>CAJHZI010000514.1:957500-1380000 GCA_905160935.1 Enchytraeus crypticus | reverse complement strand
TAACCAGTTGCGAATTTCCTGAATTAAAGATTATCTATCTGTCTATCTATTTTCTTCTTCTTCTTCAGTGCACTGCCAAATGGCAGGTTCAAGGTACATATACATACTCAAAGTCTGCTTTCTCGCTCCATAAGAGCACTCTTTAGATCAACAAGTTAATCCCTTCACAAAGTCTATGCCTTATCCACACCTTGTGTAGCCTATAGCTTGGGAAAAGTATGGCTTCTGAGATAGTTTTCCGTTGCCTATCTATCTATTAATTAGTAATTATTAGTAATAATTACTAATCTATTACACTTGTCACTGTTGAGTTCAAGTAAAAGTATCAGAATGACATTTGTATAAGGGTAGGGTGGATCTAATTTGCTGAAATTTAAAACTGCTATAAAGTTTGATCACTTGCGTGTGTCCATGAAAGAATGACAGTAATTTGAGGACCTAAACAAAATTTCGTTTGAGAACTCTTGTTCAAGTAACTGAGAGCAAACGTCAATTTGCTTTCTTTATTTCAAAAGTCGAGCTTTACCAAACTGATTTAAGTCAATTGATTTTTGTGAATTAGAAATCAGTTGTTGGATTTTTCGTAAACAACGCTTACTGTAATATTCTCTAATAAAAGTAATATCAATATGAAGAACCTTAGCCATATTCGTAGTATATTTGTGTTTGATTTTAACATTTTATTTCATAAACTTAAACAAAGTGTCACATTAAATCTTTCAGTACTGGTATTTATATATTGACAAAACGTAAAACAAAAATGAAAGCATAGAGTAGTAAAGCTTAGTATAGAATTGTAGAAAATGAGCAAAAATAAACAAAGGCCATCAAAAATGAAAATAGAGACTTTTGCCCTGCTGCAGTATGCAAGCTCGTCAGTTGAATATTAATGGAGATGACAACACATTGGAATCAGCGGATATAATAGTTTGAATACGTGATTTCTAAAGCAGCAAAAAACGAGCGATTTAATGAAGGATAAATAGGTTGAAGAATAGTAATATATTATGCATAGATTTAGTTATTTATTAATAGACTAAAGACTATTGATTAAAAATGAAATATCTGTTATAATTGAATTTAATTGAATCACGTTTATTTCACTTTGGTAAGATCGTACACCAGAACTACATGGAGCTGAAGTGAAAAGGACACAAAGGCCACGAAGGCACTAACATATGCCCTTAACACATAATAGATTAATGATCCAATGATTTAATACGACGTTAAAGTATGGACTACTCATAGAACACATTAAGAATTAAATAATGTTAGTTTCTTTGAACAACAATATATATAACTCTTTTGTTGACACTTATAATTACGGGCTCTATACACATCTATTTACATACTTACTTGCATTTATTGTTTCCATTGGCTTTTTTGATTCGCGTTGATCTGATGTATTTACGCAGGAATTTGTATCCAATGTGAAAGCAGGACTCGATGTTGTCATATCCAGACAACTCTCCTGATCCCAACCGATGGCAAACTTCCTCAGCGATGGAATTGGGTGCAGATAGGACATCATCGTTGGAGCTCTCGTCTCCATTCATCTGCTGATTGTCTAAAGTATCCATCAATCTTTCATGTAATAATTTAATAACAGCCGAATAACAATTCCACAATATATAATTATATCTGTATTAATAAAAATAAAAATAATAATAATAATATAATAACATCTTTTCTTTGGCAAAGGCTTTCCATGACTTTGCAAAGATTTCATGCAGTCTGCTTCAACAATTCTTTTAAGCTGATTGTTGACCTCGAGTAGCCGGGCGGCGATTCAGCAAGTATTGCTTGAATCGTTTTTATCAAACCCCAGGTTCTTTACACCGGAGTAAAAAATAATAAAAAAATAATAAAAATAGTAATAATAATAATAATAAAGGCTTAACGTCCGTTTCCTCATACAAGTATGATGTCACGGACGTCCACCCATCGATTTGTAGTGACATGTGATGACATGTCACTACAAATCGATTCACCCCAAACGATCTGAAAAACATGTGCTGAAGAAAAAGAAAAAGATCATAAACGGTGCCGATCCGGTGATCAAAAGTAAAACCGCCTTAAACAGTATAATATTATGAGAGGGTATCCAAAGAACGATAGAATTGATCACATTAGAGTGGAAATAAACACCTGAATCAGCCATTCGGCAAAATACTAAAGAAGGAGAAGCAAATAAAGAAAGATACATGTAAAGCAATAGGCAAGGAGTACTCCAGTTGGCGATAAGATATGAAGAGGTTTTAGCAGGACTTCAACATTTCTTATCAACCACAAAGCCAGAACTGCTACAATGCGAGTACTTGAGAGAGTCGCGGAATGCTGCAAATGTCGAAATAAAAAGTTTAGTTTAAGGAGATTATTATTTTGAACTTAAATAGTAATACGGAATAAATGTTAACTATAATATATATAGGTCTGTTTTAGATCAAGGTGTAATATATCGATCGTCTGAGACTGGAACAATTGCAAGACCAAATAAACATCCAGTTATCGATGTGAATACAACGAGTTCAAGTCACAGATATTTACATATGAAACTTAGGTTATGAAACCGACGTTTATAACATTAGCTTTTGCTCTGAACCAAATGCTTTATCCAAGTTATTACTTGGAGCTTAGGATACTTCGTTTATTACTTCGAATGAAAAGCTAGTCAGCGTTATTTTTATTTCTAGTAGCGAAACAAAAGCTCAATATATCTAAAAGTTCAAAATTACAGTACAACTTGCAATGCAAAAGCCTTCAAAAGTTTTTTAATGGAGTCACGATCGTATGCCATGTATACTTTATTTAAATTTTAATCGTTGTCATCTCTGTAGAGAGTTTGTACAGATAGACAGTTGACAAATGTATTAAGAAATAGGAAGAAGAGTTGGATTGGACACATTCTAAGGAGGAAAGTCTACTAGAAGAGGTCATGGAAGGCCGAATGGAAGGAAATAGAGGCAGATTCAGGCCGAGATTCAAAATTTTAGATGATTTAAAATTTTAAAGATCCATTCATATGGGGACATATGAGTGGATCTTTCTTCAAGAGGAAAGCTGAAGATTGAGAAGAGTGAAGGCGATATATACCATGAACCTGCCAGTAGACAGTGCACGAAGAGAGAGAGGTCACCTCTGGGAACGTAATCGGTCAGTCAGACAATATCTAAATACGACTTTCAAGAGCTCAAGTTACTAATAGTAATTCAACAACAAATCCAAAACAATAGAAGAAATCAGAAAATTGCACACCAATCATTAAAATTTCATAGGTAATTTACATTTAACTTATTGCGAAACGCAATTGAAATTGTATTACATGCGTTCAAAATCTGCTACGGCGTTCATTAATATGTGCACCCGTCACTTTGTACAGAAATTTGTGCTGTATCGTTAACTGAAGCCCAAACTTCAGGTCCGACATAGAAAGTTAGCAAACTAGTCCAGCAGTGGCGGCAGCCCCACGTGATTTGAATTGATTCGTTAAGCTTTAAATCTTTAAATATAAGAATAATATTATCTTCTAGTATAAATCATCACGCCGCTTGAATAATGCTGCATGATCCACAATACAACAATCGTTCTAAAGCGAAAGAAAATCAGGCCAGCTTAAGCGACACACGATATTTGGTTTTAAATCTTTATGTTGATTTCTACTTATCCCGTTGAACAACCAGCGGTCAACATCTTTAATCTCGCTTATCAATAATAATCCTGACTTTTATTCATAAATTCTCAGCCAAATCTACTTAACCGCATGTTATCTTCAGCGGCAAAAACGATTAATCAAACTATAATGCGATCAGCCGTTAAAGTGTTTGATTTAAAGACATTCAAGCAGAGATAGACTGCAGTGAACTGATGATTTGTTTAGCCTTGTGAATATAACTTATGCACATGTAGGCGACATCGCTTCTAAATCAAGAGAATCAACGTGAGTTAATAGGCATACTGTTTAAAACAATGCTCACTTCACATTTGTAGTTTTAAGATAATGCATAAGAATGTAAGCAATTTTTATACAGGAAAATTTTGTAACTATTATTTCTCTTGTGTAGTACCTTTTCTTTTCAAAATATGCTTCATTTGCCTTCTGACAACAAATACAGCTTTCGACGAGCAGAATTCACTTGTTAATCACATTGAAGGCTCAACTTGTTGATGAAAGAGATTAGGGAACAACCGGGAACTATTAGTGTTCCTTAAAAGCTGATTAGCGTATATACTGAGGAATACAATGGAAGCCACCTTAAGAACCCTATTTATTAGAATACGGTGCAGTTTTTATGTTTGCATCAATTGTCGTAATTTCGATAGTAAAAACATTATTATCGAGCATTATTACAGATAGAAACGAACGGACGGACGTTAAATCTTTATTTTATTATTATTATTTTTTTTTTATTATAGAAAATACAATTAATAAGAATATAAGTTAAGAATTAAAGGGAAAGATTTCGCGATAAGAGGCAATTTTACGTTCATTTAAATTATTTTCAGAAAATTGGAAATTAGACTGCTATAAAAAGTTACAATTTACTATAATTACAGTATATAATAATAATATTCAGTAGTTATTTATTTAACTTGGTACAACAATGAAACTTACTGCTTATCTCTATCATCAGCAGTATTTTGCGACCTAATGCAATAAATCATAAGTAAGTTGATACTCTAACTGAAAATATAGACTATAACATTTATGTTTTGCGCGACAAATCGGATCTCTGTTTACATTGCTATTATTAGTGACAAGAACCAGTGCCCTTTTCAATTCAGCCGACATTAAACAAGGCCACGTTTTTTGTCGAATTCACTTTAAATAATCTACACAATACTGGGCAAAAGCCTAGTTTAACGTCAGCCTACTACCTGATAGGAATATCAGTGACGGGATGTCTGGAATGAGCACTAATTTTAACCCAGCACCTACTGATCCGCAGTCGGATATCTTACCAACACTCTACCGGTTTAGTCCGGTAATATGCACAATAACGTTTGAATGTATCTGTGTGTATGAGTGTAGGCCTATATATGTGAGTATATGTGTGTATGTGAGTATGTGCATACATACATGTGTATATGTTTCACCTCTTCTCAATCAGTTATTGTACACACACGAAATATACGTCAAAGAAAGGAATCGTCTGAGCTAATAAGAGCAAAACCAGTCGTCACTGTACCAAGAGTTACGAATTCAGGAGAAGAATTGTAACTAATTGATTAGATGACAAAATTATTCATTGCACTAAGACCTTTAACTGTCTCTAATTTAATGCATTTAAATGAAACAGTAAAAGATATGTACAGGGCTATATATCTTAAATTTTATACATTCAATTCATAAAATCAATAAATAATTTCAAATATAGGTGAAGGGTCCAATGAAATTTTCCCAAATGAATCAAATGGCATTTAGGATTCCGCAGATGTTTGCATATCTCAGCATCAAAATTCGAAATTCAAATATAATTGCAAACAAACTTATTCTGTAAGTCACCCCAGATCATATCCTTGCAAGTAGCCTGTTAGTAACAATGACCTGTGGTACCAACTCCCGGATCAAGTAAATTTGTAATCTTTACAAATTAGAAATTCCGTAGAAAATTTTGGATGCTGTATAGAGTACACTATGAACTCTGTACTATATGCAGCTTTAATTAAATATTTGATGGTTAATTAATGTACAGGAAGCAATAATTTTTTAAGCAATTAATATACTAATTAATTTCTGCTAATTGCAACTTCGAGACTTAGAAAAAGAACCACAAATGAATATTGTTAAGCAGACCTATATACATGTATAAGCAACGTAGATTTAGTAATCAATATATTGTATCTCCTTTATCAGAGTATCCACACGAGAATTCTGACAAATCAATAGTGATGAAGTTTGCAAGTCCTGACCCTTATTCCTGTACGTCATGCTCTCAAATATTTGACTTCTAACCTTGATTTAGATATTTCACAGTCACATTTGCACCCAGCCCCGCCCCAAGTCTTCTTGGGTCAGAGTCAATGAAGAATCCTCAATTTACTGCTAATATTACTGCAGTTTCGAGATCAAGGATTTTGATACAAAGGAGCTGTGCACTCCAGGTCAAACGAACAGAATTAATTTGAATTTAACGTCTGTTTCCACGTTTCTCACAAAGAGCTTCGAGTCACTTCTTAACATCTATCGATTTCAGTTGGCTGAAACATTTCATATATGCAAAACAATTTTTGTGATTTGTTAAGTGGCAGGTCCAATGTAGGCCTATATATTCCTACTCACAGTTACCCTTTCGCTCAGAATCAGTGCTCGGATTTTCTTTAACGATTCTTTACGAGTAGATACGAGTTACGACTAAGTTACCATTCAATTTATCTGATTAGTAAGACATTTTATTTATTTATTTATCATACGCATATCACAATTGGCATACACAATATACAGTTAGAGCGCATGAACGGATATGCAGGCCCACAAGTGGCACTTACATATTCCGAATTTAAATAAAATACACATACAAATTAAAATAAAAAATACAAACATTTCCATTAATTATTAATTAGGTTCAATAAAATCCTTAGTATAGGCATAATTATCTACCCAGATAATTTTAGCGGAACATGTAATATCATTATTGCGACCTTCAACAATATACACGCATAAATATCTACACACAATCACAATTAAACGTACAACTTTGGTCGTGCACTTAATCTACACATACAATTTCAATATTATAAAAACGGTTAAAGCACTAGAATACTTACGACAGCTAAGAGTTAGATTCTTTGATAGAAAAAAGAAGATACAAAAGATAAAAGAATGATATAAGCAATCATCTTAACTCTTTAGGTATTTGCTTACATTAATACCCTCCAGACACCTTTTAAATGAGTTTAGGGAAGACGCATTTACAACATTAGAAGGTAGGAAAAGCCAACAAGCAATGCATCGGATTTTGAAATGATATCCTTCAGCATTAAAATAAAATTTATTCATGTTTAAACTTGAACCATTATTTCTTGTTACCCCGTTTTTGAAAACAAAAACTCATCAATAGGTAGGTCAACCAATCAAGTGATAACTTTATAGTACAAACACAGGTCAGATTTAAACCTTCGTTGCTCTAAAGATTCGGAAGCCAAAACTTTCAATCTCTCCGAATATTGCAATCCTATCATGCTACTTAGCCGTATAGTGAATCTTTTCTGAATTGATTCTATCAGGACAATATCACATTTTCTGTATGGAGACCATAGATTAGAACAATACTCGAGAATCGGGCGCACAAAAACTGTGAACGCTTTAAATAATAGCACATGATTTCTGGATTTAAAGCAATGCAAAATTATTGAAGCACTTTTTCTTGCTTTATTGCAAAATCTTTTATATGTGAACAAAGCGATAAGTCGCTTGTAAACCTCACTCCCAGGTCAGTCACATCTTTTGATTTAGATAAAGCTACAGAATTTAGATTGTAATTAAAATTATATGTTATATTTTTTAAAAAGAGTAGGAGATCACCTGGCACTTTTCTACTGCAAGGCTAAGTAGCCAACGGTTAGAGCAACTACAGAGAGAATCAAGAGAATTTTGAAAGTTTTCACAATCGGCAAGTGAATTTATTGTGGTGAAGCACTTCGCATCATCAGCAAATAAGAAAATGGAGTTCAGTTCAGGACAGCAGGAGCTTATATCATTAATATAAATAAGGAATAGGACTGGCCCCAGAACACTGCCTTGGGGAACTCCGATGTCAACGGTAGACCACTCCGAATAGCATCTTCCTATTCTAACTGTCTGAAGTCTTCAAGTTAAAAAGGACAAAAGCCATTTTATTAAATTTCCGGTCACACCATAGGCTAACAGTTTATGGATTAACTTATTATGGCTTATGGAATCAAATGCCTTGGAGAAGTCTAGATAGACGACGTCAATATGACTGCTGCTAATTAAACTAGCAGTTAGGCTATTAAAATAACGGAGAAGTTGTGTATTAGTTGACCTTTTAGGCATGAACCCGTATTGTCTAAAATATGAGGTCATTTCTCTTTAAGTACTGTAGTAGATCGTCCCTAATAGTACTTTCCATTAGTTTGCAAATAATGGAGGTAAGGGAAATAGGACGATAGTTTTTTTGTTGCTCTTGTCCCCTTTCTTAAAAATTGGGACAACAATAGAACGTTTCCACGTTTCAGGAATTTCACCAGCTTTCATTGAAATGTTAAATAACATTGAAAGTGGTTTAGCAATTTCGTGACTGATATTTTTTAGAGGAGGTCCAGTTAAACCATCCAAACCCGGGGAGCATTTATTTTTTAATTTACTAATTTTATGTTCCACCGAGAAATCAGAAAAAATGACACTATTTTTAGAAAGGTTACATTCCAACACTTTTGGTACAGAAAAGTTAGGAAGAATGCCATCATCCTTTGTGAATACTGAACAGAAATAGTCGTTTAGCAATAGGGCTTTTTCCTTGTCATTATAGGCTAGATTGTCAGAGTTTTGCTTAATGAGAGGTGGGATAATCTCTCTCCTTGATGTTTTACGTCTAATATGAGAAAGAATAAACGAGAGCAGCCTATATTAATAAACGAGAGCAACATATTTCTCAGTGGCAATAAATGGATTTGCATCAAACAAATAAGTAAAAATATTTTCAACTTTATTTCAATCCGTGCAGAAAAAACAGAGGCTTTTGCTTATAAAGCAAACGCTCTATCAACTCCACCACCTGCCGTTACAAATAAATTACAACTTATAATTTATATTTAATAATAAGAATGGCTTCCTCTTGGCCCGACACATGTGGATAACGATGCCAACCTTTATTTGATTAAGAAGATAAAATGCGAGTCTTATTTGATCTGTAAGATATCTGTACGACTCAAACAATAGAGCTTTTGATGCTCAGCGGTTACGTGTTCCGCTGACGCATTTCCACTAATGATTCCGCGGGCAAATGGAAGACAGAATTTCGGCGCCTAAAATTATTGCTGTCAAAAAGCTGTAAAGCCGATATTGGCGTCCGCTTTCATCTCTCGAAAGCGCTATCAGTGATGGATTTAAAGCCCAGGATTGATTCAATACATACTGATTCCAGCCAGTGGCGATATCGAAAAAGTATTTCAACAGCGTAATAAAATCACATTTTTCACAAGTTTCAAGACTGAAAATCGCAATTTTCACTATTGAAATACAGCACTCTATATCGTAAAATATTTTAATACCAGTTTCAGTGTTTGAGTACGACGTCGGGAACGTTTAGGACGCCACAGGATATATTGGCTGGTCTACGATAACACTGTCTGGTTACCATTGCTGTTGAATGTAAAACGCTCGAACATTGCATGCCCTATAGCTCATATTTAAAATTTGTATGAAAGACACCTTGTTGAGCTCAAAACTTCCTTTGTGCTGTATTGTTGAAAATAATCATGTAAATTAATGGCAAGATTTTCATAACGAAAATCTTGTTTATGAAATATCAGTACCCACTAAGAACAAGTTAAGAACCGTGTAAAGTATGCTTAGGACCTACGTGTAGCTCAAAACAAGAACACATAACCTTCATTGAGACTACTAGATGTGCATCTACAGCAATCGTCAGTTTTAAAAAGTACATCTTATTTAATTAAAAGTATGCATAAAAATAAAACAATGGTGGTTTAGTTCATATTTTGTCGTCGTCATCATCATCATCAAATCGCCCTGGTTTTCGTTCTGACAGAACTCTTTAAAAGTAATCCTCCAAGGTCTTACAATGCCATAGTTAAGAGCTTACATTCGTCAACACTTCTATAACTTTATCTCTTTACTGGTTGGTATCCTTGAGGACGAATTGCCTTTCTTAATAAAATTACAGGATTTCAGAAACAGCCTGACAATAATATATCATCAACATCTACCCTTTATCCCGGTTTAGCTAGGGTCGGGATACGAACAGACCTTCTCCTCTCCTCTCTGTCCCACACCATATCATGAGTTATCCCTTATTTCTATTCCATTCGTTTTGGAAAATTATGTAGCAATCTCTGGAGCCTAAGCGCTCACCAACAGCATGCCCTTTCTGTCGTTGATTAGGATCGTAGTGCTTTGGTCGCCTTCTACGACACGTGCAGTCGCCGTTTGGTCTATTCTTCAAACAACCCGAACACAACATTGGGAAATAGTACAATCAATAACACAATTTAAGGATAAAATTATTAGGTTACTGTTTCTTTAAAGCCAAAGAAAATCGACGAATTCTAAAAATCTCGTCATATTAAAATTAGCGAATTAAGACCAACAATCCTACAATTAATACAGATTATTTTATATGCCGTATCTACGTAATTAAATTAATAAAACTAATGTAGAAAGGCCTGACCCATATACTAAAGGTGCCAAAAATAGAAACAAGAACAACTCAATCTACTAGTTAAGCCATCGCAAGGCCAAACTAAAGCGTTATATTATTTACATAACACTTAATGTGTGTATTCGAATTGGTTCAATTACATTAAACGATGTTATTCTCTTCTATAATAAAGTGCTAAATCCTTACGATAGTACATTGTAAAATTAATTAAATTGCACTCTAGTAAATTTAGACTGCTTGAAATATCCAATGTCACTAGTTAAAGCGCTCAATATAATGTATTATACATGTATTAGAAATTAATCGAGACAGAATTTTCAAGAGTGATTCCCTTGAAGGCACTTGAGATCTCAAAAATAGAGCAGATGTTATGCTTTGAAGATGCTTTGAAGACAAGTTTTTGACATTGCAATTTCGCCGGTAAATTGTTTCATAGTTTGACATACTTTAATTTAAACTTACATATACTGTATATACCGTATCTATAAAATTGCACTTTTATGAACTATTAATAATAAATAATAAAATAATAATAATAAATAATAAAAATGAACTTTTAGTGTAGTATTGTTTGCCACTTCTAACATACATGTAGATTCAGCGATTAACGGTTTGAAGAGTTGAGCAATCAGATGTTAACCCCCCCTCCCCATTCATTGATAGAGACAGGAAACTAACTTTGAGCTTAACGTCAGCTTAACGCCTTTTAAACATACTACTTTAGTGTTCGTATTACTGATATTGTTTCTCTTTCATAATTATCATAAATTGTTGTTATCACTACTTTTTTAAATCCAATTTTTCCTCTTTTATTATTTCTACTAAAGTTTTCGAGTGCTTCCTTAACTCTTTATCAAGTTCGATTTATATCTATGAGAAAATGTTCAAGAACATTTTCTCATACATAAAAATTGACCATATGTACTGGCTTTACTGACTACTTACTTCACATAAAACATTGACTAGTTACTTCACATAAATCATTGACTACATACTTCATATAAAGCATTGACTACTTACATCACATTAAACAATGACTACTTACTTCACATTAAACAATGACTGCTTACTTCACACTAAGCAATCACTGCTTACTTGACATAAAACATTGACTACATACTTCACATAGTACACTGACTACTTACTTCACATAAAACTTTTCTGACTACAAGACTCTCAGAGAACAGAGTATGCGTTCGATATCGTTTTCTATATGCATTCGATGCTGCATACAAGATAGTCTAAAATTTGTTGTATTCCATCAGCAGGAATGCGCGTCCACATATACATTGCTTATTCTTCTAATGCACTACCTAACGGCAGGTCCATGGCATATAGCTCTTCCATGGACCTGCCGTTAGGCAGTGCACTAGAAGAAAAAGATTGACACTTAAAACTTAACACCTTTATTTTGGTTATATTTTGGTAGAATATTGTTAGATAGTTCAAACGTTAAAGGCTACTCTACAAGTATGTCACTGAAATACTGTAAGTGTACAATGTACATGTACTTCACGCGTGCGAGACTCGATCAGATAGCACCAAAGCAGACCGCAGACTCATTTTAAAATAATGTTTGAACAATTTCTAATAAATATTTAAGCAAGTTCAATTTTCATGTTTAAAAATTATGAATAGTTTTATATTAAAATTTGTGAACTATATGAAAATATGAACACAACTGAAGTTATGCTGTAGAATATAATTTAAAACATTTCTAGATAGGTAGAGGAACAGAGTATCAAACGTTTGAGCAAAACGTTACAAATTTTATATAGTCTAATGATTTTTGTTTCGTTGTTTCCTTTAGCAATACAGTATATCAAAAGTCTACTGCGAAAGTACAGCAGTATGATGCAATATAGAGACGTTGATGATAGCAATCAACGACCATCAAAGAGACCATATTTTAGTAAACTTAGGTCTAACGTTTTTCAAGAACCAAGTTTGTAAATGAATCAACAGTTTTTTAATTGGATGCTATTTACGAAAGGTATCCTGGAATATAACCTTTTTTGCAATAAAAAAGTTTATTGTAAAAAAGTTACTATTCAAACTTAATCGCGTTTTTTATATTAAAATTCTTGTGCACGGAGCATATTTTAGGCACTATATATAGGCCTACGTATAAGGACCCCACAGTATAGTACATTGAAAGTCGGTCTTACAAGTGCTTGACTAAATATACGTCAAGTCTACTCAGAGTTACTACCAATAATGTACTGCTAACACAACTTAAATAATAGGCATCCATTCAAAACTACAACTCATAAACATCTACTCAATGCCACATACTTAACCTTATCAACACAAAAGTTCACAATAGATATCGCACACGGAGATGTTTTAAAGTAACATGCTGAACCGAATTACATGCATATCTTATGTACACTACACTGTTTAGTAGACATGACAGAATTAAATTAATAACATAAATAGAAAATGTGTAAAATTTGATCTGAAATATCATCTTTGATGCATATATGATTCAAACATTGTCATATTTGAAATCTATACAGAAACCTATTCGTAATATCTTTACAGTAGAAATAAACATAACATTAAATGCAATATTTGTGCACGAGTATAAATTTGAAAATTGTGCAAATACATTGCCTTATGACGAGGAACAAGGCTTTAAATTCTTATTGATTGACTGACTGATTGATTGATTGATTGTTTGATTGATTGATTGATGGAAGCATTAAATGCAAAGTATAGACTTAGTGCAATGTATGATATAAGAAGCTGTGTTTAGATCTGTAAGAAACCATCGGACAAGATTATTGTGACAACTGAACGACCTGCCCACGAGAACCGATTTATGCCTTTAAAAGGTTTTAAATGACATAATTGAGTCATTGGATATGTGTCCATTGTGTCGATTCTAACGTGACGACTCGTTCATCAATTCATTAAAGCATCGTCTTGCATTCAGTCAAAAGAAAACCGAAAATATGTGAATGGTCGCCCACTGATTGTCAACTCGCAGCAATATCAGCACTATCACGTAGAGATAAATCATACAGAATAAGCAACGAGGACCTTTGAGTTAAGAACGGTGTAATTAATTTCAATAGAGGCAATGAATTTCAAAAAACTTTATGTCTATAATAGTACTTAATTATAATTTAAATTGCATCTAGTCGGAATTAATGGGCCTCGAAACTACGTGTTTCTCACAGATATTAATTGATATATAGTAATAATTAGGGCTCGATTCTTTACAATTGGTTTTTTCTTTTTGTAAGCAGGAAAAAGCTAAAGCCAAGTTTAACGTTAGTTTCCTGCTCGAATATCATGTCAGTGACGGGAGAGTACTGGGTTTGAACCCTGCACTACTGATCCGCCGTCGAACAACTTGCAAAGAAGCCACCAGCGTAACCCAGTATATGACACGTAAGTAGGTAACCTATTTATGGCGGGTTAGTGTACCAACTCCTCTCACGTTAAAACTAGAGATGAGAATTTTATGAATTTCCAGAGTTCGGGTTCGGTTCGGTGAAAATGAAAGTTCGGTTCGGTTCGGTTAGCAGTTGGCAATTTGAGAGTTCGGTTCGGTTCGGTTTGTTGAAAATGAAATTTCGGTTCGGTTCGGTTCGGGTTCGGCTACAACAAGAGTTCGGGTTCGGTTCGGGTTCGGCTTGCTTTCCACCTAACAAGAGTTCGATTCGAGTTCGAAATGGTTTGGATAATGTTGCAATTATTTAACATTTCCTGTAAAGTTGTAATAAACATGGTAAAGATAAACATGTTCAAAATGGATTTTGGTAAATGTACTTAAAAACAATAGTAGGGATGTCATGTTAACTGCTACAATTTACCCCCGAGTAAAAATATGACAATGAAAAAAGAAAGGTAGTCTTTATTCCTGTGCATTTCTTAAAATATTCTAAGTTAATCGCCAAAGGTTCATAAAATACATATTCAGCTTTCTTGCTGTATCGGAAATATTCTCTTTGATTTTAACCAGCAAATAGAATGCCGCATCAATTAAAAAATAAATTTTGTCATTATGCCTAAACTTTTATAATCAAGCGGAATAGCCTTGGCTAAAATTTGATGCAATCTTTCAAAGACAAAATGCAGTTTATCAACATAAAAATGTCAAATAAGGACGATTTGGTAAACACCTGTGTACTTCCACAGAAATGTGATCAATATAGAACATTTTCTATCAATTGAACCAGTAATAAAATTCATAATTACGTTAAGGTTTAAAATTAGAAATTCAGGTTAATTACGAAATTAAGAAAATAGTGAAGAAAACTTAATGCATTACTATGGTGCAAAATTATTTGCTCCAGATAGCCTAAGCATATTTTCTACAAATATTTGTAAATCTAGCTACGATAATATTACGATGGTACTCTATAATTAGAAAATTTCATAATTTGAATTCAATACGAATAGACTACCTAGATTGAGCCACGCATTTTCAGAGATGTATGGATTGAGACTCGTAAGAGACTGTAATTATAGGCTGGAGCCAATGGCGATGTCGAATGATAAGACATTCGACCGTGGATCAGTATGTGCGTGATTCAAAACCTGGGCTCACCCGTCACTGACATCGATTTCGAGTAAAAAACTAACGTTAACAGTAGCTTTACTTTTTAAATTGTGAAATTGAGGACAAGTACTTGGAATTTGAGTCCATGTGTCCATGTCGAGTCCACTTCACATATATTGCCAATCTACGAAATAGTCTTTTTATGAGCTTAATTATAAATTTGAATGCAACACAGCATATGGGGTCGAGACAAAGTTCTCGACTTTAGTCTTGGTTTCGAATTTATAAAAGAAATTTACAAATCTAAGATAATGAAACATTACTAACCTGCAGCCCTGCACTTAATCTTGTAACTGCAGTGGTAATTTCCATACTGGTATTTATCAGAATAATATTTCATATTAAATTGTGAATTGATTTTTTCAATAAGCAAACATTTGCACCAAATTGATACGTAGCAAAAACACGTATCAATTGGTTAAATGAGCGCTTATTATCTAGTCTTAAGCCTAAACTAGTAATTGTTACATAAACTCGGAAAAATGTTTCATAAAACGTGGCGTAGTATAACTATTAATTAACTAATTTGTAATGAACAAATTGTTCACAATTCACGCCTTGTTCACAATTTATATATTAAGAAATATATATTATAGATCGAAAGCAAATATTATTCAGCTGTTATTTATAAATATTAAGTGACGTAGGGTCTTTCCAAAGATTTATAATAGATGATAGAAGCCGAAGTTGTAAGTAGGCATAGCTAGATTATTACGCTGGGTATTTCCAAAGTGACGCAGCTGGCGCGTAAATCGACTAAGCGAGAAATGTTATGGTTGGCTGAAGTCGATCGCTCGAGTAGTATATTAAGCGGCCGTCGATACATAGAAAATCAGATTGGGTACTGCGTGGTTCGTCTGCGCAGTAACTCAGGGAGGCCAGAACCTTCTACGCGAAAGTACTGGGAACCGAGGGAGGATAGTACGTAATATCCAATCCCAAGGCAAAAGTACGATTAGTATACAGAAATCTGGTCTTCGTCTAGCCGAAAGCTTTCAAGCTCGCTTGTTAGCCTAGGCTCGTAGCCCCTCAGGTTGACTAGTTTCCCAAGCCGCGAAGGCTAATTGGAGGCAAGAGAGTTCGGTGTCCCCCTGGGTAGGCCCAGGTAAGAGGCTGGTAGTCCACGGCAATACTCGGGTCGAGTTCCGTCTCTGCGGGTATTTGCTAAGCGCCTGGGTCGAGTGTGTCTCTGCAGGCGGGAGGCTAACAACGGCATTGCCTGGGTCGAGTTCGTCTCTGCAGGTATTTGCTAAGCGCCTGGGTCGAGTTCGTCTCTGCAGGCGGGAGTAGGATTACCAATTACCAGTTGACTATCAACGAATTTCTCATCGACTACACGGAAGGCCAATTATACTACCTTCAGCAAAGGCGAGAGTAGAAACTACGGAAAGACCAATATAGGAAAAGAGATAGGGAAGAATAAGTCTAAAAAAGGCTATAGGGAAGTTTTAATAGGGTAAAGAAGAATAAAGTTCGTCGCAGTTAAAACAACCAATCATATAATTATCTACAATACCAGTTTGTAAAACTAGGAAGCAGGGCGAAAACTAAATCGTAATCGCCTGAAAGATTGCAGACGCTTCCACTCCCGGTTTGGGTCACCATATCACTTCGCCCCGAGAACCACGAATATCACGGGATAGAATCTACCAAGGGAGCATGGCAGAAACTCAACCGTCGTCGTCTAAATAAGTAGAAGACGTGGAGTACGCTTTTACTCCCGACTCGGGCCAGCGCGGACGCTGTGCACCGGGTTCCCGAGAACCCAATTACGAAGTTGGACCTTGGCCTACTCAGTCGGAAATGAACAAGAAAGGCCTCTCGAGACGGATGATACGAGGAACGAAGTATCATCTGAAGACGCAGCACCTCGGTTCCTCCTGACAAGCGGTACCCTTAGTAAAAAATTCGACGATAAAGCTGCCGTCTCGAAGCACTGCCGACCGGCGAGCGAGTCCAGAAATAGACAACCGCTCGAGGACGAACAGGCAGCAAGGCTGTTCGTGACATAATTATTATTATTATTATTACTACTATTATTACTATTTTCTATATTTTTACCCCCGGTGTAAGGAACCCGAGATTTTATAGTAATAATTTTATTAAAAATAATTTTAAAATGAAAATTAATTAGGGCGGAATTTAGTGCACTCGGTTAAGCTGCGTAGTATAACTATTAATTATTATTATTATTATTATTATTATTATTATTATTATTATTATTATTTTCTATATTTTTACCCCCGGCGTAAAGAACCCGAGATTTTATGATAATAATTATTATAATAAAAATAAAAATAAATTTATCATAAAAATTAATTGGGGCGGGATTTAGTGCACTCGGTTAAGCTGCGCGTCAGTTGAAAGAATTTAAGCTTCATCGCGCCGGTTAGTACTCTGTGGGCGATCACCTTGGCAGACCGAGTGTCGACAGCTTTAAAAGAAAAATCCCTAGGGTGTTGGAAGGTTATTCTTAAATCCGAACCGGCTGCAATTGATGCGCCAACAAAAGGCAACGATTACTAATAACCACGGTGAGGAATGGAGGAAATGACGAAAAGTACAAAAACAGAAACCAAGAAAGGAAACCACGTAGCACATGCGGTAAGTCATGTGTGTAAGTATACGAACAAGAAATTATTACTATTATATATGTTTGAGGTTTTTATTGTTATTACTAATTTACTATTATAAATTATATTATTAGTATTATTATAATTGCAACGTCTGTAGGTTGCGATCAGAGAATTCTGATTAACATTTGTTATTTCTTAATAGTAGTTATTAAGTTAAGTTATTTATTTATTTAAGTTAAGTTATTTATATATTCTTTGCAACTTCCGGTCATCATTAGATCAATGAAGATAATCAGACCATAGATAATATAATATAATAACCCACATTATAGTGAAATAATCAACTACGTTGATATCTATCACTTTTAATACCACATGTTAAATCCGTTAGGCAATTTTGTCCATTTTCCGTGTATCCAGTCCAGTGAATCCCCGAGATTTTACTCTCAGATCAGCGCGGGTGAGATTCGAACCCACGAGGGTTCAATTCACCTCAGGATCTGTCATTTAAAACTACATGACGTTATCTACACCTCTAACCATTGCGCTAGAGGTGTAGATAACGTCATGAAGTTTTTAGGATTATATAGATAGATAACATTAAATAAATGACACAAATCGTATTGTTTATTTAATTTAGTGTATAGCAGGTATACATGAAGTTAACCTAAGGATTAGATTTAAGTTTATGGTTGGGGATAGGATTAGGATTTAATTTGAATTGAATTAGGATTACATTAATGGAATTAGGGTTAGATTATATGACATTAGAAAAAAAACAATACCATTTTTGTCACTGAACTAAGGTCTACCGTGCACAGTGCACATACTTCCGTAAGGCCCTTTGTTTTGTTTACAAATTTGAGTGGTTAGACAAAATTAAAAATAGTTATACGACTGTTTAAAATTTTACTAATAGTACTTTATATTAGGTAATAATGTTAACAATTAAAGCATGGCTTTTTTCTAGTCGTCTGTGTGATTTGAGTGTAAATATTGTATCTCATTTCGCATAAATGACCAGAAAGTTTTAACAACAACGTAATAGTCTATATACAGCCTACAGGCTAGGGAATTTCAAAACATATCTACAACTGGTGCTACTAATATAAGAAAGGTTTGTACTGTTTTAATTTAGAAGCATTTTATTATGGCTAATAAATTACATATTGCATGATTCTCATATTTACTTGCCAGATTTATTGTTGTAACAAAATATTTGAAGTAGCTACAATATTAACTTTGTGCTGGAGCATATATTCTTTAAGATTTCAATATTATTTACTCTTGACGTATGTATATATATATATATATATATATATATATATATATATATATATATATATATATATATATATATATATATATATACGGGAAATGTATTTATGGGACTCCGCAAAAAACGGCTTCAAAATTTAACTTTGACCGCTGTGAAGGCGGTAACGGATGCCTTTTCAGGAACGGTATGGTGTCGGAGAAAATATTTTCCATACTCACTACGATTAACGTAAAGCATTCGAATTATTTATTTGTGTGTATAATATCGCTATGTATAAGGTGTATATGAGCCATTATGCTTTAATTACGCTAAGAAAACAGTAGCGTATCTTTTGTCATCTTTTATAATCTGAAATTCAGTCGTACCGGATGAGAAATCGGTACGAATAATCGGTCGTATCTGAAATGCCTGTGATTTTTGTAACGCTATCTGTTGTTAATTTTAAAGTTGCATTGGAATCAGCCTTACCTGAATATATGCTGTTAGGTACTGTAAGACTTGTAAATGCAAAACTATTATATGTATCTGTATTGTTCTTACTATCTTTACATAATGTCAAACATTCTCCATAATATTTTAATGCAGCCTTTGAAAAATAACTTAAAAGAAAACTGTTCCTTTCTCCTGAAGCTGGCGAGGGAGAGAGGATCTTCGGTTCGGTTTGGACCAAGTCAGAATTCGAGTTCGTTCGGGTTCGGCCAGAGTCTGGGTTCGAGTTCGGTTCGGGTTCGGCCAGAGTCTGGGTTCGAGTTCGGTTCGGGTTCGGCCAAAATTCCAGATTTTTGGGTTCGGTTCGGTTAGGGTTCGGTTCGATTCCCATCTCTAGTTAAAACAAAAACCTCGTTAATAAGGAGCTTATTAATAATTTAATAATTTAAGATTTATTTTGCTCAACATTACACATTCGTCATATAGTAATAATGATGTAAACCGAGGCTTACATATACCCAGGCTTAAAACAGGTAACGGCACTTGAAGAAGGTGAGTAAATGATCAATGATATTGATTTAAGTTTTAAAAAAATGATGAGAACTTGAACGCCGGGTAGTCATATTATAAAGGATGGGCTGCTAAAGGAAGTAGTGGATAGAGGAATGCAAGCGAAAAGAGTTAGAGGCAGACCAAGACTATGATTGGAGCATGATTTAATAATACATTCGTACATTGTGATGACAAATAAAGCTGAGGATTAAATTGATTGGAGAACTATATATTCAGTATTTACATTACACAGTAAACTAATAGTGAGAGTGTGTGTATTTGCTTGTCATTCAGTTAATCAGTAATTAGTCAATAACTCCTGAAGTTATGTCACTCATTAGTCATTAAGTCCTTAAGTTAGTCATTAAGTTCTGAAGTTAGTCATTAAGTCCTGAAGTTAGTCAGTCATTAGTCATAAGTTCAGACGTTAGTCAATCATTCCGTTAGTCATGCTCTAGACGCCTACAATTTATTTGCTTTTAATTTATATAAATAACTGATAAGAATTCAGAAGATTTCAAGCAATAAATAGAAAATGCACTCATTTCAGTTTTAAAACTCCAACCATTCAATCGCATGCCTGCTTCAACATTGCAAAATCGTGATGATATAAATATATTATAAAACAGGAAAGAGTTATGACGATCAACATTAAGTAATAATAGAAAAGTTTTCACATATCAACACAAAGTTTAACGTAAAGTGGTAAATGCGTCATCACACATTCAATCATCCCAGAATATCGGAACAACAAAGCCGTCTTCGTACCTTCACGCATTTGTGTTAAAAATTCATTCTAATAATATCGGTGAAAGAGAATTCACTTCAAAGCAGTCTGAGAGGAAAATGTTAGGTTAAATATTAAAATAGACTTTAGATAATATTTATTGTTGATAGTCATGAACGATAATAATGTACTATTGGCCCAAAAAGTATAAACTCTCTTACATGTATTACATGGATAAGATACTAGTACTATAATATTATATACGTATAGGATACTAGTACTGCGAGGAAGGCAAAGGAGAACTGTAGGGTGAAACAAACTGTGTCTCTTCATGCTAAATGAAAGAGATATTTATAGTTTGATAGAGATGCATCTCTATGGTGCTATCAAATTTAAAAATGAATAAGGAACTGAGTAGAAATAATATATGCAACATGGAACTGATATCAAGGAGAGAGAGAGAGAGACAGATAGAGAGAGAGAGAGAGACAGAGAGAAAGATAAATACATTTTGTCTAGAATTATTAAGAAAAATTTATGTACTCTTATTATTATCTTTCAATCAACATCGAGATGGTTCCTCTTCAATAAAAACTTGGCAGTATTTCCAACAACACTTGTACATGTACTAAATACTCTTATATATAGATACAAATACTAGATACAAAATACTCTTTATATTAGAGAACACTATCAACTCAGTTAATCAATAGTTCAAATGAGAATTTGAGTCTTCTTGAACTTATGAGGATTTAAGTCAGCAACACCGATTAGCAAAGTTAGTACCACTTTAGTCCCTTTTTACAATAATTATAATAATAAAGGTTTAACGTCCGTTTCCTAATCCAAGGATGATGTCAGGGGCGTCCCCACAACACACATCACTACAGATCAATTCGCCCAAACCAATCAGCCAAAGAAACGTGCTGAGGAGAAGTTCTGCTTATCGCTCTATACGGTATGGCATGGCTCACAAAGTTGCAAGAAAAGCGCGATAGAGAACGAAGCAGTATACCTGCAGGATCAATTGGAAGTCGCAAGGTTAGCGGAGTGCATCTATAACAAGTTTCGTGCTTGCAGAGTTCTGCACATTTCGTTAGATTATCTTAAAAATTGCTCACAATCAATTTCAATTCAGAAAGTCACGTGGGTTGGGTTGACAACTTGTCAAAACGTGTGATAAAGAAAAATGCCATCACGACGATATATTCTAGAAAAACTTATTTTAGGAATAAAGGAGGAAAATAGAGTGTCGAATGTAATATTATGAGATTATAATACAAATTATTACAATCATTTATTTTTGCAAGAAAATAATATTCCATATCAATTTGCGTATATTGTATATACTATAATATAGTACATACTATATACTAATATCGACTTGCATTGTATCGGCTAATAACTAAATAGTATTTTTATATTCTTGGGTATATTCAAATACTGTTTAGTTATTAGTGGATACGACGGAAGAAAATAAGAATTCACTTCAGAAATAAGTTTAGATGTAGTAATCTTTTCACTCCTTTAAGTCGATTTTGAAAATTCTACTTGTAAGTATGCAAATCATCGTCAAATAGTCATAACACTACCACAATCATAACAGCACCAGTGCCATATTGGAGTAACTGTAGTCATAACATTGTCACAGTCATAGTAGAGTCACTGTATCACATAGTCATATCACTGACATAGTCATAGTGGAGTAACTGTGTCACATAGTCGTAACATTGCCACATAGTGCAGTAATTGTAGCACATAGTCATAACACTGCCACATAGTGGAGTAATTGTATCACATGGTCATAACACTGCCACATAGTGCAGTAACTGCAGCACATAGTCATTACTACATAGAAGAGCTATTAATAAGTGTATTCGTTGCAAAAAAGGCCATTAAAGTTAACATGTACATGTATGATAGTTGAAACATGAGAATAATAGAGATGTGGTTAGAGATTTATAATCACTCTTTGATTTACAAGATGAATGCTTTTTTAAGCTATCAAACCAGTTTTTCAGCTTACTTATTAGTAGAAGATCAATACCCCAAGGCCATTATTTTAATTTGAACTATAATCTGTCCATGTATAAAAAATATTATATATTTTAAGCATGAAAAGCTTACGGAGCTTCATAAAGCTTACATTGCCAGTGGCGAAGCCGGTAAGTCACTCGACCGCGGATCAGTATGTGCGGGGTTCAAATCCTGGGCTCTCCCGTCACTGACATCGCTTTCGAGTGAGGAAACTCACGTTAACCTTAGCTTTACCAGCTTTTTTAACACTGCCACAGTGATAGTGGAAGTAACTGTAGCCCATAGTCATTACACTGACACAGTCATAGTGAAGTAACTGTAGCACATAGTCATAATACTGCCACATAAAACATCTTTAGAGTAGAACATTGGTTTGGGCCTGTTGAAGCAGGAACATTGCTGTATCTTGAAGACTTAAGCTTTATTGTTAGCTGGTTCGTTCGAGAGTTAATTGTATATGCACCGAACCAAGTAGATACTATAAAATCATTTGCTTTCATTGAGTAATATTCGAATAATTACGGCGTGTGGTAGAATCAGAGAATCGCAGCGGCGCAGTTTCATTGCGTCTGAACTAATTGAGGCAATTAATGGAGTGATTAGGCCAAGTATCGGCATTGTAGGCTCATTTTTATTATATGCATTCGATGGCCTGACAGTCCTCGTGCCTGTTTACAATTCCCAATGTATTGCGTGCCCTCTCATACAGCGAGGTGCTCGTGTGTTTACGCTCCACTGTCTGCCTTATTATTAAATTCTAGTCTAAACACACATAACCGTTGATAAATAAATCGCTATTCGTCAAAAACGTAAACTAACGAGACGCCACGAGATTCTAGTCAAGAGGCAAATATAATTAATTTCCATTAAAGTTTTTTTTAAGTACATTAGAGAGCCACGCAATGTAAGGGGAGCTTTTCCAGATACAAAAATATTAAACTAAAAATTTGCTTTTGGAACATAATACTGTAGAAAATGAGAAAGTTGGCACAATTGCACTCGAACAAACTAATACCTTCAAAGCATACATTTCTTTAAAATACAATAAAATCTCCTTCACAGTAAGCTGCAGATGGCATTGTGCTTGATCTAATATTCATAGAATAATTGTTTCACGCAGCTTCTAATATATTCAAACTGCAATTTTTTTAATTTAATTGAATTCGCTGTGCGGCATGTTATTTTATTGAATATTCCAGTGAACCTAGAGGATGACTATAATTAATTGGCGTATCATCATTAATATGGCTGGTGTCCAGAAAGTTGTTGACGGAGTTTAAATCATGTCAACCTCTCTCATTAATCTTAGCTGGGATCAACTGTTGCAGTGACTGAGTCACCTCTGAGCCTCGTAACGTTTCAGCTGAAACAAAGAATGAATGCGCTACGAGCCACGAATCTCGTTCTCCAATTTCCCTATCCTAATATTACGATACGAAAACTTTGGCGAAAGAAATAGATATTTTAAATTATATGGCTAAAATTATTATTTCAGTATTTAATCGTTACAAAATCAAGCTATGCGCTTTAAAATATAAGTCATGGTTAAAGACTTAAAATATTAGTTCATTTGGAAAAAATGGACGCATGGTTATATTGTAAAGGGGGCTTGGTTATATTGTATTTAGAAACCATGGTTGATAGAATATGGGAAACTTGCGTCTTTCGAAATAATTAAGGCCTAATGTATAGGCCTAATTTAGAATTCTTGATTTTTAGACTTTTAAGTTTTCACTCAATTTCATTGAAAATTTCATATCGGCGATTAATGGAAACTTCTCAAACTGTTGTGAAAGCATCTCTTACATATTTAACAGATTCATAGAAAAGATAAAAATATTTAATTTAGTGTATTAAGTAAAAGAAGCTCAGATAAAAAGCTTAATATTATTAGAATTAAAAGTAGTGTTATTTTTTCTGGACCACCCTGTAGAAATTTCATGACGGGCGTGAAAACTTACAATAATTAATAAGTACTTTTCGAAGTACTTATTAATTATTATAACAGTGGCCACACACGATCAGTTTTGCCATCAAACTCATCTGTTCAGATATCTGAACAGATAAATTTGATCGTGTGTGGGCAAAAACTGATGGGAAAACTGACAAGTGTCAGTTTTCAAAATTGATGGAAAAACCATCAAACTCATCTGAACAGATATCTGTTCAGATAAATCTGATCGTGTGTGGCCGCGTCAGTTTTCAGATCTGAAGACTTGTCCCGCCCACAAAGACTTTTGGCGCTCTTGTCGGCCTAAACTTATTTTAATTTGAGCATTCTAAATAGACATTAATTTCTCAATTGAGTAGTTAAAATAAAAGTATTATAAATCACAAAGATGCTTTTGACATACAGATATAAGAGTTACCGAGTTAAACATCATTATTACATTTCAATATTGATTTTAATAAAAATTGAATGACTAGTGGTGCAGTGATAAAGAGCTCGCCTCTAGAACAAGAGGTCGCGAGTTCGGGACTGCGCTGCGACGTGAAAAATAAAAATATAGTCGTGCAAACGTTATATACGCCAAATCGATATATACATACGCGACCTTAATGTTCCATTTCATATCTAGACTCTTTCGTTTCGACCCCGAGTTGGGATATACGGGATGCTAGACGCGTTTTTTAATTTCAATATTAAACACCTTCGCAAAACAAATTAAAATTTTATACACAAAGAATAATAATTTTGTTTATAGTCAATCTCTATTGTATTTCTCAACAATAAAAGTACCATGCTCAATTTATAAAGTGTTTCACAATCTCCCGCGATCATGACACTTCATAAACAGGCCGTTTGGTGGGATTTAGGGCACATGGTTTAGTTGCGTGTCAATTATCGAAGTTAAGCTACACCGACCTCAGTTAGTACTTTGTGAGTGACCACCTTGGAAGACCGAGTGTTGAAAGCTTTGAAGGAAAAAATCACAGGGTGATGAAAGGTTATTCTTAAATCCGCGCCGGCTGCAATTATTGCGCCACCAAAAGGAAACGATTACTAACAATCATGGAGAAGAAGGAAAAAATGGGCATTAATCAAGCATCTGTGCTTCCTGGCTCAGTGTGCCGTTATTTTATGTTATGTTATATAATATTATAGGCCTACATGTATGAGACTTTGCCTATACGAGGATGCAAAAATATAAGCTAAATAGTGACAATGATGCAGAATACTTAATGATGCAGAATACCTACCATGTGGGAGTATAGATTATAACTAGTATTATATTATACTGTTGTATTGAGAGTGAAGTATTGGGTGGATATGGCGTAACGGTTAGAGTGTTCGCCTGGCATGCAATTGGCCTGGATTCACACAATCCACTGAAAAAACAGAGACTAAATATCATCTACATGAATGGTGAACGTAAATAAAACTAATGATAACAGTTGAACTTGTGCATGCGAAATAGGCAGGGGTATAATTTCAAATTGAGATTACAAAATAAAATAATAAAAATGAACCTATTAAATCATTAAATGATACGTCCATCATTTGGACAGCCACCATCAATCAGGGGATGGGTAGCTCTCAAATTAGTAGTTTAAATAACTCATAAATATATTGATTGACTGTAGTAATAACAACGCCAGTCACGCGCGCTGTAGCCTGGAAATGATTGTCAGCTAATTAACATAACTGATCAGATATCTGAACAGTTAAATTTGATCGTCTGTGGGCGATCATCAGTTTTATCTGCAGATAAATTTGAGCGTGTGTGGCCAAAATATCACTTCAGATCTCAGATCTGAACAGATAAATTTGACCGTGTGTGGAAGAATCAAATTTATCTGAACAGATATCTGATAAGATATCTGTTCAGATAAATTCAGTTAAATTTGACCGTGTGTGAGCTTCGTCAAATTTATCTGAACAGATATCTGTTCAGATAAATTTGATCGTGTGTGGCCACTTTTAGTTTTTATTCTCTGACTCACGTTCGTCATGAAATTTCTACAATTTCATATTTCACTATAAGTACTTAGAAAAGTACTTACAATGTTTTTCGATGTTTATGTAAAAAGTTATGAAATGTCACTAACAACGATCATTACTGGTATTAGCGACACAATAAGAAACGCCAAGAATACGGAAACATTTTGAAAAAAGCTTGTAAAGCAATCTCGGAGACCCATCATCAGTCACGACATAGGTAATGGTCGCTTCCATGAATGGCTTTTTAAGATAACTTTCATGTTTTTAATCGAGCAATGATGGCGTTGAACCAATCAGCTAATCCTTAGATCAATCTCCTACAGTCAAACCATGCGAAGAATTTGTTATCTACTTCCAGTAATATTTTCATAAAGCTGTTATGGTTGGCAAATTAAACTGATAGAGCTTGATGAAGTCATTAAGTACTTAAATTGATCATAGCGAACATCATAGTAATCACTGATTTAGATGTGCCTTCACCATTATTACTTCCGTTTCACTGCCAAGAATGCCAGAAATGTGACTGATAAAAGTTGTTAATGATTGTCCTTGTTGCTACTATTGCAAATAATATAATTATAATAAAATTATTACAGTTTTCCTTTCCTAATCATTGAAAGAAGACTGATCTTGTTTTGCTAAAAAGTCTTCTTAATTTTCAGTAAATATTACAATAGCTATACTACAGACATACGACGATTACTGACCATAATTTTACTAATATATCATTAGCAATTGATTAATAATTAATTAATTAGTAATTTACAATTAATGCCTTACTACTCTCAGTTAATGAACGATGTTTACTATTATATGAATTTAGTTAACCTGAGACGATGATCAATGGAAACATATTTCGCAACCATATGGCCTGATTGACCGACTGACCGGCTGTCACGGTGGTACTAATGAAAGTGACCCAACCGAATTTAGCGAAATTAGAATTCATTAATTTCGATAGAGCTTGTACATGCTGCATCTCAAATTACCTTGATGCGAAAAACCACAGATGAATGCACAAATATAGGAAAGAAAGTGATTGCTCTAAAATAGTGTGTAGTGTGGTCAAATTACGTAGCATTATACTGTTCAAGAAGAAATTTAATATCTGATACACTAAAAAGTCTGGCGTTTTAAAGCTTAATTTCATACAACATGTTGAAAAATCCTTAACAACTTCACCTCCAAATAGTAGATTAAGCAACAAATTTGCACATACAACTGATTTCCTTAACTCGTAAAAATTAGTATTAGAAATGGGGTACTAATCTCTCTCTCTCGAGTTCTGCAAGTGGCAAGTCCAAGGTACTCATATGTTGCTTTTCAAGCTCCATAAGTCGACTCATCGATCAACCAGTTAATCCCTTCGCAAATGGCTATGCTATATGTAGCCCATAGCTTGGGAATAATATAGCTTCTGAGTAGGTTTCCCGTTGTCTTCCTCAGTTCTGTCACAGTTGTCTTTAAGACACATGCAGTTTACGGTTGGTCTATTCTTAATCGTTCCATAAATCGACTTATCGATCAACCAGTTAATCCCTTCGCAAATGGCTATGCTATATGTAGCCCATAGCTTGGGAATAATATAGCTTCTGAGTAGGTTTCCCGTTGTCTTCCTCAGTTCTGTCGCAGTTGTCTTTAAGACACATGCAGTTTACGGTTGGTCTATTCTTAATCGTTCTGGACACAACATGGAAACAAGTTGTACTATTATTATAGTTAATTGTTTGAGCACCATCAAGTTCTGCAATATCTGTATAGTTCTTGTTTGTGTTATTAATAGCTTTATATTAGCGAGTAGCGACCACGTAAACTCTGTGCCTTAGAATATAATCAGTATATAAGTATTAACACTGGTATTTGGTATAATGTTCATTTATTTCCTTTCATTTCAGTTACCCGATGGGCAGAAGAAAGTGTTACAATGAATCCTTTCCACGATTACTAATATTTTAGCTGTTGATAAAGCGCCAAGTAGCAGCAAGTTATTAACCTTCATGAGGCCCTAGGTTATAACCCTTAATTGTTGTCTGACCTAAGCTTTGAAGCCAGACCACCAGTCTCCGAGGCGAACACTCTCACTACTACTCCACATCTCCTCCTCTATATTGACCCAAACACCAGAATCAATTATAGGGCTACCGTAACAAAATGTCGTCTTTAAATTAGCATGGCTATTAGTGCTATTAGTATTGATATTATTGCTATCATTGATATTAGTGGGCTTAGTGGGTCTTAACAAGCATGTAATTGCTTTCTAAACGAGTACTGCAATGTTATGCTAGAATCAATAATATTAGAACTGAAGAACAAAATATTTTCTATCTGATTCTGCCGCACTATAGAACAATCTCATTATTGCATTGGCAGGGTTAAAGACTATTGGTTGACACATTTGTCTGAAATTGGTTGACGCATTGGTTGCAAATCGTCGCTTTTCGTTTCGCCGCAAGCTTTAATGTACATTATTGCAAACTACTGTCGTGTCACAAGCACATAAAACACATGTATAGCATAACGTTCAGTACGCATGAGGTAACGGCAGAGAGTCCAGGGGGTCCATTGTCGCTTGTTCTGTCGAGGGTTTACGGAAATGAACAACATAGGAGCTCACATCCAACATAACTTTATTACAAATGCGTAATTTTACAGTGACATTTCTATCCAGCTTATTCTATCTATTCGGTTTGTGCATTAAAGGCTTAACAAGTGTACTCCAAAGTGTAGAACGGTATGCAGTTGAGCGTGTATACATGTATATTCCGCTTGAGATGTACCTGACATCTCTTTTTGAGCGAGAAACTGGACTTTTTTTAATCTTACTTAGACTGTATTATATCGTATGTAGAATATGTACAATACCATCAGAATACAGATAGAAATCAATTCTCTCAGTTGTGCCACTATGTGATATTATTATTATAATTGGGAAAAAGTGGCACTGTCCTAGGCACATATTTCAATACTAATCCTATGCTAATATCCTCAGTATCGCTCAGTTCTTCAATCAATCAACAAGTTAAGAGGAGTTCACAGAGTTACAGTGTATGCTACTAGCGCACGTTTATGGACGATCTATACTTTTGTAAAATATCAGACTGTTTCAGAGACAGCTCTGATTTGGCATCAAGTTGACTTCTTCTTTATCCCGTTGACTTCTTCTTTATCAAGTTGACTCCTCCTTTATAAAGCTGATTCGCAACACCATGAAATAAATAAAGATAAGAAAATTGCAACATGGTAAAGCTACCAATTTAGACAATGGAATTCACTTATTATCTTACGCTGTAGATTAGATTGTGTTTGAGCTTAGTGCAGACTTTCATTAACTACAACTACGAATTCATTCGTTGCTATAACAACATTTTGAAAAGCGATAGATGCATCAAAGATTCAGTATACAATGCAAAAATAAATACTTAGTAATTTTGCTAGTTGCAGTCAACTTGGAACCTGCTTAACTATAAACATACAGCGTGAACTGGAATATATAATTACAGCGCTACAGGCCCGCACACTTGTATCGAATGTCCTTTGAAGAAATTTTAATTCACAATTATTTATTTCGTTACTTATTGCCCGAGGTTAGAATTTAAAACAAGCGAATGGCTCCAAGCTGCTTACTCACTGATCTGCGACATATATCTCTATATAAGATGATGAAGATCATAAACAAATAAGAGTTTATTACAAACAACACCATGCAGAGGAAAGCATTGTTTCCAACATAACTAGTGTCAGTTTCTGCTACGTAAAAGAATGTTTATGATATTTAAATATTTAATAATATGGAGTATACACGGAGTGTAAAAGATTGAATGACAAAAATTAGACTGAACTAGTTAGGTCTGGAGCTATGAGCGACGAACTTCAGTTCTGCCAACAAATACCGTAGAGACCAGAAGCAGAGAAACGAGAGTAAGAGTGAGAGAAAGAGAGAGACTGTGTATGTTTGTGTTTGTGTGAGAGGGAGAAGGAGAGAGCCAAAGAGAGAGAGAGAGAGAGAGAGAGAGAGAGAGAGAGAGAGAATGAGAAATAGAGAAAGAGAAGAAAAGACAGACAGGGAGAGAGACAAAGAGAAAGAAAGGGCGAGGGGTAGGGGAAAAGATCCTTCGTCTCAAACAATAGTCAATCAATCAATCAATAAGAGTTTAACGTCCGGTTCCTCGCCATAAGGTAATGTCAATGACGGGATAATATGTACATTGTACTAAATATTACGCTTTTCATATGAGTATTCAATACAAAAAATTTTCAAAGAAATTGTAGTATAATTATAAAATATTATCTCAAATGTAGCGTATATTCTAGAAAGTGAGATGGCTTAACATCAGATACAAGATTGCAACTCAAGCAGTATTTAAAAATTCTACAAAGTCAGTAACTGATTATGAAACAGAGCAAAAAGCCAAACCAAGCAAACACACAACGAGGAATACAGCATATAGTCCATTAACACACTACGACTGAAATACTACGGGATCTCTTCGTAATTCTTAAAGTCTAAAACCGTACTATGCAAAATTTGTATAAAAAATACATACCATATAAAGAATGTATTACATAATAATATATATATGCACTACTTATAATATATATATATATATATATATATATATATATATATATATATATTATATATATATATAAATACATGTATATATACAGACTGGGCAAAAAAATAATAATAATGCCCTAGCGAAATCTCAATAATTTCGACAAAAGTCAAAATATTTAAACAAAATTTTTACAGTTTCTAGAGGAGGAATTTCTATATAAATCCTGAAAATATCATGAAAATTTGTTAAGCAGTAACAAAGTTACAGAGTTTCTACGAAAAAAGTGCAAAAATCAAATTTAACAAGACTTATTTTAACAAAAGTCATAGTAACTTCGACAAAACTCAAAATAGCTTTACAAAATTTTCGGAGCTTCTACAGGATGACTTTCTACACCTAACTTGCAATTTGGTGAAAATATATTCAGAAGTAACAAAAATACAGCGCTTATTCCGAAAAAAGTGTTAAAATCAATTTCAAGAAGGTTATATAAACAAATTTATCAGAAAATATCCTCAAAATTTAGAAATAATTTAAACAGAAGAACTAATTTTAAGTATCATTTATTGGAGCAGCTAACAAGGTAGTGTAGGCTTATATTCTACCACTTAAGTAAACGGTCCTTTTCAGGGTCGTTAGTTTCTTAAAAAGCAACAACTAACATTTCAAAAAACCTTGTTAAAATGATTTTTGCACTTTTCTCGTAGAAATGCTATAATTTCGTAACTACCGAAAATATTTTCACAAAATTTGCAGGAGATGCGCAGAAATTCGTCCCCTAGAAGCTCCGAAAATTTAGTAAAGAATTGTTGAGTTTTCTTGAAGTTATTGAGATTTCGCTAGGGGATTTTTTTTGCCCCAGTCTGTATAATATAGTAGTATAAACTGTATCTACATATAATATATATATATATATATATATATATATATATATATATATATATATATATATATCATTTATGTATGCAGCCCTAACACATTATATATATATATATATATATATTATATGTATATATATTATATACAGTATATATATAATATATATATATATAATATATATATAGATATATATATATATATAATATATATATTATATATATATATATATTAGATATGCGTAGATAAACAAGTATATATATATATATGTGTATATATATATATATATATATATATATATATATATATATATGTGTGTGTGTGTGTGTGTGTGTGTGTGTTTATCATACATGTATAAATAAATAGTAGTTAAAAGCAGCAATTGATATCTCGATTGATGTTTTATTGCCGAGTTAAAATAGAAATGAGCGATTCATCGCTACCCGAATCACAAAAGGGTGGAGCGTCTAATAAGCCAATAAACTTCAATTTATTCTCAATAAATCTAAATATCTTTAGTTCATTCACTCGTCGTAGTGTGGCGCCACCTATATGTAGCTGCCCTCTATCGATCTTCTTCTCTTTTAACATTTTCAAGAGATGTGCAGTAATCATAAAAATACTACAAAATAATCAATTATAATAAATAATTGCAATTTACGGTAAAAGTCATAACAACTTCATAGTGGCTACTTTGTATTACAATATAATATTATATTTTCTCACTAGCTGTGAATATTGTAACATCTAGAAAGTTTCAGAGTGTTTAAGAAATGAAAATGACGTTTGAGTAAATATTAAAGAGCTCTGATGCTTGGTTCTATAAAACAACAGGAAAAATGAAAGTAGAGCTGCAGTTTTAAATTTCACACAAGAAAGTCCATCTTCGAACTGTATACCTAGTCAAAACGTAAAAGAGTCTTTGATCTACGTGGAAAGTGCCTTCGGACTGTATAATTATTCAACTTTGAATCGGTCCCTTATAACTTGTCTAATCTAAGGCTCTAACTTTGTTAAACGTTCATAACTTGTAAAACGTTTGCAAACTGTTGCATGGTATGGAATGATTTTAAGAATAGCAATTATACATTTAAGGTAAATCGGTAATCCACCGATAATCCTATCGAAACGCTAATTCCGCAAAATCTCCTCGCAGCTCCTATTGCATAATATGAATGATAGAAATAATTTACTGGCTAGACGCCATAATTAAAGCCATGACAAAACATAGTTTATCATGAAAGTGGGGCCAGCAGCTGGAGTCTGTTACAAAACACGGCAGGTGGTATTTCCAGTCCCACCGCAGACTTTGTGGCAAACATTTGACAACTCTTGGCTTGTCACATATCGCTTTCAAGCATTCAAGTGTTGTGGCATTATTCTTTCTGTCAGGCATTGTTAGACAGACTGACATGGCTACTTCAAGCTGGTTATGAATGTCTTAACAAGCTGTCAACATTGTAAACAAGACATATCAGCCACACCATTCTATTTCAATGCAAACATGTCTTGTCTGTCACTTCAGAACGTTTATATCACCAACGCATCAGGTTAAAATTTCACTTGGTCTTTGCCACATTTGTGCGTGTCATATCAATACACATGTTTAGCTTTCTTCCTTTTTGCTTATAACTTGAAATTTGCTTGAACTTTAAAACTAATTGTATAATTTTTATCCCAATATTCTTGTAATAGACTGCATCATTTTAATCAGGTGAGACTTATAACTTTAAAAACAGGGAATTTTAACAGTCCAAATCGTTTCGCCCCGTAACAGTGATGTGAAGGCGATGCCAGAATTTAAACCCCGCACATTTGAATCTGCAGTCGGATATCTTATAACACATACCCTACAAAGCCTCAGTCTTCACCAGTACCTAGGTACTTCATATATATATATATATATATATATATATATATATATATATATATATATATAATTGTTCTGTCAATAAGCATGTCCAATGCCAATGTACTTATTCATAATCATATGCTGCTTTTCACGCTCCAAAGAAGCGCTCTAACGATTGACGAGTAATCCCTTCACAAAAAGCTTATCCATATATTAATGTAGCCTATAGGTTGAGAATATATATATATATATATATATATATATATATATATATATATATATATATATATATATATATATATATATATATAGTATTTAATCTCTCTCTCTCTTAGTGCAATGCCCACTGGCAGATCCATGGTATATTATGCCTCAACTCTTCCTGGTTTTCAGTTTTCTCTGCATGTCCACATTTGAGTGGATCTTTAAATCAGACAGAGAGAGAGAAAGAGAGAGAGAGAGAGATATGTTTATTAGATCAAAACGCAGTATATACCATACAAAATGAAAACAAGCACACGGAAATAGTCAAATTGAATAGAAAGCAAAACAATAAACAATATACATGTTAAATTAAATTTGAAAAAGAGAAATATAACATCAATCATACACCGATATATACTAGCCTATATATGTATGTATGTATATATATATATATATATATATATATATATATATATATATATATATATATATACATGTATATATAGTAGTAGTACACATATACCAAATTATTACTAATTTAACACTCACTGCTATTTTAATTTAATGTAACTAAGGGTTAGCTAGAGAATTTGTATTCTTTCTTACCCGACACATCGCTGCGATAATCCTGATTGAAAGATGTGACTAGATTTACTAGCGTAAGATGTAGCAGTAAGATATATCTAATATCCATGTTGATTGCTAGTTCACTGCAATGTTGTTGAGCTACACTGTAACGAAATGAATCCACGACAGTGACTAGTCGAGGTAAGAGTACAGCGGCTCGGTGTGTGACCAATAAACTGTGTGGCCAATAAACTGTGTGACCAATGATCGACAGCGCGACTAAGTTTCGTTCTTCTATTGAGGCTAAACGTCAAATTCTAGTACAACGTAGCTGATTGCAATGCACGGGCTTGAGTGGACAAATGGCATTAAATGTTTTATTGTTGCTTTAGTTATTTACCTTTAAAATTTCTATTCATACTGTCATACAAAACTTATATCTTCAAGTTTTCAAATCTGTTGATAAAATAAACTGCCATTTACGGACTAGATGCTAAAGCAACTGAAAGCATACCAATGGTAGAATGATTTTCATGTCAATTAACATGTTCAATCATATTGTAAAGTTATATACTTGCTGATACAGCCAGATAGGCTATTGCAGATTGGACCACTCTTCTGCGCAGCTATCGTTGAAGTGATCATGATAACAAACAGCAGAAGCCTTTAAGTTGCCTTATAGCCATGTAGTTGTCTTATAGCCATATAGCCTTATAGTTCCTCAGCAAAAATAATTTGACATACAGTATAAGTATACTCTAACAAACATACACGTTAAAATAGTCTTTTGGTAAAAATGTATACCATGAACCTCATAATTGGTAGAGTACTGAAGAGATATGTATTTTCAATCAATCAGTCAATCAATAAGAGTTTAACGTCCGCTTCCTCACCATAAGGCAATGTCAGGGACGTTTCTTGCGAACTCAACACAAACAGGCTCCAAAGCACTACACGATTGACTGAGTACACAGAGACCACAAGATTTTGATGTTGAACTCTTATTAACATCGCTTGGATGAGCCAGTGGCTTGTTGGCAAGTTGTTAGACAGCGGATCAGTAGGTGAAGGGCTCAAATCCTATGCTCTCTCTCTCTCTCTCTCTCTCTCTCTCTCTCTCTCTCTCTCTCTCTCTGCCGAGGAAAAAAGCTATAAAAAGCTAACGTTAAAGTCAGTTTCCTCACTCGAGCCTACGATTTGAACCCCGCACACACTGATCCTCGATCGAATATCTTACCGACATCGCCACTGGCTCCAGCCACTGGCGATGTCGGTAAGATATTCGAGCAGGAAGCCGAAGTTAAACTTGGCCCTCAAAGTGTTAATAAAGCATAATTATAAGAGAGCATCAATCTTTTCAATCACACTAAAATAAAAAAATTATTAACACATTAAAATACATCAATGGCAACGAAAACGTAGATAACAGTGTCATGGACGAAATCGGTCTGGTAATTCAGATAATAAAAAACATAGCAAACAAATAATGAAACCCAACAGGATATCTATAGGCCTAATTGACACTATATATTTACTTCTATAGATAATGCATGTCTACAAGTATTGCGTAATAATAATGACCTCAATAAGTTCTGCTGAACATACATACATATATATATATATATATGTGTGTGTGTGTGTGTGTGTGTGTGTGTGTGTGTGTATGCATATATATATGTATATATATATATATATATATATGTGTGTGTGTATGTATATATATATATATATATATATATATATATATATATGTATATACTTGTTGATATTTTCAGATTTCGATTCTTTAAGTACTAAAGTCATTAATCAGTGGTAGAAAGACTTCAGACCATTACTTCAACGACGTTTAGGTAAACCTCAAGAGCCGGTGAATAATTGAGTTAATGTAAATTATCTGACAGAGACTTAGTTCTTACATCAATGCAGACAATTAAAGATGGTATGTTTCAGGCCAGCAGTTTCTACTTACACTTGATGCAAGCATAAAGGATAACAGGGGGACGTTCAACCCCGGACTAAGAAGATTTTAGAAAAATTGGTCGGGGTTGAGCGCTTTTGCTTAAGAATCCTTTTCAATAAAAGAAGTTAAATAATGTAGAGCTCGGTTAGTACTTGAATGGGTGTCTACCTCGGAAGACCGAGTGATGAGAGATTTAAACAACAAATTCCCCCGGGTGTTGGAAGGTTATTCATAATCCGCATGGACTGCAATGTACTATACAGTGCACTGCTAATAAGAAACGATCAGTAAGAGATCCTATTCACAGAAAGAAGGAAAAACTAAAACAAAAAAGCAACTTCGGCAAGAAAACAGTTGTACTTGTGTCTGCTATGGCATACGTGAAACCAAAAGAAAATTTTAAAAAGCAAATTGAAACATCGCTTTCGATTAGTTGCTTGCTTTTCGTCACAATTTAATGATAACGTCTGGAAGAAAACAGCGCAAACGACCAAAAGTAAAGTTTTGATCAAGTAAACGGCACCTAAGCAAGCTATAATAACAATATAGAAGACTAAATTTCTAAAAGAGATTTTTATAAAATATAAACAAAAAATATATAATATAGCCTATATCTAAGAAAAACGTTCCTAGGTGGATGGAGTGTTCTCGAAAGAGCAGGACTAGAACTGTATTTAGGATCAATTATTTGACAGGCCTCTAGAGTAGTTTAGAATTTAAAAAAGAATTAATTGCTTAAAATATGAGATTGAAAGCGACTAAAGTTTGAAAAGCAATAAAAAATATGTTCATGTACATTTGCTTGACTTAGTTATGTTCGTTATAGTTGGAGGTCCTTCTCTTGATAAATCTGCTCTTCCCCACGAGCATCAGCCTCTATCCACCTATTCCTAACACCAGCCTCTATCCACCTCTTCCTGGTACCAGCCTCTAGCCACCTCTTCCTAGCATCAGCCTCTATCCACCTCTTCCTAGCACCAGCCTCTATTCACGTCTTCCTAGCACCAGCCTCTATCCATCTCTTCCTAGCACCAGCCTCTGTCCACCTCTTCCTAGCACCAGCCTCTATCCACCTCTTCCTAGCACCAGCCTCTATCCACCTCTTCCTAGCACCAGCCTCTATCCACCTCTTCCTGGCACCAGCCTCTAACCACCTCTTCCTAGCACCAGCCTCTATCCATCTCTTCCTAGCACCAGCCTCTATCCACCTCTTCCTGGTACCAGGATACTCGTTGACTACTTTAAATGCAAAAACTTTGCTCACAGGGAAGGGAAGTCGGACACAGGTTCTGGGCAGTGAATAAATCTTCCGCTAATGTACACTATCTTCCTCTGCCGCCGATTTGTTCGCACCTCTTTATATCATCCCTTCACTAGAAAATTTGTGAAGATATGAAAATTGGGAATTGATTTGATAGTAAGGTGTCTAAGCACTACGGTTATCATTATAGTAATTAGCCTTGAGTCTATTTATTATAGCTAACAATAGATCTATATTGCATCACAACAATTAATGTTGTTCGCCATTGCCTCAGCAGGAATTGGAGAGCTAAACACAATAAAATCTTAAACATCGTTTAACGCCTGCTTCCTCTCTCGAAATATGTCAGCTATCTGGGAGAGAACTTAATTTCATCTGTAGTCATTAACCTGTAATCACAGTAGTCACTGTTGATTTGTAGTCACTAACATAATTGAATATTTACCCCTTCAGCCCTTGATAACTCAACTTTTGATTCTTTTCTAATAGTTTAAAACCACGCTCGCAGTATGTGAGATATTTTGAATTTTAAATGCATAGATTTAAGCTCAGCATAAATTTTGGAATTCAGATTAAAACACTTAGCAAGTTAGAAATATAGAATTGTCCATCTAGTAGGCCAATTAGGCTAGCCCAGTGATGCAGTCTGCAGGATAGAACGGACTAAACAGAAGGTCGCGAGTTCAAATTAATAAGTTCTATACGTACTTCAACGTATAAGGACTCAGGTAGCGATTAATTAAAACTTTAACTAAGAGTATCTTTATATAACCTCTAGGCTTACGAACAACGATTTATAAAGGCCATTGGCTAAGAAATCATCATAACAAGGCGTAGAGAAAAAAATCACACAGAACACCTGTTAGTGCTTTCGTGGCCTTTGTGTCCTTTTTCACTTTATCTCCATGTAAATTTCTGGTGAACGATTTTACCGAAGTGAAATAAACGTGATTCAATTCAATTCATAAATTGGCCTGAACAATATAATGCTATCAACAGACCCGTAGATGAATTATACAATACAAGCTCAGTACTTCACAGCCAATGACGCTATCTAATGCTCTAAAAATATAAGATATAATTAAATTAAGTATTTAATAAACTTTCCAAATCTAATGATCTTTGTTGTAATAATTCATTTCTTACATTTTAAATTAATGATTGAGTGTGTCCTTTCTAAGTGGACCGCACATACCTAAACTTTAGTCGCTTTCAATCTCATATTTTAAACAATTAATTCTTTTTTAAATTCTAAACTACTCTAGAGGCCTGTCAAATAATTGATCCTAAATACAGTTCTAGTCCTGCTCTTTCGAGAACACTCCATCCACCTAGGAACGTTTTAATTAGACATTACTGAACAAATAATTTTATATTCAATTGAAGCTGATGTCATTCTATTAACAAACTGTCGTTGTGTGTGGAAATCTGTTCTCACGGGATTTGTAGAAAATTCAGTAAACACTAATCGTTTGTTAATTTAGATCATAAAGAAAACTGTATTCTCTACATAGTGCTATTTAAAATACTAAATTAATAATTGCTGTTCAGATTTTATTTCTAACTGTTACTAGAAATTAGTGTTTGTGACGGTAGCTAGAGTGTATTGAGTCGTCTTGAAGAGATGCCTTATAGGCCTAGTTTTGATCTTGATTTTAAACATACTATACCCAACTACAAAAATAATAAACTTATTGTGAGTGTAAGATTATGACGTATGTGACAGAAAAATTTGATATAGATATTATTAATCAAGATATATTTAACTTCTGAATGATGAGCAAAGCGACACCGTCAACAAAAGAAGACCACTGATGAAGACACATTTTTAAGTATAATGAAAAGTAATGTAATGCATTATAATGTAATGTAATTTAATGTACCGTAATGTCATGTAATGTACAAATTTCTCAAGTAATCAAAGAATCAAGCGAACAAAATGATCACTCTATCAATTAATTTTCAATGCCGCTCACTGCAAAGTTTTCCTATGTCGCATCAAATTTTGTGAAATAATATTTTCTACGACTTCAGACGTGTGTGTTACATTTCTCTGCAATTCCGTTAATAATTTTACAATAAGAAGTGCAGTTTCTGTTTGGTTTGCTCTCAAGAATACATAGGTCAATTTTGGAAGTACAACATAATATTAAGTTCTACACTATCATCTATTAATTGCGTCCTATTAAAAGCAATTTAGCATTGCATCAGTGTTACATGGCGATTACGAAACATTCCTGTTCACACAGTAAACTTTAGCAGTAGGCCTACTGGGCATTTACGGTTAGATTGTCACTTAATTTGCATTATCGAAAGCTTCACTCCACTGAAACTGCCTTACTCAGCATTCATAATGACCTTTGCTTAGCCTTAAACTCTCAAAAGGTATCCGCCCTTGTACTACTTGATCTTTCGGCTGCCTTCGACACCATCGATCATAACATTCTTACCAGTAGACTTAAAACGTGCTTTGGTATCTCTGATTCCGCTTTCTCTCTGATCTCCTCCTATCTTTCTGGTCGCACTCAATCTGTTATTATAGGCAATGAATGCTCCCCTGAACTACCTCTTCTTCGTGGTGTGCCCCAAGGATCTGTACTTGGACCTTTACTTTTTTCCCTCTACACTACCCCACTCAGTTATGTTTTAGACAATGCTTCAATAAAATTTCATTTCTATGCTGATGATACTCAGCTGTATATCTCATTTTCTAACTCAGATTCTGACTTGAAACTGCAACACCTTTCATCTGTTCTTGACAAAGTGTATTCATGGTTTTGCAGTAATCGTCTCTCTGTCAACCCCTCTAAAACTGAATATCTTTTAATAGATCTTTTCGGAAATAGCTATAAATAGAACATCGTGGACACCAAATATAAACAGTGGACTAGAACAAGTAAACACTGCATAGAATACTATTGAAATGTACTAGTTCCTCATATAATTTCTAATACAAGTTTTCTTTAGAAAGGTTATTTACTTTACAACCTACTATACGTATATTAATTAAAGAATAACTTAACACATATAGTTTAACTCTTTCACCCATTATAACAGTATGCATGCATTATAACGAAGTTATAATATAGACCCATTACATTTACATGTAAATTTATGTATCAGATGTCAACATAAACAAACCAGTGTTACCATACAACAAAATATGTTTTCAATTACCGAACTGATCTATTGGCACTCCCCAGCAAAGAACCAAAAAAGCCAATTACTCCATCTATTTTCAAAATCTTGCTCTCACTCCTACTCCCAAGGCTAAAAACCTTGGTGTCATGTTCGATGAAAATCTTGATTTTAAATGTCATATCTCTCCTGTCTGTCGTTCATCTTTCTTCCATATTCGTCAAATCAGACAGATACGGTCATCTCTTGATAAAAAATTCATCCATAATTCTTGCCAATGCAATAGTTCATTGTAAACTTGACTACTGCAATTCATTGCTATATGGTATATCTTCTTCTCTCATGCGTTTGCAACGCTCTCAAAATACTCTAGCACGTGTTGTCTGTCGATCCTCGAGGCTTCAGGCCACCTCTAGTTCCTTGCTTAATAACCTTCATTGGCTTCCTGTATTTCAAAGAATTAAGTATAAAATTGCTCTTTTAACTTTCAAAACACTTCTTTTTGGTAAACCTTCTTACCTTTCTGATCTCCTAATCCAATATCAACCTTCTCGTAAGCTTCGTTCTTCCGATACCAAACTGCTCAAAATTCCTAATATTCTCACTTCGTTAGTAGACGTTCATTTTCTTTCTCCGCTCCTACTGTTTGGAACTCTCTGCCTCCTGATTTTCGCTCATGTTCTACTACTTCCACTTTCTGTTGTAGGTTGAAAACACATCTCTTCCCACCATAGATTTTATTTCATCTTGCCTGACTGCTTTTTGATCACCGGACCGGCACTGTTTAGGATCTTTTATTTCTCTTCAGCACGTGCTTTTTCAGATCGTTTGGGGTGAATCGATTTGTAGTGACATGTGATGGGGGAACGTCCCTGACATCATCCTGGTATGAGGAAACGGACGTTAAACCTTTATTATTATTAATTGGACAGAACTATTTGCATCATCGCGGGATTTTGTTTTGAGTTACATTTTATTCTTTGAAGTTTTACTAAATGTTTAGCTTCTTAGGAATATGTTTAGCGTTAAGCGTTAGGGTAAAGGGTAGGGATAGTTTAAGAAGTCAAATTAAAATTACAAATTCCCGCGATGATGCAAACTCCAAACTCACACTAATCTATCAAGTATTAGTCTGAATTTTACTAGAAATAATGTATACAAATTTAAACTAATTGATCTATTTTAAACTTAATTATATTATTAGACAGTACAGCTAGCCATCTAACGCTACTCGCATTATACTCCTTAGCTATATCAGTTATGAAATGATTTAATTAATTACATCAAACTAAGGTCCATAATATACTTTAAACTATTAATTTTCACTACGAACGCTCGTAGTATGAAGACAGAGATCTGGCCCGTATTGCTCGCAGAGATTGAATGATTAGCTAGATCAATAGCTCGGCTTACAAGTTCCACTGCTAATCTCAGCCCCTGTGTAGTGAACGGCGAGAATGTAGTTTAATAGAGTAGGAAGTCCGTTTAAATTTCGTTTCGCACAGTGTGCGCGTGTTTACCTGTTTTCAACAAGTACTATCTTTCTCTCTTTCTCTTTCTCTTTCTCTTTCTCTTTCTCGTTCTCGTTCTCGTTCTCTCTCTCTCTCTCTCTCTCTCTCTCTCTCTCTCTCTCTCTCTGTTTCACTATATCTCTCTTATCGCTGTGATTCTATGCCTCTCTCTTTATCACTCTCATATTACTGGTCAATTCGCAGTTTAAATGGATTTAACAGCTAATTATAATTATTTAATGTTTCTTTCAAGAGTGGCTTTCGTTTTAACGTTTTTTTCGTTTTCGTTTTCGTTTTCGATTTTCATAGTCTTCAGTTGTGGATTTTTTCAGATATGCTTTAGATTCTAAATCTATTTACTAGGCAGCAATTCTACCATTTTGAAAGTTAGCATTAGCTGTTATAAACAGATGCCAAAAACTTCAAGTTTTATTATTAAAATTAATTATATTAAAATAAATTGAAGTAACCGTAAATTAGCTGTCAATTTATATTTTTCTTTAATGATTTAGTCTCATATATAGGACATTATGTCCTAAATAATTTATTGACTGGTAGATCGACTGATGAGTGATTGATTTATATATAGATTGACTGATTGATTGAATATCTAGTGCTATAGAAGAATGTACCATGCTAATATAATTATGCACATGCACTTCAGCGCTTAGTTCTTCTAAAGCTAAAAAGCTAATGTTAACGTCAGTTTCCTCACTCGAAAGCGATGTCAGTGACGGGCGAGCCAGGATTTGAGCCGGCACCTACTGATCCGCGGTCGGATATCTTACCGATATCGCCACTGGCTCCAGAGTCTACGTACAATTCGTACAACTGTTCTGCGGTTTGGTAAGAATGACGCCTGATGCTGCATAGGGCGTTGCTAGAATCAGAGGACTACTTAAAATGATACTCCATTAAATGCACAGTTAAGATAAGGAGGTGCCCTATTGCAGCAGATCTCTCCTGGTGCAAAGATTTTGTTTCCTACCTCCGCCTCTCCCATTAAATATATCAGTAGCTGGCACTAGGCCTAATTAAATTAATTGGCAGATGAATTAGATTTATATTTACATAATTAATGATAATATTGCAGTTAATTAGATGACCGAAATGGCAATGCGCCTGCCTTATAAGCAAGTGTACACGGCTTTCAAATTCAACCGGACAGTTTTAGCGACTTCATTTATGACACAGAAACAGACGGTGCACCTATAACTGTATAGATTTGCCGAAGAAAAACAATTAAGTAAACTCTTAAAATATTTCATAGAAACACTGCACATTTTCCATGAAAATTCATTCATTTTAAAACTATGGGACGATTGTTTTATATAAATAGATTCATTTTTCCGGCTGCCACTACCTCTCCGAAATGGCAGTAAGACAACAACAACTAAACGGTCACAGTGTTACAGTTGTCCACGACAACACTTCGAGCACTATGGAACCAAAATCAAGTCCATCAGTAGGAGAAAGCTTTATCAATACTGTGCACATATACTTGTAAGCTTTTATCTTGCACATCAAGTGTTCTATCTCCTCTTGACTGCTTGAACATCTGTCTATGCTTGTCTACCATTTATATGTAATATTATGTATATCGTGAAATGACTGAAATAAACTTTTAGAAGCTAATCAAGGACAATGCTCTAATGTAAAACCTTTACTTTAGACCAAAATCCTTTTCGGATGTCAAACGTTGATGTTAAGTAACCCATCTCTTTTCGCCATAGGTTTAAATATTGACCCGCTTGGCTTAGATCCTGGACTTGCACTGTTTTTTATTTCGCTTTCTCTTGTGGTCTCTGTGTACTTAGTCGTCATCGTGTGGTGCTTTGGCGCCTGTTTGTGCAGAGTCTGCAAGAGACGTCCCTGGCATTGCCTTATGGCGAGGAACCGGACGTTAAATTATTTTTGATTGATTGATTGTAACGAGGAATTTTGAAAATGGAAGCGTTGGAGGCTATGGCAGGAGGAAATAAACCAAACTGATTTATAAAATTGTGCACAAGTGTAGGGGATTACTACAGATAAATGCGCTAGAAATTAGCAATCAAAATTATACAGAAGCTCTGAAGTTCAAAATGTCTTATTTTTAATGCACTGTAAATTACTAGACTGAAGTTGTTGACTTTGTCTCAGGGAATAGCTGTAGTTACAATCGAAGAACTTAAGAGTGATTTAAGGCTAAACTACGGAGTGCAATGAGATAACATGATTAAACTCATCCAAGAGAAATAGACCTAATCAGGACGTCTTGACCGGACTGTTGTAGGGAGCAGAGAAAGTTTTGAACGAGAGTAAATGGCTAAAGAGGATACTTTGGACGTGATCTCATGCTATCTTCTCAAATTTATCGGTCCTTTTATTGCCAACAAGTTATTATTTTATAACTTAATATGGTTCAGGATCTTCCTGGCTGTCTTCCTTCATGTTATAACTATTCGTTGCTATTAAATAATGTTGTAAATTCTGTTTATAAATTTCGACAAGTTTCGGAATTTACTATACCATCGTTCAGAACCTTCTGTCGAGAAAAGTATATCGCTGTACAAGGCCCTAGATACTGGATATCCCTTCCACCTAATTTACGATCATCTCGTTCCGTTAACTGTTTCAATATTAATCTTCGTCAGTACTTATTAAATAGTTATTAATGATACTGATCTTAAACGTATAATTATGCCTACCTATTATCATTAATTTTCTTTCTTCTGAATTTATTTATTTCAATTCTTTAATTTCTACTTTATATTTTCGTTTTAAGTTCACCATGGCTCACATTTAAATTGTGCTCACTTGTTACATTTACTTGTTTGTTTGCATTGTTTGTGAACTGTACAGGGTTGAATGACCCTTTTTGGTGATCTAAATAAATAAATAAATAAACATTTTAAGTCGAAATCCATAAATTCGCAATTACTGCACATAGTGTAACAATCTGATATTTTGACACTTTTATTATCATTGACCAGCAAGAACTTAGCGACAGCGCTGCTGGGGTATTTCATATGGCTCATCTTCCTGATGCGAAGAAATACGAAACGAAAGAGAAAAATTAAACTGTACAGTTTTATGCTACGAACCATCCAATCGACAGCACAATGAGATAGAAAGTTTACAATGAACAAGCAAGGTTTTTGAGCTTTTGTTAGACTGTATTTGAAGTGCCATGTGTGTTGAAAGTTTGTATATCTAAATGCACCTATGTATTTGCGAATATTGCATCTGCTTCTTTCCACCATCTTAGCTCTTTTCGAGTGGATAATGCGGCCTACAGACCACTTAACAGATAAAACTGTTAAGGAATCAAATCTGTCTACATAGCAGAGCACGAGGTTGCAGTTAATGTTATAAATAATACCAAAATAGTTACAACTCAGACATCTGCTCTGTTAGATTCGATTTTAAACGTATTTCTGATCTGAAATTTGTTTCTGCTTTGAAGAAATAAAGTAAAACCGGCATAAATCTCGAAATCTGTAAATCAGCTCAATTATTCCGCAATTTAGAGTTCAAGTATATCAATTTAAGAAACTCATGACAAGGTTAAGAAAGTTATGCTTTGTTGAAGACAATTCAATTCCTTCAACAATTTTCCATTCGGCTAAATTCGGCTAATGCCCATCAATTCACTGCAAATCCTTCAAGATTATAAGCTCTGAAAATATTTGCAAGATAAGTGTTTTACCGTTTATGATCGAATATCGTTTACTTACTTCTGTACTCCTTTACAGATGAATATTCTGACTGCACTATCATTCAAATAGTTTTCAGTTAATGACATAAAAAGCTAATCTTCAATTTCGCTCTTATAAATATACTCTTCCTGCAGAAAATCGAGTGTACTGTTAACTTCGAACAGCGCTGTAATTAAATTGAAATGCTACAGGATGATTGGATATTAACTTTGATTCAATTTGTATCAATCAGTGCTGGAAAAAGTAATTTTCCTATCGAGTTCTGATAGTAGGTTTTCTAGAAATTTTGTTTGTTTGGAGTAAGAGATGCGCTTATGTTTCGTACATCAATATGTCAAATGGTTCTGATCGATTTTTAGTAGGGATTATAACCACTTACATGAAATATTTTTTTTAGATTTTTAGATAATGTATATATTTTTGTGTATAATACTGTTCCATTTTTAACTTAAGCCTTAGCGAGACATTACGTAGCATAGACAGTGAAAGATTTATACCATCAAATTTTGTGATGCACTGAAGGCGTGCTCAAGTTGACATATATATATATATGTCATATAATTATGTCATATAATCACATATAATATATGTTATATAATTATATATAAATATAATTATTATATATATATATATATATATATATAATTCTATATATATATATATAATTCTATATATATATATATATAAATATATATATAGTAAAGCTTTATTAAGATCTTGCAATTACAATGATTTACGTACTTTTGCATTCAGTGTTGTAGTCTCCGGGCCACCACTGAGGAATAGATCAACCGCAGACTGCTTTTGTCGTAGGTGACGATTAAGCTAGTACCAAAGAAGACAAAGGGAAACCACAAAGTAAATCATATTTTCGCAAACCATTGACTACACTGAAGTGTGACAAGGCAATAACCATTTGTGATTAACTTGTTAATCTATGTAAAAAAAGTAAACACGCATTATACAGTGTAGTGAAACGATCAACTATGTTGATATCTATCAATTTTTATAACGCCACATGTTCAAATCATAAGGCAATTTAGACCATTTTCCGTGCAACCAGTCCAGTGAATGTCCGAGATTTTACTCTCAGATCAGCGCGGCTGGGATTCGAACCAACGAGGTTTCAATTCACCACAGGATCTGTCTTTTAAAACTTTATGACGTTATCCCTACGCTATTAAGACATTCTGTGTCTTAATATTATACGACATAATATTATTAATATAATTAATAATAATTATTCTCTCATCAGTGCACTGCCAAGTGGCAGGTTCAAGGTATATCTTCATACTCAAAGTCTGTTTTCTCGCTCCATAAGAGCACTCCTTATATCAACAAGTTAATTTCTTCACAAAGTCTATGCCTTAGCCATACCTTATGTAGCCTCTAGCTTGGGAAAAGTATGGCTTCTCAGGTGGTTTCCCGTTGCCTTCCTCAGTTAGGTGGATTAATTAGCATTTAATCCTGGGGGAAAATATTTCATGGTGAGGTGGGTCCCCTCTTGCCATCCTCAGTGCCTGCCTTTAGTCGCCTCTTACGTATACGCGGCAGATTGTTTGCGGTTGCCCTATTCTGCAGTGGTCCAACCACACCTGAGCACAACACGGGGAAATATTAATATTAATAATTATTATTACATAATAATAATAATTAATAATTAAAATAATATTACTAATTATTATTATTTATAATTAATATTTTAAATATAATATTATTAATATAATTAATAATAATAATTATTTATTAATATTACATTATTATTATAATATTATATATTATTAATATTATATTATCAATATTATTAAAATATTATATGGGGTGCTCTTTATGAAACTTGACAAGCAGAACGAGTAGTATGATTGATATGCCTTAGACCTGCTACTGGCCAGAATAAGAGAGAGAGAGAGAGAGAGAGAAAGCTAGTAGGACTCTTGTAAGCATGAAGACATTGGAACACGCCCATACACGTCCAGTCCGAATAGTGAGCACACCGCGTCATAGAATATATACACGTGGCAATTCTGGCACGCATTACAAATACACGTGCACAATCCAATTGCTTCTCTTCTAGACATTGTTTGACTTCGTCTGGCATGATCGTCACTGACAGCAATGATATGAACTACTGCAGATTAGCTAAGTGAGATGAGAGTTTGACTCTTCAAAATATCACCTGGCCTTTGGCTAAAAATAGTACAACTGTTTTGATAATAAGAAGGAATTATAGGGCCTATGCCATCGATTCCTTGTACCTCTCATTTTGTGAAAGTAAAAGCTTATGATTAGTGTTCTTCAGAGAAAAAATTGTTTTAGCAAATAATCTGCTGTTTCCATAAACAGAATGAAATTTACAATGTTCAATGATAAATGTTTAATCATTATGAACAATAAAAGGATATGCATTGTAATTGGAATTGAGCCATTTTAAGAAGACCTAAATATTGCAATCCAGCTTTAAAATCAAACAAATCCTTTCAGTATTAAATAAGCTCTTGTGAATATATTTTAAGAATTCGGTCTTTGTTTAACCTCGAATATCAAACATAAGTCAGGCTTTTTGCATTTATGTGTGGTGTTCGCTTAATTATTCATACAAAAAGCAATTAATAAATAAAATACTTATAATCAATCGCTGGCTATTGTCTTTCGGTTATTTAACCAATTAATTTAGTGTAATTAATTATAATTCATAATTTTGTAAGTAGTAATGTACAAAATTATTCTTACGAAAACATGTTGACAAACTCTCGGTTGATATATTTTGCGGCTCATCGATATCATCAATCTCAAAATGTAAAATAGTCATCGCTTTTCTATAATCTCTTAATTATAACAGATGAATTTTACACTGAAATAAAACCAATACAATTAATTCACAAAAACTGATTCCTTCTATACAAATCAAGATGGGGCTAAAAAGAACGAAATACAGGGATCAAAGGTGGTCGTATTACACAAATCAAATATTAAAACACGCATTGAACATAAATTCCATCAATTAATTAGCAACAATTCAGAAAGCTAGAGAGGACAAAATTACAGAATTCAATCCGCGAAAGATGACGTAAAGACTCTGATATATTTTCACTTACAGGAGTGACCGCTAGTATTGATTTATTTATCTGCAGAGATCAGACTGGGAGTATTCTGACACTGATCAAACGTGAAGGAGGAGATTTGAAAAGCTCATCACTGGTCGGCTGTTTACAGCATACCGACCCGATACGCATCAGAAGATGTATGTATATACATGTCAATTTGCATCAACACAGCGAGAGCAAATCCCGGCTATCCGGTTTACATTTAACCTTTACTCCCACCGAAACTTCCGGCTTTAATCTGTGCTACTCGTTGAAATTACATCTAGTATCTTCTTTTCATTAAATCTACTGACCAGTATAAAAATATAACAATTACTCTAATAAGTAGGCCTATGTCAGTTGAGTAGCCTTTTCTACTGGAAGGAAATAAGTTTCGATTTATTTTTATGTATCTTGTTATATGAATTATTTTGGAAAACGCTGAGTTAGGCGAGTTTTGATTAATAATTTTCGTTTGAGAGTTACATGTATATATCATACAAACAGTGTTCGATAAAACATACTATTTCGAAACCTCCAAGTCAGTTTTTTAGTTAAACAGTGATTCTAAGAATAGATAAATATTAATATTTTGATTCTCTGAAGATTAATGTTAATTGCACCATAAATTGCTATATATATAGTCCATAATTGCATCTTTAATGTGTCAAATAAAGGAAATTATAAACTGCATGAACGGCCATCAAATATTTCAGTCCCTTTTTAGGCTTAGGCTAGACCAACACTGATATCCCTTGGTATGCCAAAGCTTAGATCGAATAAATCATTGAGTCTCATAATATTAAAACAGAAGAGCAGGGGGTCCATAATACCTCACATACGAGTTAAAATAAGAACGTTGAATAATTTCGATAGAATTCGACTGCAAATCTGTTTAAATTGAAGGTAAAGCGATCAATAGTGTTGAAATTTGACTCAATTAAAACATACAAACCTTTCAGTAAAATCCGTCCGTTGAAAAGCCGCCTGATAAATTACCTGCGACTCCTTTTAATGATTGATTATCTGAAAGGCTAGGAATTACCTACGACTCCTTTTAATGATTTATTATCTGAAAGGCTAGGAATTACCTGCGACTCCTTTTACTGATTGATTTTTATCTGTCTAACAGACTAATGCAGCATGCGACTCCTTTTACTGATTGATTTTTATCTGTCTAACAGACTAATGCAGCATGGTTTTACGATGGATAATTTATTACATAACGTAAGTCATAACAATGCAAAGTAATTATTCTCAATAATAATTAATAATAATGATTGATAATAAATTAATAATTATATTTCATAATAGATCTTTTTTCACTATTGTGGAAAAATTTAAATATGAATTAAACTTTAATATTATCTTAAGTACGACGTAAAACTTTCTACAGATACTATGGCTGTAATATTATTTGTCATTTAATTATGCAGTTAGACTCCGAAACGGTGATCTAATACTACGCAGTACTCCATGAGTATGGAGCCTATGTAATTCTACTGTATGCATATGTAAAACTTTAATTACACACAGAGGTTGATGAGAAAATATAACTACGTTAATCATGCAACTAATATGATTTTAAATAAAGGTATATACTAGTGAAAAAATAAGTTTGAATGGTAGAGCATCTAACATTAAAAAGGGCCTATGTCAAACTGATATACATAAATCTTTGAAGTATTGTTTTTAATTGTTTTTATTTCCATTTGTTTGTATACTGCTTTTGTATATTTATATTGCTTGTATACTGATTTTAGCGTATTTATTTTAGCTCTATGTTTGTGATTACCTTCACACTTGTACGTAAGATATTTAATCCTATTAATCAATCCTTTTATTTTAATTTTCTTCTTTTAATGAACTAAATCCTGAATATGTAGCGCTTCTATAGCCTGTATCCTCCGTTCACACAAACGTTTCAATATTTCGCTTTCATATCTGCTTTATTCTACCTGTTTTAAAAGTTTGATGTGATAAAAACAATAAATAAATAAATAACATTAAGGTATATTAATTACATTTTGTAAATTAATAAACTCTGTGCGATATCCGTGTCAACCAAGAATTGACCTTCCGTAACTTAAAAGTTTTCTAAACCACTTCTGGAGCCATGTTTTATAAGCTACATGCAAATGTTTGACTGTATTTATGCTTACAAAGGGTTTAACTTTAGTAATGAAATCAATTTATTTTCAAATTATAGGCCTATGTTCTTACTGATCGAGGAAGCAGTCCAGAACCGTAAAGAGTCCTCGAGAAGCAAAGTAAGAAAGAAATACATTTTATTTCAGTTTGTTGATTAAAATGCATCTCCCAAATCTCACAAATTGGCAAGGCTTATTTACGCTTCATGCATTGTTTATTCTTTTAACTTTCGACTGGCACTTCAAAAAGCTGCCACTATTTTGTTTTTGATTTTTAAAAGTTTTCTCCGTGAAGCTGGTTAAATGACGGAGTTAGAATGAGATTTCTAAAATACAATCAGATTCCATTTCTTTTACCTTAAACATTTCGTTTTTATTTCAACCCTTGCATTAGTTCTCGAAACTCATATCGCACGGATTGCCACGGAAGATTTTACTTTGAAAAAATAAACGGATGTACAAAGGGCGCGGAGTCGGAAATGTTTATAATATTCACGCTGTGTTTTGTCGATTTTAAGTTATGTTTACGAGCAATTGACCCACAATTCCGCAAAAACTTTAATTCTACCTTTCCATCTAGAACTTGTTTGAATCAGTTGTTAATTCATCAGTTCCACAATGCGAGTCGGTAGCAGAAACGTTTAAGTCCAATATACGTCCGACACTGAAATGCCTTCGAGATAGAAAAACCGACGCTAAACTTGTCTTTAGTTACATAAGAAGAAATACAGTATAAGCGCTTTCACTGGTTTAGTGGTTAGGCACTGGACATAGTTTAATTGATACTCTGGACAATACCAAAAGTAACAAAAATATTTTTGAAATCGAAAAATCTGTCCATGCAAAATATTACAACAGCTGAACACCGCAGGAAATGATCTGACCAAACTTGGTGCTATACAAAAATAACAGAAATTAAACAAAGGGATGACATGAATGTTGATTGCTGATGTTGAAATGGTTTGGAGACGCTAAAAGATCTGGGGCGCACGAAAAATAACGATTCAAAATTTTCCGTTGAACTTAGTAATGTCTTCCATTTATAATGCTTTCGTGAAATCGTCGTGAAATCGTTAGCAATTTGCAGGTTTCATTATTTTCAATCAATTTATATTGTTTATATTTATTTCACTTATCACATCATACATGTAACTATACGTGTCAATTCTTGCGTGCAAAAGATCAAGTGTATGCGTGAACGGAAAACAAAGGCCAACAATGACACTTACATGTTCCGACTAAACTACACAAAATACAATAGAAATTTACAATGCACGATCATAACGGCACAGAGTATTAGATAGACGACTCAATTGATTTAATTAGTCTAAAAGATCAACAATTCTAAAAAAAAGTTTTAGTGAATTAAAAATCCAGCTAAATTTTGCAAAAATTGTGCTAAATATTTGCCAACCTAGTCGTATCTGTTCCTTAAAAATATTCTCAAATCAGTAGACTCTAGACCCTTCTTAAAGTCATTTAAGGATTTAGCATTAACAACTTGATAAGTCAAAGAATTCCAAGGGGCAACACATCGATTTTTGAAATAATACCTTTCAGCGTTGAAACGAAAGGAATTTATATAGATGGTTTTACCATTATTCCTAGTAACACGTTGCTTGAAATGGAAAAACTCAGTTGAATTTAGATGAACTAGTTGAAAATTATTTTGTAATACATGCAGAGGTCTGTTTTTAATCGGCGTTGTCCCAAAGACTCTGTTGCTAAAACTTTCAGTCTCTCTGGATATTGAAGCCCACTCATACCGTGAAGACGTTTAGTAAATCTTTTTTGGACAGATTCGATTAAAGCAATTTCCGATTTCCGATATGGGGAACAGAGGTTTGAGCAGTAGTCAAGGATAGGACTAACAAAAATTGTAAATGCTCTAAATAATATAGACTATCTTTATTTTGTGACTTAAAACAATTTAGGATTATGGATGCCTTTCTCCTAGCTTTATTACACATAGATTTTATATGGGGAGAAAAAGAGAAATCATGGGATATTTCAACCCCTAGGCCCATTACTTCTGTCACCCTTAATAGAGGTAAAGAATTTATATGATAGCTATAGTTAAATAAAGTTACTTTGTTGGTAGAAAAAGAGATGATTTGACATTTGTCACTAGCAAGAGTTAGCTGCCAATGATTTGACCAAAGGGAAATCAAATCAAGGGATTTTTGGACAGGTTCACAATCAGATAATGATTTAATACTAGCGAAAAGTTTAGCGTCGTCCGCAAACAAGTATAGATTTTTAAGGTCGTGGCTACAGGAGCTCCTAATTAAATTATCGAATTAATGAGGCGTTACTCGGTCAGAAATTTTCCCATTCTACAGATGGAGCAATACTACTTTAAAATTCGTACGAATTTACTCTGCATTAGGGGTCTGCATGGAAAAATTGACATTGAGGCTGTACCCGTTACGCGGGGAACTCCTCAAATATTTTGAATTTTGTAAACAATGTTTGAAATGCTTTGAAATGCGTAATTTCCGAAGAGTGTGGAGTGTACAGTGTATCATAAGGAAATTATCCTACAACAGCAGTGTTATTAACGTTTTCGATAACTCGCCGTTGCTGTATGTAGCAGAAATATTGTCCTCGAGGACTGTCCTTGACCTCGAGGACTCCTCGAAGTCAAATTTAATGTTGCTGGCCTTGGCCTTGACCTTGGACCTCAAGTTCTTGGTCTTGGTCTTGGCCTCGGCATCAAGTCTTTGGCCTTGGGAAAGACAAGGCCATCGACTGCTCACTACTTTCACAGTAATAATTTATAAATACATATACTGTAAGTAGTAGAACGAAAAGCAAGATTATCCTGGCAGTTATTTAAAAAGTTCTTCGGCTGACTGAACGAGGAAAGAGTCGTTGAGTTTGAGTAAGAATCCTTAAAAATTACTGTGGCAGCCAATAACTTAGAGGCGTAACTTAGAAAGGACAAATTATTGTTTAAAGAATCGCGTGAAACAACATCAGGATTATTCAGTTATAAATTATACTACTGGTAGGGGGCCTAGTTATAATTAGACTATGTGTATGACGGAGGTTTACAGTTTTTTTAGCAGATAGATTGTAGTCATAAATTTCTCTCAAATCACCTCTGTAGCCATTGAAACTCAATGTGTATGCCTCTGAGTCCATGAACCCCTGGAGCAATTTCGTAACAATTTATAAGTTAATGCTTCTCACACCGACGACCCATACCGGAAGCTTTAATACAAATCGCATGAGAGACTTTTTTCTTTTGTAATGTGTCAGGTACATAAGAGCCTAACTCCTTGAGGTTATAGGCCTACAGTCAATATCAGCTACTAAGAGTAAATAAATACGTTTATTATAATAGTCTTCAATGCTACAAAATACCATAGAACCTATGGTAACCAAACATATTAATTGCAGCCCATAAAAAGAAGGCCACTATAAAAATATCGAAAATATAGTCAAATACAGTTAAAGCAAAACATAGTCTACTTCAGATAACAAAAATCAAAGTGAAATAAATCAACATCGAGCCAATCTAATACTAAATATTGCTTATTTAAAGTCAGAAAAGAAATAGAGTTACGCGCGAGTATAGTGTCAGATAAATAGCTCCATAGTTTAAGAGAACGTTCACATTCAAGCTATTCGTGCGATAGTAAGTGAAAAGGGAGTTTCAGGGACTGAAATATTCATTATTGTTATACATGTATTGATAGTGATGTCAGTGATATAGATTTTATGATACTAAAGAGCATAGCTTTTACAGCAGATTAAATAAAAATTAATACAAATAATAATAGTCTGATGGTTAAATGGCCTTTTCCTCAAACGGAGCTTCACTGCACCAACGTCTTGTAAAACTACCATCAGATTCATCCAATGCGAATCTTCTTCTAATTCTATAATTAAAGTATGCATTATATATAAACATGTATAATATAATAATATAATATACATACATGTATATAATTATATATCCCATGCTGTGTCTGAGACACTGAAGAAACGATCCAGCATGAACTGCAAGAGTCGTAAGAGGCGACTAAGCAAAAACTGAGGAAGGTAACGGGCCGGAAACCACCTTAGTAGCCATAGACTATTAATTTTCCCAAGCTATAAGATACATAAAGTATGGATAACGCATAACCTTTTTTAATGGAATTACTTACATGTTGATCTATAGAGTAATCTACTGATCTCTAGTGTGCGCTTTATGGAGAGTGAAAGCAGATTCAATATCTTAAATATGGAGTAGCTTGGACCTACTGATTGGCAGAACACGAGAGAGAGAGAGAGAGGCAGCAGCTTTAAGTCTGTATCAAGATTCAACATCTAAGGATGATGTCAGGTAGAATAATAAATTGGCTTGCTTGAAAAATGATATACTCAATATTAACTCTAGGTCAACTCATCGCAGATGTTCATTCAGATAATAGCAATTCAAAAGTTAACCAACATTTTTCAGAGTTGCATGTACGTGTGACATACGAAATTTGTTCTCATCAAAATTGTACAAAGCAATTTTAATTAACCATCATGCGATTTGTTTGAATGATTTGTGTCCTACTTGATCTCTACTAGCTTGAAGACAGATCTCTGCAGGAATTGTTCCTACTTAATCATTGCATGTTATTGTGTTTAAATAGATCAATGTGGAGAAGATTAGAAAACGCCTTGAAACTTTTAATAGCTGTTGCTGAGGTCATGGTTTAAATTTCCGGTTTAGCTTATCATCATCATCATCTTCTTCTCTTTAATCTCAGTTTAACTAGGGTTTGGATATGAATGGACCTTCTCCATTCCTCTTTCTCCCATACCATATCAAAATCTCTTGCATTATATGATATTATATCATATTATATGATATTATTCAATTAGTTAGCTTATATGAGACTAATATCACGGCTATTCACAGGACTAGTGAATTAAAACAATTGATTATATACTGCCTAAGGTTAAACTATGAGACATTGTTGAACTTTCCTTCGGTGATGTTGCCTTCAGACGTCATAATCGTAGTTTGATTAGCAGAATAGTCGATAAATACGGTTCATAAACTGAATTTTATGCCTTGACCAGCTTACTGTTGCATCTGGGACGTTATTTCTCAGCGGTGTCTGGAGATCCCAGTCGATCTAATATGCTTCTGGGATAATCGTAATATAAAGATTTTATAGTTTTAATGAATTCAACTCTAAGCAGCGGTTTTACAGTTCACAGTTATCACTCAGAGTTTTCACTGCTTTAAATATATTTTAACTGCGAATGTTCTGCCGAGGTCTCCCTATAATGAATTTAGAATTGTAGAATATTTCTATTCGCTCATGACGCATTTCTACGTTATGTTTGACGTTCATTATCTGCTTCAGCTGAGGTCCACTGTGATGTAAACTCATGAGTTTATCTCTCAATTCAAACACTTCTTCATCTTTTACAACGTCGTCAACCTTGTTTGAATCAGTTGCATTGTTCGAACTCACTTTCTGAATGACTTCGCTGTTTGCAGCATTCTCAGTTCTAACTGTTTTATCTTCAATTGTGCCGCCCACTCTTTTTACATAATCAATTTGTAGTCTTCCCACATTCTCCAAACTCATGGAATTTATTTTCATGTAAGCCTTAAATTTTGTGCAAATATTCGTTATCGTTTCCAGCTCTATTGTATACTCTTCCTTTCTTGTATTTATTAAGTCTAACGAAGACTGCCTTAATTCTCTTATGTCTCGATCATTGTGGAGCTCATCTTCTGCCTCTATGATTGCCATTTCTTTTTCCTCAACTTCGTAGAATATACGCAAATGATCTGTCCATGGGCATCCACACTCACATGTATTACAGTTTAAATCACTGTTAATCGTGCCGCACTTCTTCATCCCAGCTGATGATACTTTGTAAGTACAAGAGGTGTTATTGCACAGAGTATAAGGCAAATCCACTTCTCGAGCAATAAGATTAGTCACTGTTATATTTAATGTTGGTATACAGTTTAGCGTATCAGCTTTGACACTCTCAATATTCCTCAATTGATTTTCCAGAACTTCGATGTTCTTCTTAATGCTGTTTTTAATTTTTAAAAGAGGTTCTTCTAACATACCAATTACATTAATTGACGCAATTTTAGAAATTGTTTTGTTTATTTCAAGGGGCTCTCTTTTTGACAGAATTTCCAGAAGATTCTCTGTTTCCTGTGCAGAATGCTTCCAACTTTTTTGGCTGTTTGCTAGCAAGTCATTTGCAAGACTGATAGAAGTGTATCTGTTACGCATCATACAGAGATAGCTAAAGGCCTCATTATCCACACAAAATATATTCCTCTCTTTCGATAGAGTTAAATTTACCTCTAATTCTGACAATAGTTTTTGAAGCCCTGCTAGTGTAACTCCTGGGCTGTACCGATGTGGTCTGCTATTAGTGAAACAGAAAACGATATAGGGAGCAGCCTCCTTAGAGAAGTAGGTAAAGAAGAGTTTCAAGCAAAATTCAAAGTATTGAATGATCGGGCTATCTGCCTTCAACAAAATGCAAATTCCGTGTAATGTATCAACATAACGTAGATATTGAAATGTTTTCTTTATATTCTCAACATCTGTTTCAAGGCCTCGTTTTTTCCCAATTCCAGGTGTATCAATCAAGCGAATGTGCCGATCTCCATATACAAATCTATATGCTTTTGGAGCCATTGTGGAAGACTGTTCTTCGTTCACAAAATGCTCATCTTTACACTCCCCAACAGGAATGTTTATGGTTTCAAAAGAATTTGGGTCAACAATGCGGACTGTGGAAGGTATAAGATGAACTAGGTCAAACTTTAAAGCATCGTCGAGAGATTTAAAACTTGCGTAGTTCGCAATAGCATTAACCAAAGTAGACTTCCCAAAACCAATTTGACTCAGAAGTAGTATATTGGTACATTTAACCTGTTGTAGAGATGCTATGCTACTCTCAAGTTCAGAACCAACAAATTCTGAAAGTTTGGATTCGTGCTGTTTAGAATGGCACTTGAATGTGAAGTCCTGATACGGTGCTGCTCCACACGAGCAGTAGATGATCTCTTGTTCAAGGTCATACTCAAGAATCTCGTGACATTTATCGCACACCCAGGGCTGAGGGGCTCTAGAACAGTCTCCATCAAAGCATTTGAGACAGGGCAGTTCCACACAGGCGTATTTTAGCGGTCTGGTAACCAGCCCCTTGAGGGGAACACTGGATTGTGCAATATGGAGAATTTCCTCTAAGACATCCTGCAAAAAAAACAGTGTGATAATTAAAATGCACAGCAAAACATCAATAAATTTTTCATTATTTTGGTAAAAACTTAAAACCGATCAAATCCGTATCAAGAATCCTATGACATTTATCGCACATCTAGAGCTGAGGTCCTACAATAGTCTGCATCAATTTATCTTAGTTAAGTATACATGTATGTTAATAAATTATTGTTATTTTGTGTTTTATCACATAGTGTAAATACACCGTATACACTAATATACACTGATGAACTAGACACTTTAACAGTAAAGAATATTCAGTAATGAATATTCGTGTATCTTATTGTAGCAAAACCAGTCCAAAAACTAGCAAAGTACTAAAAAAATCTTCAGCAAACTACCGAAGAAAAGTATTAAAAAACTCAGGGGTCCTCTGAAAGCAAACATCAAATTAGGGTTCGCTGGGTAAGTAGGTTTGTAATCACTTTTTATTACTTGAGGTATTCAATTTAATGAACGGTAGAGAGAGAGGGAGAGGGAGAGGGAGAGAGAGAGAGAGAGAGAGAGAGAAAGAGAGAAAGAGAGAAAAAATAGAGAGATAGAGCGATAGATGGAAAGAGTGAAAGAATGTGTGTGGATATTTGTGTGTTCGTGTGTGTGTTTGAGAGAGAGTGAGAGTGACAGAGCGAGAGAGAGTGACAGTGAGAGAGATAGAGAGAGGTAGAGAGAGAAGAGAAAGTGAGAGAGATGGAGAAACAGAGAGGTAGAGAGAGAGCGAGAGAGAGAGAGAAAGAAAGAAAAAGAGATAGAGTTTTATTTCATTCAGCAAAAGCTATGAATATCCATATAATTTTTTAACTTCATATTAACAGTCGAAACTTAAAAGTGATTACTTACATGCATACCGACACACATTACATTCAAAGGCTCTTACATTAAATGTCATTAATGCCTTTAAGAATATACTTGAGCGTATAACAGATCTATCTATCCAGAGTGAATTCATTTAAATGTTTGAGAGTTGCATGAGTCTAACCTCTCCTTCACGAAGATATCAGTGAGGTCTTATGCCACAAATATTTTTTGTAATACGAACAATTAAATCAGCAGCTAGATATTATAATAAGGTTAACAGCTAGTTAATATGATAAGGTTTGAACCCTGCATTAGTTGTTAACGTTTTCAAGGCTACCATATTGTCAAAATTATTCTATGCATCTCAGAACTGATTGGGATTTATCGGAATCTCCGATAAATGATACTTGAGGCTTTCTCTTAGTGCACTGCCTACTGGCAGGCCCGTGGCATATAAAGCCTTCACTCTTCTCTGTCTTCCGCTTTCCTCTTCATGACCATATATGAGTGGATCCTTAAATCATATCTCTCTCTCTCTCTCTCTTCAGTGCACTGCCAAGTGGCGGGTTCAAGGTATATATTCATACTCAAAGTCTGTTTTCTCACTCCATAACAGCAGTCCTTAGATCAACAAGTTAACCCCTTAACAAAGTTTATGCCTTATTCATACCTTATGTAACCTATGGCTTGGGAAACGTATGACCTCTCTATTTAATAAATTTCTGAAAAAAGTGTTAGTATTATGAAGGAAACGTAACAATGATCTTCTTACCTACTATAACATCGTGCAACGAAAATTGAAACATCAAAATATAATTTTCATTAAGAGAAAGTAAAAGTCAAATTTCTTTTTAAATCACCTTATCAGTTTCGTTGAGGGCAGAATCAGGACATATGACAACAGTTTGTTCATCAGCCCAAAGTAAAGGCATATCATTATCATCTGGCTGAATATCTAAGGTATCATGAACATGTTCTTTCCTGTATTTCACTACAAGTATTCAAACATTAATAGGCTCATCTTGTCCAAACAATGCACAACATATTAAGATATTGTAATATTTAAAACTAAAAACAATATATCAAAAGTGTGCGATTTTGAATCTGTTGTATATCCAAAACACACGACGGTGTTATCAATATCAGTTACTATTATGTTTCCTGAATTTTCTACATCTCTTACGAAAACACTTAAAACATTTTAAAGTAATTAAAATCAAATTTAATTCTGCTTATAAATAATAATAATTATTATTATTAATTATTATTATTATTATTATAAGTCTTTTTTATCTTATTGGATAATAATAATAATAATAATAGCGAAAAATCTTTTCTGTGGCAGCGACTGTCTATTGCTCTCCAGCGATTCAATGCAGTCTGCTTCAGTGGCACTTTGGCTAAAGCGGCTTCCCAGAGTGCAGAGGAATTATTTTAATCGCTTTTTAAAAACTTTTAATTAAATAAAGTCTCTTTTATTTTATTTTTTAGCCCAGGGACCTTTACAGCCCAGGGCATTTAAAAAAATTATAAAAATAAAAAAATAAAAAATAATAATAATAATAGTAAAGGTTTAACGTCCGTTTCCTCATATAAGGATGATTAGCATGATGTCAGGGATTTCCCTCCATCACATGTCACTACAAATCGATTCAACCACACGACCTGAAGAACATGTGCTGAAGTGAAAGAAAAAGATCCTAAACGGTGCACAACGTATAGTATTTTTTAAATTGGTAGATAATTTGTTGGCTTTAAACCAGTTCGATCAAATAGTCAGTTCATGATTTACTATATTTATTAATTGCCAATGAACTGAATCAGAAAAATTGTGTCATCTGCAAAAAGTATAAAATGGAGTAACTTATTTGTTTTTGACATGCCATTTATAGGCCTACATCTTTAGGGCATATACAGTAAAAGTAAAGGCTCCAATAAGAAACCTTCCATAAATATAAGTAGGGGCCTACTCAAGCTGTTTTCTGTTGATTTAATACTTAATTTAATTTGCCTCTATTCGCTGCTGTTGAAGATAATTCTAGATGATTAATTTAGCCCTTGACAGTATTTGCAGCTTCAGTAATCACACGTTATTTAATTCTTTGTTAATCTAAGTTCGTATTTCGATATCCTCTATCTCCGCAGTGAATGATCCTTCAATCTGAAATAAATCTGGCTGAAGCCAGGGGCGATGTCGGTAAGATATTCGACCGCGTATCAGTATGTGCGAGTTCAAATCCTGGGATCGCCCGTCAATGACATTACTTTCGAGTGAGGAAACTGACGTTAACATTAGCTTTACCAGCCTTTTTAAAAAGACTGAAATAAAGACAAGTTTAAGGTCAGCTTCTAGCTAGATGCTTGTCAGTGACGGGTAGAGCACTGGATTTGAATTACGCACTTAGTGATCAAAAGTAGGAATATAAATTGGAGGATCTATACCACACTTGTCAATTTGAAAGCTAGTTGAAAAATGTCCTACTTTAGAGTCATATTTAAAAGACGAGAAGATAACAACGTCTCCGCACAAGATCGTTAGCTTTGCTCCCTATATCAATACCTCTACACGTAGAAGACAAAACAGAGATCTCTGGATCAGTCGCTAAATCTAATATTTTCAGTAGGCCTATGTCATTCTGCACGAAAATATAGCTCCTCCGATCAAAAATTAACTCAAATTAGGTTCAAATCCTGGGTTCGCCGTCACTGACCCCGCTTTCGAGTGATGAAACTGACATTAACATTAGCTTTTTTAAATTAAACACATAAGCCGATTTAAGTGTCGCAGTTCAGTTTGTACTAAGATAGCTTATTCTTACTTACACTTCCGGTAGCTGATACAGGCAACGACAGGGATGACGATGCAGAGTATGGCGACCAGTATCATCAAGAAGAACAAGAACATAGGCGAAATTGAACCTAGATCAAACACGTAAACAAAATGCAATAAAAGACAATTATTTATAACTTCTGATGTATCACTTTCAATTGAGAAACCTGACATTTAATAACTATTTACTGATTGATTATTTTTCATGCTTATAATTAACAAAGTCAAAAGATCCATACGTATACATAAAGTTATAATAAAATAGAATTATAATAACATAGAGTTATAATTTCCCCGTGTTGTGCTCGGGTGTGGTCTCACCTCTGCAGAACAGGGCAACCGCAGACAATCTGCCGCGTGTACGTAAGAGGCGACGAAACGCAAGAGCTGAGGATGGCAAAAGGGGACCCACCTCACCATGAAATATTTTCCCCAAGGATTAAATGGTAATTAATCTACCTAACTGAGGAAGGCAACGGGAAACCACATCAGAAGCCATATTTTTCCAAAAGTATAGGCTACATAAGGTATGGATAAGACATAGACTTTGTGAAGGGATTAACTTGTTGATCTAAGGAGTGCTCTTTTGGAGCGAGATGGCAGAATTTGAGTAGGAATATGTACCTTGAACCTGCCACTTGGCAGTGCACTGAAGAAGAGAGTTATAATATCACAGATTTATAGTAACATAATGTTTAATAGTATTTCAGATATAGTTATAATACATTAGTCCAGTGAATGAGTAGGCCTAATAAGGTCGTACAGTTCAGTGAACGAGTGATACTAGACTCAAGTGATAGATAGTCAGAGTTTAAGCAGAGCTAGTAGATTTAGTTATCACTCAGGTGTATATGCACGCAACAGATGAGGAAAGTGAAGGTGTGAGGTCATAGAAGAACTGATAAAAGCAGAGAGGGCTACAAACCAAGTGATTTTTATGGGAGATTGGAATGCGGTGGTTGGTGAAGATGAGACAGGAATTGGAAAGTTTGGTATGGAAAAAAGAAATGACCAAGGTTAGGGATTGATTGAATGCAGCAAAAGGACGAAGATGATGGCAACGAGCATGCGGTTCAATGGTAAAGAGAAGACGATGCACATGGAAGAAGCATGGAGATTCTGGAAGATTATATTTTAAATAAACATCTATTCAGAAATAGTGTAAAAAATATCAAGGGCTTACCCGGGAGCTGATGCTGATTCAGACCATAATCTAGACGGCTAAGGTCAGTTGAGGCTGGAGCAAATAGTTAAAAGAAGTTGTATAAAGAAATGGAATATGAGCGAATTAGACGAAAAGAAAGGTCAATTTCAGAGGAAAGTAGATACGGAGATTAAAAAGGATTTTTCTTTTCCGAATGAAAGAACTTTTAACAAAAAAGGCTAATGAAAGGCACAAAGCTAAAGATAGTGAAAACCTTGGTATGAACCACGCTCTTATATGGATGCAAACATAGGAAGGATGACATCAGAAAACAGGAGGCATAGGAAATATGGATATGGAGAAAAATGGTACGGATTAGCTAGACTTAAAATGTTACAAATTAAAAAAGTTCTGAGCGAGTTGGTACAGATAGACAGTTGATAGATGAATTAAGATATAGGAGGAAGAGTTGGATAGGGCACATTCTAAGGGGGAAAATCTACTAAAAGAGGTCATAGAAGGCAGAATGGAAGGAAGAAGAGGCAGAGGCTGGCCGAGATCAGAAATGTTAGAAGATTTAAAGATCCACTCATATGTGGACATGAAGAGGAAAGCGTAAGTCAGGGAAGAATGGGGGCGTTAGATACCATGGACCTGCCAGTAGGCAGTGCTCTAAGAGAGAGATAGATGAGTACAGACAAGACACTTAAGTTTTTCCATCCACTAATAACTCGATATCTTTACCTGTAACCTCTAGCATTATAGTCTCGGAAATCATTAAGACCTTGCTACAAGTTGTGTTGAGGTCGAGATGGCAATAGACCGTGCACGTAATGTTGCCTGTTACATTCATATCAGAAACTCTGACTTCTGAAATTTCGCTGACAACGGACAGAACTTGTCCTTCAGAACTTCTCCAGACGAATCTGCAGTCATCAGTCTCGTTCATGCACTTCAGAGGTGAGTGGAATGAGCGAAATATCTTCATTTGAGGAAAAGCTTCAATATAAAGTAAATTGAACAAATAGTATGACAACAGTTTTATCAGCAGCTAATACATTTACAAAAGCAATTTAGTTTTCGAAAGCAGGACATTCCCAATCGTAAGTAAAGATTGGAATAGAAAAGCCTCAAACAATCGGCATTACTCAATAGATAGTTTGTATTTTCATAAAAGTGTCAGATTCTTTTGTCGGATGGACTTCTAGGATAAAAACATAAAATGACCAGAATATAATTACATTCCCACGTGCTATTGCAGTCATTGACTACAATAGCAAACACTATGGGCACAAGATAGGTCTAGCCTAGTATCTTAAAATTGAAAGGCTTTACAATGACCAATATATATATCAACTTTGCTAATATTTATTATTGTTTTATTATTATTATTGTGATTACTTATTATTATAAGGTACTATTACTTATACTCCTAAAGAGAAACTTAAAAACATTCCTCCCCAATAACTGATGCACAATTAAATATTGAACTCGATTAGTAGTAAAATGCTTGAAGTCATCCTAGACAAATGAAAAGAAATGTGTGCAAGTTTAATTTTAAAAGGAATTGAAGTCTAAATATGCTTACGCTTCATTAAAACTTTAGGAGACGTCCACTCAACATTTTCGTGGTTTGTAGTTTTTTCGGATGAGGTCAGCGCAGGTGCAAATATGAACACTGATTTATTTATTTTCTCAGACATCTGAATGGTTACAGATGAAATTAGGCTGGTCGAATTACAATGCTGTGTCGAATTGGTTAATATGATTTCGCCACCATTATATTTTCGTTCACGCCAAGTGAGCCTAATTAAAACTGGATCAAATGCAATGCACCTCAGAACACAAGTTATTGTAATGTTAAAGACAGCTGCACAGTCGTCGTGGTAAAACCAGCCTGATTCCTTCATGTTGTGTTCACAAACAAGACGTCCTGTTAATGATAGCAGAAAAATAGGGAAGTTAGCAATTCACCTATGAGTTTGATTAACAGGCTTTTATACAGACCTGAGAAATGTTTTGGTGCAGCAGTTGTGTTCAGAGTTTTTCGTTCTACGTAGAAGGCAAGTTTTTTTATTCGCACTTTAAATAATCGTACTAACTGCATGACGATAAATTTAACAAAACGAAGGACTCAGACTTGAAAGTCAGTAGTAACTGATATAATAATAATAGCATTTTTTAAAGGCAGTCACGAAACGAAATCCATATAGATGATGGTAAATTAAATCCTTAATTTAAAATTCTTATATTAATGAATTTTTACTGACTGGGACGTAAATTGTGAATTCAGAGTAGTGTAGACCTTATAGTATTGATATAGAACATAAGACTACACGTATAACGACAAAATCGTATAACGCCGTCTATCTTGACTTCTCCAAGGCATTTGATTCCATAAGCCATAATAAGTTGATCCATAAACTGTTAGCCTATGGTGTGACCGGAAATTAAATAAAATGGCTTTTGTCCTTTTTAACTGGAAGACTTCAGACAGTTAGAATAGGAAGATGCTATTCGGACTGGTCTACCGTTGACAGCGGAGTTCTCCAAGGCAATGTTCTGGGGCCAGTCTTAGTCCTTATTCATATTAATGATATAAGCTCCTGCTGTCCTGAACTGAACTCCATTTTTTTATTTGCTGATGATGCAAAGTGCTTCACCACAATAAATTCTCTTTCCGATTGTGAAAACTTTCAAAAGTCTCTTGATTCTCTCTGTAGTTGGTCTAACCGTTGGCTGCTTAGCCTTGCAGTAGAAAAGTGCCAGGTGATCTTCTACTCTTTCCAAAAAATATAACATAATTTTAATTACAATCTAAATTCTGTAGCTTTATCTAAATCAAAAGATGTGACTGACCTGGGAGTGAGGTTTACAAGCGACTTTACAAGCGCTTACAAGCGTTTTGCTCACATATAAAAGACATTTGCAATAAAGCAAGAAAAGGGGCTTCAAATTTTTGCATTGCTTTAAAACCAGAAATTATGTGCTATTATTTAAAGCGTTCACAGTTTTTGTGCGCCCGATTCTCGAGTATTGTTCTAATCTATGGTCTTCATACAGAAAATGTGATATTGTCCTGATAGAATCAATTCAGAAAAGATTCACTAAACGGCTAAGTGGCATGATAGGATTGCAATATTCGGAGAGATTAAAAGTTTTGGCTTCCGAATCTTTAGAGCAACGAAGGTTTAAATCTGACTATGTTTGTACTATAAAATTATCACTGGATTGGTTGACCTACCTATTGATGAGTATTTTGTTTTCAAAAGCGGGGTAACAAGAAATAATGGTTCAAGTTTAAACATGAATAAATTTTATTTTAATGCTGAAAGATATCATTTCAAAAACCGATGCATTGCTTGTTGGAATTCCCTACCCCTAATGTTGTGAATGCGTCTAGCCTAAACTCATTTAAAAAGTGTCTGGAGGGTATTAATGTAAGCAAATACCTAAAGAGTTAAGGTAATTGCTTTGTATCATTCTTTTATCTTCTGTATCTTCTTTTTCTATCAAAGAATCTAAATCTTAACTGTCGTAAGTATTCTAGTGCTTTAGCCGTTTTTATAATAGGCCTATTGTATGTGTAGATTAATCCTAATTATTAATTAATGGAAATATTTGTATTTTTTATTTTTATTTTATTTAAATTCGGAATATGTAAGTGCCACTTGTGGGCCTTTATTTCCTTTCGTGAGCTCTAAGTGTCTATTGTGTATGCCAATGTGATATCATGTGCGTATGATAAATAAATAAATAAAATTAAAAATACCTTATTATGAAAAACAAGATTTGATAACATCTATATCAAGTTGAAAGATGAATCTTCGCATTCCAAAACCATATTGTTAAAAAAACCAACCTATAACAGTAAGATACACGCTTTTGTACTGTCCTACGTCCAAACCAAATCCCATTTCGTCATAACAAGTGTACTCGCCAGCATCTTCATACGTAACATTCTTTATTATCAGGTTGTAGCGCTCCACTGTGAACAGACCGCGAAACTGAGGTTGTAGTACACCGCTACCAATGTAGACATCCTCTTCACTGGCAGACCCAACTGTCAGTCTCGACCATTTCACGGGGTCTGGTAGATCAGTGCTGCACCTCAACTCTAAACGAGATCCCACCACAACAACGACATCTACTGGCTTCTCGACAAGTGGCCCAAACACTGTCACATTCAATCATATGATGGGCCCTAAGCATTAAAATTGGTTAATAGAAAACTAGCGATTATTAGTCAATTTATTTTATTTCACATGAATGTAGCAAAGTATTGAAAAACGTTAATGATAACGTCAGTTTCCTCACTCGAAAGCGATGTCAGTAACGTGCAGTGAACGTATAATATGAAAAAATAATACTATTTGTATGTAAAAATTGGTGTATAATTATTCAAACATGTATATCGTAAATTACTAATGTCTAACAAAAACTCAGTACCTTAGTTTTATTTTTTAAATTATCAGTTAAATGCTTAAATGATGTGACATTATGCCTCTCTCTCTCTAGTGCACTGCCTACTGGCAGGTCGATGGTATATAACGCCTCCACTTCTCTCTGTCTTCGGCTTTCCTCTTCATGTCCACATATGTGTGGGTCTTTAAATCATCTAACATACCTAATCTCGGTCTGCCTCTGATTCTATAAAAACGGCTAAAAATGTATGGAATTTAAGAATCCCATATACATTTTTTTTATTCAAGAACAAGTAAAATATACTGATAGAAACACTTTCCCATACCATCTCGGCGACAAGCTAGATAGAGCAATGCTCTCACTAGGGACCGATTAAATAGTATTGGGCTTGTTTTAATTAATTGCATCATTCATTATGTTTGTTTCAATTTATGCGCCTATTGTATGATTCATTTACAATGGTTATAATCATTTTGTATTTACATGTAGCTGATTGTACTTCTGTTGTTGATCGTTCGAAATTTGAAATTAAAGATACTTTTCTCTCTGCCTCTATTTCCTTCTATTCTACCTTCTATGACCACTTTAAATAGACTTTAACCCTTAGAATGTGTCCTGTCCAATCCTTCTTCCTATATCTTAATACATTTATCAACTGTCTGTCTGTACCAACTCTCTCCAGAACTTCCTCATCTGTAACCTTTTGAGTCTAGCTAATCCTCTCCATTCTTATCCAAATCAACATGTTGAATGCCTCTAAGTTTCCATATAGCTTCTACTTCCTTAAGGTTAATGTTTCACATCCATACAATAGCGTGGTCCAAACCGAGATTTTCACTATCTTTATCTTTGTGTCTTTATTTAGAATTTTTGTTATAAGTTCTTTCGTCTTACCGAAGACCACTTTTGCGTGTGCAATCCTACTGCATATTTCAGTCTCACATTTCCCGTAATCGGTGATAGTATGACCCAAATATTTGAAACTTCTTACCTGTTCCAATTTCGACCCAGTTATTGTGATATTAACTTCACCTTTATTATTGGGCACTCTCATAACTTTCGTCTTGTTTATATTAATCTTCATACAATATCTCAGAGCCGTATCATTTGGCCTATCCATTATCTTCTGCAGTCCAGTCTCGCTGCCCGCTACCATTCCTTGTTCATCTGTAAAATTATGTATAATTAGTATCTTAATAATTAGTTCTTGATATGTATTACATCAAAATTACTCTTCATCTGATCAAACTAACTAAGAGAATACTTCAAAATCAGCAGGGCATACTATTTTTGTCCTTTCTGAGGACCGTCTGTACAATATTGGGGGCAGAAGCTACTACGAAAGCACTTTTAACTTGAATGTCGCCCTTCCAGCCCCTGATTCTAATGTCAAACCGATAATGATTAATGTTGCGAAAAGCTGCTTCAGATATGACGTAATTTTACAGTGAATTAAAGTTTTGTGATATTTGTTATTCTCCTAGTGGATTGTTTGGCTGCAAATTTTAAATTCCATATTAATTACCGCCAACTAATAGATGTATGAATTTATGAAAGAGCGACTTACCATACTCAATCATCAAAGTGAGTATTCCGGCCAAAATAAAAATTAGCCAAAATGAATTCTGCATCTTTCAACTTGATATTGCGCAGCTTCTTTTCAGCTAAACCTGTGTAGGCTTGCTTTTATCTATTTAATTATTTATAACTATTAGTACTACATCTGTTAAAATTTGTTTTCCAGCTTCTTTTTTACGAAAATTGTCCTTAACTTTTATAATCCTACCTAAATCAGTAGACCAAATCCAAACACCGACAAAACATAAAGCTTCTTATTACAAATAATTAGAAAGAAAATATAAAAAACAAGTAGACTCCACACATTAAAACGTTTCTATAAGGTTTCACCACATCTATTAATTTACTATTCTCTATTCTTTATTTCGAGCTATAGTACATCGTAAAACTTATTGATCATCCGACGTTTTGAACAGCGACTTATTGTGATATTGAGTTATTGATAATCACTTACATATGATATTTATCTTGTCGTTAGGTCTATTAAAAAGTTAGTTTATGCCGATTAAAAGGCTATAAACCTAGGCAAATATAAAGTGATAGTAAAATAAAGCGATAGTAAAACAAGAATGACTAACATAAAATTCCCAGACTCGTGGAATTCTCAAATCGAAACTGTAGCCTAATTGAATACAGCAGGGATTTGCAACTTTTTCGAGAAGCGAGCCACTTCTGGGTACAGAAATTTCTCGGGCAATATACATGTACACTGTAGCTTCTTTAGTCACAATATAAATTTCTTTGTGTCAGAACTTACCCTCATCGTTTAATTTCCGGACCGGCACAATTCTTCTTTTCACCATATTTTTACAATTTAGCAGGAGTAAATCATTTGTTGTGAGCTTTGCTGTGGGGATTTTCCTGATATCATCTTTGGATAAGAAAACGGGCGATTCAATTTATTCAGAACATTAGGTTATTGTTTCAACATACAGCCTTATCTTCATTTAAATTGTACTAAAATGTTGAAGTAGACTAAACATTTTTCAACAGTAACAATAGAATTCAACAACAGTTGTATTATTTTCATCTCTAGTTATGAACTTTCTACAGTAATTAAAGAGATCAAGCGGTCTAACCAATGAATTGCACCTAATGACAACTGACTCTCTTTGTCAGCTCTATGGGTGCGAATAACTGATTTATTTAGTTGTCAAAGCACGAAGATGAGATGAGATGAGTGTCGGTTATTCAACTTCGCTCTTTGTATTTTATACCTTTCATAGTTGATAATGCTGGCCGATCTGTTAGAGCTGCCAAAGGTTGAAAGAACGCGTCTGGCCATATCACAGATGACATTATTGACAGGAAATGTTAAATGCTCGTCCACATTGATTAATCAGTTTTTTCGACGGACATCTAATGAAATACTAGGATGTAGGTCAACTTCAGTAACGTCAGCTGTGAGCCTGCCAGGTGATCGAATTAAACAACCTCGCACATGCCCATCAATGATCTCACCAAATGGCAGTTCATTATAACCAATTTGGCAGAGATCAACTTCGACGATGATTCCTTAATTACTAAAAAGCATGTCCAATTTTTAGTAGCTAAATGTGCGCTAGAGAGAGAGAGAGAGAGCGAGAGAGAAAGAGAAAGAGAGAGAGAGAGAAAGATAGAGAGAGCTTCCTTTAAAATGCTTTAATAGATTGATACATCATAGGCAAACTATTTCCTTCACCTTGTTTTTTAATAACACTGAGATGCTACACAACATTCCTTCAAGGATGTCCATAGGACTTGCAAGAGGACATTGGCATGAGATATCCAGAGCACGTCTGCTTAGTCCCTGACATCAGCCGATGGCTTAAGACTTCCTCAGCTAGTCTAACAGAAATTGTATTTATATTTTTTATTTTAATTTAAATTTTGTATTAAATTCATTAATTTTGCTGGTTAGCTGCAACAATATTTTCCGGCTGTGGCTTACTGTTTTCCAACTTAAATTCCAGCGAATATTCCGATTAAATCAGCTTCAGTGCCAAATCCTATTTCTAAATCAAAATATTTGTTTTAGAAAAATCCACAATACCTTAAGAAAGTTCAAGAAATACACAATAACTTATAACTGTTCAAGCTAAGCTCAGTACGCTATCAATCATGTTAAATGCAAAAAGAAATATTACTATTAGCGCTTGTCATAGTAAATAATAAATGCACTAATTATACAATAAACCAAAATTCTCTGCTCTGGGAGGTCCGTGCTGGCTGCGTTTGTTTACCTTTCGCGCACTTAACATTGCTTTTTCGCGATTTTTATTATTTATTAGCCAACCCCAGCCCTCGTCATTCTGCCAACAGAAGGATTGAGCTTCAGTAATTCATCCGCTCGCCAAGAGTTTTTCGCTTTTTCTGCCATTTCGTCAAAATTTGGAGTCAGTTATGAGCTACAGGTGTGAATGTGTTTACAGGATTTCCCAAGGCTATAAATAGACTCGATATTCACGGTGCTGTTTATAACTTCACGCTTGAATGCCGCCTCGCAAGCATACATGGTCTCTGTCTCAAGATGCTAACAAGAGAAACGGTACTTGCAGTGTGTGCTTAGAAGTGTTTCAGCACATCCTGCAGCTGGTGACGTACCCCATAATGGGCAGGGAGACTCTAACAGCCATTACCGGTTTTGTAAATCTCCTTTTGCTGGGTAAATGTCACCAGGAAGTCAAGCCGTTTCTTTTTGGAGCCAACCTGATTGCTCTGAAGAAAAAGACAGGCGGGCTTAGATCGATTGATGTGGGCTACTCTTGGCGCAGGATCGCTGCCAAATGTGCTAATTCCTTCGCCCTAGACAGGCTCTCAAACTCTCTTCAACCTATCCAGGTAGGCGTGGGTGTCAAAGGAGGTTGTGAAGCCGCCGTGCATGCCACCCGACGATTCATTAGCAGCATGCCAGACGATTGGGTAGTGGCTAAACTGGACTTTTGCAACGCTTTCAACTCCCTGAAAAGGGTTCCCATGCTAGCAGCTGTAGACTCTTCACTACCTGAGCTGGGGCCTTTCTGCCGTCTGTCCTATGAAGACCCAAGTTTTCTACGTTTCGGTCAACGGGTGATCATGTCTAGCGAGGGGGTACAACAGGGTGACCCTTTGGGCCCTCTCCTGTTCAGTTTGACAATACACCCGTTGCTCCAGTCGCTATCTTCTTCTCTGAAAATAGGTTACTTAGACGACATAACTGTGGGCGGGGTTGAGTCTACCGTGGCGGATGATATCTCAAGGCTGATGGTTGCGGGAAAGGCTTTGGGGCTAAGCCTGAATATAAATAAATGTGAGCTCATTACCACTCGATCCGGCAGTAACTTTTCGGCCATCAATACATTCATTCGTGTAAAGCCTGTCGAAGCCAGTCTACTTGGAGCTCCATTGCAGACGGGTCAAGCTATGGCTTTGGCTCTTAATACTCAGTGCTCTAAACTAGAGAGAGCCGCGAGCCGGTTGAAGCTCATCTCCGCACACGACGCTCTAACGATATTGCGGAGCTGTGTAGGTTCTTCAAAACTCATATACATATTGCAGAATTATGATTCCATCATGCGAAAGTCGCTCAGTAGCATCGTTAATATTAATGTTAACGAAGCTCAATGGATTCAGGCTAGCCTGCCAATATGCTACGGAGCATTGGGTATACGCTCTGTCTCGTCGCTGGCACCTTCTGCCTTTTTGGCTTCAGCCGCGGGGACTGGCGTTCTACAGGATTCAATCCTTTCCGGATGGATTCTTTCAAATTCCCGACTTGGAGATATCCAGGATTCAAGGCATTTGGACTGCTCTGTCCACATCCGAACCTCCAATCGGTATGATTGCTAATAGCATGAAGGCTTGGGACTCAAAGGTCACTACTGCTTTGCATACGGAACTCCTTGCGAAGCCGCTTTTGCTACAAGAAAAGGCGAGGCTGTTCGCAGTGTCGGCCCCCCATTGTGGAGACTGGATCAAGGCTTTACCAATCTCATCATGCGGCCTCCGTCTGGACGACGAAGCAGTCAGAGTCGCGGCCGGTCTTCGTCTGGGCACTACCTTATGTGAGCCACACAACTGCATATGTGGTGTCTCAGTCAATGCGTTAGGCATTCACGGCCTGTCGTGCAAGCGTAGTGCCGGCAGAATCAGCAGACATCAGTTCATAAACGACTTGATCTGGCGCGCCCTGAGTCGAGCGAATATCCCAGCCATTAAAGAGCCCCAGGGATTGATCCGCACTGATGGTAAACGTCCAGACGGTGTCTCTCAAATTCCATGGGCAGAGGGGAAGTGTGTTAGCTGGGACGTCACTGTTACGGACACTTTCTCAGTAAGCAATCTCGGCCTTTCTTGCGCTGCTGCTGGTGCTGCAGCAGAGGCCGCGGCTAATAGGAAAACTCTGAAGTATGCCGAAATCTCTGGCAACTATATCTTCATGCCTATTGCCTTTGAGCCCCCTGGGGCCCATCAACTCTCTCGCATCAGACTTGACGAAATATGCAGGAGGACCAGCGCCATCACTGGTGATAAGCGCGAAAAATCTTTTCTGTGGCAGCGACTGTCTATTGCTCTCCAGCGATTCAATGCAGTCTGCTTCAGTGACACTTTGGCTAAAGCGGCTTCCCAGAGTGCAGAGGAATTATTTTAATCGCTTTTTTAAAAACTTTTAATTAAATAAAGTCTCTTTTATCTTATTTTTTAGCTCAGGGCCCTTTACAGACCAGGGCATTTAAAAAAAATAAACCAAACAATTTGATTTATTGTATAGTTAGTACATTTATGGTTGATACTGTACCGTATGGAGCAGTATCGATGAAAGTTTTCAAAGCACTGTTAATTTTTTGATTCCGTCTTTGCGAAACTTTACATTGATCACTGGGCCGACTAGACGATATGACTGATCTCAAAACTGTCCTGAAGAAAGCTTATCTTGTTCAGTTTAGATGAACAGATGCTTGATAGTCTGCTATTGGATATTAGACTAGTGATAGACAACAGACGATCAACTGTCACGGATCACGCTGGCAAGAACAACGACTACATTGCTGCATCATTCGCACTCTTTCCTGTTTTAGAATTCTTGACACATTTGAACTTCAACGCATCATTTCCAAAGTTGCTGATATAATTGATATGATTTTGAAAAACTTTTTAAAAAAGTGTTAACATGTCCCACAGGAAATGAATTGAAAAGGAAAATAAAACTATCTAAAAGCAAATCGGAAATGCATCCGGAATTGATAAAATTGATGCTAGCCATAAATTTTCCGGCTTACTTGTTAATTTGTTTAGCGGCTCACTATTGGATAGTCACAATTTTCCGGCTCGGTGCTGGCTTACAGTTTTTCTCGTTATGCATGATCGCTAATTCCGGCGGGCTTAGGGTCTACGTCTGCATGCAGTATTAAATCAGTCTTTCGCTATCCATCATCATCATCAGTCACTTGCGTTCTGATGAGTACATAGGGCGGCAACATTCCTTCATTCTTTTCTGTTTTTAGCAACCCTCAGAGCATCTTCCCAAGAATTGTTCAAAGTTTTCAAATATTTGTTTATCGTGTTGAACCAAGTACTTCTAGGTCTTCCTCTTTTCTTTTTCCTTGAATTGGCTTCAAATTCATTGCAGTCTCTGCATATCTATCATCAGGCATTCTTAATGCGTGATCCAAGGACCTTACTCTTCTTTCAGCAACTATTTCATCTAATTTTCTTTCTCCAAACCTTTAAAGTGCTGTTTCATTTTTGATGTGCTCCCAATACTGAAATCTTATGATTCTTCTGAGATATCTTTGTTGAGAACAGTTAATTTTGTGTTTTATTTGATTAGTACTTTCCCAGCTTTCACACGCATACATCAAGACGGGCTGAACAATGGTTGAATATATTTTTTTATTCAGTCCCTCATCAATTCTATCGCTTTTTCAAATATTTTTTCGCCATCCAGTTCAACTAAAACATTCTTGAACTGCCAATGATACAACGGCTTAGCTCGAATCTAGCAAACAATGACAAACACAATAAGCTTTATATGCAAATATGCTTCATTTGTTTAGCACACAATGCTTCCTGGAGAAATTAAACAGTGATACGAAGTAAAATGAGGAAACTATTTTTATTTTCGTAACAATAGGACCGCTTCAATGTATCTTCTTTTCTCAAGAAGGTCTCAAAACAGGTGCAGTATTCCTTGACCTCACAGCAGCGTACGACAGTATATGGAATAAGGGTCTGCTAGTAAAGCTCTCAAAATGTATGCCACAATGGTTCACGGATATAGTGCATACGTTTATGAAGGGCAGACGGCTCAGAGTTAATATGAACGACGGCAAAAGTCGATGGAGGAATCAAATGAGCGGTCTCCCACAGGGATCTGTTTTATCTCCTACCCTATTTAACCTTTACATCAGAGACCTGCCTCTGACTACTGCGCGACAGTTAGCTTACGCGGATGACATTTGTTGCGCTGTCCAAGGTCGAACATTTGGAGAAATCGAGCGTACATTAAATAACGATCTGTTGATGATGATTAAATATCTAAAGAAATGGCGTCTCATTCCAAGCTCCACAAAAACTGTCAGAAGTGTGTTTCATCTCCATAATGCTAAAGCTAACTACTAGCTCAATGTGTCTATGGATGGTATACAGTTACCCTTTGATCCTCTACCGGTTTATCTTGATGTAACGCTGGATCGAACGCTGTCGTACAATGAGCATTTGAGTAAAACGGCAGCAAAAATAAAGTCAAGAAATAATCTATTGCAGAGATTGGCGGGAACAACATGCGGCGCGGATGCAGTCACATTAAGAATATCAACGATTGCTCTGTGCTATTCGGTGGCTGAATACTGCTGTCCATCATGGGAACGTTCGCCTCACCCAAAACTCGTCGATGCGTGTCTCAATGACTCCATGCGCATAGTTTCTGGGACAATCAAATCGACTCCAACGCCGTAGCTCCCAGTTCTTTGTAACATACTGCCCCCTCATATCTGTCGAAAGGAGATAACACACAAGCAACTGTAGAGGGTCCGTGAAAATCATGCCCGCCCTTTATCACTGGACTTGTCTAATCCTTCTCCGAATAGACTCAAATCTCGATATCCTGTTTAGGAGATGCTGCAACAATGTGATCCCTTGGCGTCTCTGTCCAAGTGGAGATTAGAGTTGTCAATCGCTGATGTTACAAACCACCATCTGGTTCAGGATCCGTCTGAAATTTCATCAATGAATCTCTGCAGAGGAAGTTGGTGCCATTTAAATCGTTTCCGTACGGGTCATGGTAGATGCAGAGAAAGTGAGTTTCGCTGGGGTATTTGTGATTCACCGCTTTGCGACTGCGGCCAATCGCAAAACATGAAACATATCGTTAAGGAGTGCCCTCTAACCTGCCTACCGGGTGGACTGTCTACGCTAAGTTGCCTTACAAGTGAAGCAACCATCTGGATTCACGCATACGCTAAATAAAAATAAAATTTATCTTCTTATCATTGCCGGAGCGCCATTGACTCATTTAATGCAATGCTGTAGTGGTTAGGTAAGCTAGTATTTAACTTAATTTGACGTTCAATATCAACTGGTGTTCGTCTGTCTTCTGTTTCACGATTTAATAGTATTTTATTCTCTTATGAGCAATATCTGACTTGTCTGGGTACATCGCTGTGTTTCAAAAGGTATCATTCCGGTTCTTGTGTAGTGATATAAAGTGCCTCTTAATGTTGTACTCTTTGCAGATAGCTAAGATTATTTTGCTATGTAATAATAGATAGTTTATATACATAAAATATATTTTGATATGTTCAGTAACATTACGTTGGCGTCTAATTTTTAGCCACCGCGATTGGCGGTGGCTAAAAATTATCGTCGCGGGCTACTTTCAATGGGCACGCGGGCCACTTCTGGTCCGCGTGCCGTGGGTTGCGCAACGTGCATCCCTTGTATACGTATACCGGAAATCAGGGGGGCGGGTGTTATGATGATAAGTAGATCTGAGCCAGCAACTGAACTCTATTGCAAAATGTAAACAAAGTAGTAAATTAACAACGTTACTCCACGCATTGGAGCCTATACGTGTACAGTACAACTGCGACCGCTTGTAAACTTCACAGCTTCAGAGGACTTTTAGTATCAAGTTGTACACTGAGCTGCGTACAAGCGCAGTAATAAAGAGTAATATACTTCAAAAGTGCATACTACTGGAGCAATAGAGCGTAGCAATGTATAATAATTTTGTACTATCTTTAAGGCCTACTCCTATTTCTTCTTCATAACTCTTGTTTCCATTAACTGTAACCTTTTTAACATAACTTAATTAACTTTATAATGCTAGTTCAGGAAGTCGGGAAGACTTGTAACACCAGTCCAGTCTTAATTTTAAACTTCATCATACAAAAATTGTATTGGAAAACTACAAACCTGGATAAGTTACTCTATGTAAGAAGACTCAACAAAACACACAGCTTATATAGTATAGGCCTGCCTAGGTGCATACACATAGAATTATTACAAATATACGCTTACATACCATGCATACACACAATCCATAATCCATATACGTGTATATAGTATGTATATATATATATATATATATATATATATATATATATATATAATAAAGGTTTAACGACCGTTTCCTCATCCAAGGATGATGTCGGGTACGTCCCCACAGCACACATCACTATAGATCAATTCACCCAAACCAATCTGCAAAAAGAAATGTGCTGAGGAGAAGTAAGGTCCTAAAGGAAAGCCGGTTCGACGATCAAAAATAGTCAGGGTAGATCGATTACGTCTACGGTGGGAAAAGGTAAGTCTTAGCTTACTCCAGAAAATTGAAAGTGAAGAACAAGAGCGAAGATAAATAGGTAAAGAGTTCCAGATTGTGACGTCCTATCCAACTCTTCTTCCTATTTCTTAATGCATTTTTCAATTAACTCTCTCCGGAACATTCTCATTTGCAGCCTTTAGAGTCCAGCTTATCTTTTCCATTCGTCTCCATATCCACATTTCAATGCATCTAATTTCCTTGTGTCATCCTTCCTTAAGGTCCATGTTTCACATCCGTATATAGCATGGTTCATAAGAAGGTTCCAGTGATGTCAGTCTTCTCTCTGTTTCAAATATTCTCACATCATTGGACAAACGTAGATTTTCTCACTGAGCACCATGGTACACATTAATTCTAATAGGGAAAGTCCGTTAAAGAGGTCATAGAAGACAGAACGGAAGGAAATAAAGACTGAGGCGGTCCGAGATTAGGAATATTAGATGATTTAAGGATCCATTTGTATGTGGTCATGAAGAAGAAAGTTGAAGACAGAGAAGAGTGCAGGCATTATATTTTATGGAACTGCCAGTGCGCAGTGCACTAAGAGAGAGAGAGAGAGAGAGAGAGAGAGAGAGAGAGAGAGAGAGTAGGCCTATAAGGGTACCCTATTCTGAGACAAAACTGTTTCGTAAAGGGCTATCGTTATTTGACATTTTTGCATTATTAAAATATTAATTAAGCAAACATTAATATTTTAATTACTAATATTATCCACAGGTCAACACAGAGAACAAGTGTATAGTAATTTTAACTGTCGGTGAGTTTTTAAATATTTGCTATAACATGTTTTAGTTTCTTTATCAAATCAATTATTCTTTTTTTCGCAGGCTTCTTCGCGAAAGTCTGTTACTTAGTGGAATGAATAGTGTGAAAATTAAGCGCATACAAATGTAAGCTACCAACGAACTTATTGACAATTTACTGCTACCTTTGGCATCAATTGTAAGTACTGTGAAACCGGTGAGTATATTATAATTTGTAATTTGATGTAATTTAAACTTAGTAATTCATAATTTGACCACTCAGAAATAGTTATTTATAATCCAACTACATTTTCAACTAATTTTTAAATCAGTTGCATTGGAGAATGTAACTTGCCCACCTCTGAAATTCAAGTGTTCACAGTGCCAGAGATATATGGCCTATATGAATAATATAATTTCTTTAAGTTGGCCTAACCTGCATAGAAAAATAATATTTACTACATATATATATTCATGTCATTGTAAGTTGCCAAATTTCATTCAGGAATGTTAAAGCAGCCGAGGCCTAAGTGATATCACTGTTTGAATTTACATAAAGTAGTTTAATAAAACTTATTTTATACTGAATATCCAAGACTAATTTTGGTGACTATTTTATGCGACATTTTCTTGACGACAACGCTGATTTAAACTAAATGTACTGTAATTTTAGCACAAACTCTAACTAGCCTACGTTTCCCTGCGTATCAATGGCTAAGCCTACTATATTTTCCATTCTTGTTACTGTAGTTTTTTAGATACTTAGCTAGAGTCAAATTAATTAAAATTAATTAGAGATTAGGCCAGGGAATTATTTACTAACAGGATAATTATTACCATCTACAGAATTTGCGTATTTCAGTTGGTATATGCAAATATTATGCCTGTTCATACAGTATAAACTGACCTGGCAAAGAAGGCTGAAAGAAATCACTGCGGACATCTGGTGAATAAAGCCTTTATCAACATCGATAAAGTAGCAGGAAGAGGTTAAGGCACACTTGTAAAATATTGGAAAATCGGAATTTTAAAAAATATGATTTTAAATTTACATTATTTTGAGTTCAAACAACAGTAGCTTCAGCCTGGCATAATAATATTAATTAAGCTGCGGTCTTATCTTCCACTTTCAATTCTCTCCGACATGCTTAGAGCATGCCGGAGAGAGTCTGTTGCCCGGCAATAATAATAACAATGATGATAATAATAATTTTCGTGGCACATTGGCGAATGCGGCCTCCCAAGAGCGTAGAGGAACTATTTTAAATATTTTTTCATCTTTCTTTTAATTAAATAAAGTCCTTTTTATCTTATATTTTAGCACAGGGCCTTATACAGCCCAGGGCAATAATAAAAATAAATAAATAAAATAATAATAACAATAATAATAATTAAGGTTTAAGAAAAAACGCTGGTAATTATACAGGTCTACAGCTTCTCGCTGTAGACCTGTATAATTATCAGCGTTTGATGATCAAGGCCCGTAGCGTGGGGGGATGGGAATGGCAATGGGAATTCAATCTGTGGAAAAATTGCGAATAGTGAGTTAGTCGAAGGCTGAAGTATACATACATGCGCCGTTGATTTACGGGGAGGACGCCCCTGAACAGTGTTTTGAAGAACGTCATGGCGAAGGAACAAAAGTTCTCTATAGTTCAGACCTCTACCTTAATGTATGCCATCTACTTGGGCTACCTTCCTGGTACATAATTTAGTCAATTTTGTGAGGCTTCCCGGAATTTATAACGGTGATCAGGAGGTGCGTTGTAAGTCATAACTTAGGTAAAGCTTTAAATTTTTGTAAATTTATAATTTTCGACTGATGTAAATTGGAATAGAAAAGAACTGAACTTCCTGTTTTGCCGGTGTTGATATTAATATTTAAATATTACCATCTCGTGCCCAAGCCTCACACGCCATCAAGTCCTGCACCCTAGTTGCGAGTAGCAAAATATTTCAAAGATTGATCCTAACTAATCGATTAGTTAATTAACTTTAACACTGAAATTTATTTGCAAACTAATTCAGGAATTAATTAATATCTATAGATGGTCCGGCTTTTCTGCTTCCAGTATATACCAAAATAGAGAAGTTTTGTTTAGAATTTAATATGGTATTGACCTATCATGCCATGGCATCAATATATTATGCGCAAATTACAATATAGAGGCTATATACTCGTATATTAAATTAATAAAAAATTAAATACGTTAAATATATACATGACAAAAATATGGGGGAAAACAAAGTTAACGCTCCAGAAGTACTTTAGATTTAGATAATGAAATCTAAATCAAATTAATGAGAAAATTAATGAAAATATTGAGAGATAAAAATTACTAAGATTAAGAGTCTACAGAAAATTATCTAATGAAAGATGATTCTAAGATTCTCTTTAAAAGAATAAGGAGAGTTTGAGAGCTTGAAGTTACTGGGGAGCATTCAACATTTTATGAGCTGCAACGGGAAAAGACTTGTCATCGTAAGAAATTGTTTGCGTTTTAGAACTGCCAGCTTGCCTGATTCAACAAAGGTTTTTCCGTACAGAACATTCGCTTAACAATCAGAAATAATATAGAACAATTAAAGGCATGAAGTAATCAGAGAGATATGACGGTGCAGAGGCGTTCAGATATTTGAAAATTGTGAGACAAGATTTTAATTCAATCCCTTTAGAATTGTTAAGCCAACGAATTTTATGCAGCAAGGGTGTAAAAGTGGCCACTCAGTTTGACTGTTCAGATATATCTGAACATACAAATTGGACATAAAACTGACTACGGAGTGGACCCCGTCAGATATATCTGAGAAGGTAATTTGATATTGAGTGGCCATTTTTAGCAGAGTCAAAACGCTCTGCACGCAAAATTAGTCATGCATGATGCAGCTAATTTTTGTAATTTTTTTTCAATCTGCATATTGCATATTTAATGTCGCTAAGTAGCATGCTTTTGCAATAATCAAAAGCATGCTACTTTGCAAAAGCATGTCTAGTCTGATAGACATAAATTCGTGGATTTAATTTCAGTGGCACTACATACACTAGTATTTGCGTAAATAAAAGACGACTAACACCTATATGATATGTTCCTGTTTTTATGTCTGGTTAACTAAAGCCCATCTTGTATAGGCCTATACGAAAACATGTGTCAGTTCAGTAACTCGTATGTGTCCTAGGGGTGACTAAATGAGATAGTCTCTATATACGTTAGTCTAACTATGCACACTAAAATCAATAAAAAATAGAGATATTATTATCAATTTCTTCAGAACAATACAAAACAGAGAACAATGAAGAAGTAATGGCTTAAGGCAACTTAACTTAAAGGAAAGAAGTCCTCATATCATGTAGAGCAGAAACAAAGTAGAAGTAGATGTTAGAGATTGTGAATGGTAATAATAATAATAATTATTATTATTATTAGTAGTATTATTATTATTATTAACAACAACGAAAACTTGTATAGCAGTGTCATGACCGAACTCGGTCTTCGAGATTATTTTACAGAAAGAGTTCAATTGTAATAATAAGCAAAATAACAATTACATTTAAATTAATATCTAAACTAGTAAAATATGTCTACATATGAGTGGAACTTCATACTATCTAGCAACACTCATTCCTGTGTCCATATACAAAATACTTATAATAAACATGATTGGTCTGTCTCACACAAAACCAGTGTGTTCTAAAGGTGTGGAATGTAAATCAACCTGGTGGCACTTAAACCTCTGTAAATTACAAAACTGAAGCTTTTGCTTGGATACATAAACTAAGAAATAAGATTAAGACATTGCCATACAGGCATTATTCTAGATCCACTAGTTTGTTCGATCAAATAATATTATGATTCAATACAACACAAGGAAATATAGGCTACGACGAAATAGTAAATTAGAATATCCATAATATAATAATGCTTTAAACTTTTTTGCAATTTATTACGAATTTTAGTTTTGCTTATTTATGTTTGCTATCACATTGAATATCTTTATGTTGCGTCCATAGGTGATACTTGTTTGTTAGCCTGTTTTCAAAGTTTGTTTACTGCATTGACTTTAACGAAATAACGATTATATCATATTTATAGTCTACTTTTTAAATCAGTATTTAACTCAGAAGAACATTATGAACAAATTTACAGTACATTGACAGCAAAAACAAAATAGTGTGCCCTGAATATATCTCAAATTATATGTACCTTTGAAAATCTAACAGTTTAACTATATACACTGAAATTTAAACTGTACAAAAAGCCCAACAGGTCTATGTATATACTTAGCATCGTATAAGATTTAAGCTATATTTGGCAGCTGTTCGGAATTCCAGAATTGGATTTTTACTTTAAATCACATTCAGAAGCCGGAATATATGTGCTTTGTATTCTTCGCAACTATCTACATCTTGTCTATTGTCACTTTCCATTAGGATTTACCCAGCTTCGTATAATAGGATTCTCAACTACTTCTACTTCCAAATCACTACTTCTACTAGCACTCACACTAGTGTTGTGTTACTCTTTACAAGTACTCACACTAGTGTTGTGTTACTCTTTACAAGCACTCACACTAATGTTGTGTTACTCTTTACAAGCACTCACACTAGTGTTGTGTTACTCTTTACAAGCACTCACACTAGTGTTGTGTTACTCTTTACAAGCACTCACACTAGTGTTGTGTTACTCTTTACAAGCACTCACACTAGTGTTGTGTTACTCTTTACAAGCACTCACACTAGTGTTTGTGTTACTCTTTAGCAACACTCACGCTTGCAGTGTGTTACTTTTTTCGTTAAGTTCTGTCTTCACTGATTGAGTAAATGGGGAAAGTTAGTATTCTATGATTACTTATTCAGTTAGCATTAAATCATGTTTGTGGCCTAATTTGCAATAGTGAAACTCCAATCTAGCAGACGCGATGTTGTAATTAAGTAGGATAGTTAAGTGTTAAGTGTTAAATAGTTAAATACTAAGTGAAGGACTGTTTAGAGAATTCCATAAATAAGTAACCTTTTCTTTCACAAATGTATTTGTTTTAGGTCTTTTCTAAAAAATTCTGTAAAGCTGATGTTAATGTCAGTTTCATCTCTCCAAATCGATATCAGTGACGGGAGAGCCCAGGAAGATGTGTAATAGTTAATTTGTCCTCTAGAATGTAGATTTACGAAATATAGAAAATACATATTTAAAATGTTTTCCAGTCCTTTTCTCAAATCTTTCTTAATGATTCCCTACGACAAGAGAATTGGCTGAATTCGCACACTTCTGCAGATGGTAACATTTCAAATTTCAAAAACATAGCGAATTGACGTTAATGGGTCCAATTTGCAAACGATTCAACTGAAATACTGTACAGTTGCTATTTACAATTATGTATATGATTTATTTCTTAAGAAATATCATTGGAATAAGATGTTGCTCAATTCCTTAGAATTATGATTTGCCACCTGACGTGGTAATTGGCTGCATCCGCAAAGGCGTGTTACTAAGGCTACAAATGCCAAAACAAGAGAAACTTCATGTTTCGCACATGAAAATAAAGAAATTATCTAAATTGAAGAAAGTTATACAACTATTCCTTCACTCATTCCAACAAGAAAACAAAATTCATCCCTTAGCTTGGAAGCCATACAGTTCAGAAATCCATTAGCATAACTGTGACGTTGGCATACAATAGGCAGGCCAACAGGTTCTAGTCACTGTAACAACACTTCCGTATCTAATTATGTAGCTGTGGCAACGCATTTATGCAGAAGCATTGACGTTGATCTTTATCAAGAGTGTCTACAAAAAATGTTTCAATTTTGAATCTAAACTAGTAGAACGAAATTTTAAGTACACAACATTTTTGGGTGAGCAGCTTCTTGTAAATTTTCGCTTGATGTAAAAACAGGATATTTAGCTACAGTAAAATTGTCAACAACAAAAGTTATCTATGTTTGTAAATTAATTTGCGCATTTGTTTGCATAAAATTCACTATTCTAACAAAATTACAAAGTATTCTACTTTGTTGATATACATGTACTTAATTTGTATAAAATTTAACGATTCATAGATTATTTTCGTAATTGTAAGTCCTATGTGGTCCCATGTCTATTAATTAATAATTCGATTTCAAATTTTGTTGAGAAATCCACCAACATTCAATAGTGTGCTAACAGTTTCTCTGCAACATCCATCTATCATGAGCAGCTAGAATGATCGCAGTGAGATCGGATGCTTGAGCTACTGCCAACTGATATCAGCAGCTGACGCTCCCATCATTGCTGTGTGTGACAATGAAATAAAACCGACAGAGCGTTTCCGGGTAAACAATATTACCATCGGCTCTCCCACAGTTTCCACTATTGACAAACCGTCAGTAGTCAACGTCGAATTCCTTTCCATTTATCATATTTGAATTAAGTAGGTTACAGAAATTTTCTATAATTTATTTCTTACTTTTTGAATCTTCGAGAAGGCTTGTTTAAAAAATAATGTTTTAGATGCTTTTCTAAACAACAATTTCTGTTTAATAGCATCTACAGTCTATAGTATAAATTGTCAATAATTTTTTCTTACTTTTTGCATCCTGCGAGATGATTAGTTTAAATTCAATAAACATTCATTATCATCATCATCTTCCATATATTCCCAGTTAAACTTGAGTCGGGTTACATACAGACCTTCTCCACTCTTCACTGTCCCATACCATGTAATCCGTTAATCCCATACCATATAATATAAAGGGTCCCATACCATATAATCCGCCAATCCCATGTTATCCCTTCTTCTATTAGTTTTGGAAAATGTCTTAGCAATTTTTGGAGCCTAGGCGCTCACCAGCAGAATGCCCTTCTGACGTTGGTTTGGATCTTAGTGCTTTATGGCCCATTTTATGGGAAAGCGATAGAACAAATTAACTAGTTGTCGACTTGGTCTTATGCTCGGTTTTATGGGACTTCGATAGAACTTTCCGATTACTAGTTATGGAAAGGGTCCTTATTGCCTACACTAGTTAATATTCGCTAGTTGGATTTTATGAACCTCTTACGACATTCAACTTCAAGTCGGCGCGCTTACTAATAGTTCCTGGGTGGTCCGCGCGCGCGGAATAGAGTTGCGCTCTGCCATTGGCTGCTTTCATCAGCTGACATAATATTCCTGAGAGAATTATCAGTGTTTACAACTGTCGATCATTTTGCTTTACCATTGTTTCCCGTACATGGCAAAAATTAGTGAAATTAATTAATTACCACTATATGAGTTAAGATATTCAATATATAGGAAACAAAAATTATATTGATATTCTTTTTCAAGTTTAATGAATAGATTTTCAACTAGTATATAATTAATAGCAGCAATAAAATAACGTGTTAAATTCTATTCTATATTTCAATACTGCTACTATTAAATAAATCCACGTAAGACCATAATATAACTTAATTATACTGGTTCAGAAAGTCTGGAAGACTCGCAACTGCAATATCAACACTGATCTGATCCACAATTGGCCCCAATCTAAACTTATGATGATTATAATAGAGCTACTTCTATATACAATATTTTTAGTATTATTTATTTTAGTATTACATTCTCATTAATGTTGATTTAATAGAATAAAATTTATTTTACGCAATCGTATATGCTAATAATTTCTAATCATTTAATTGTATTAATAAATTTAACAGTCTCTCCTAATAGTTGAAAACATATCTCTTTCAGCCTTAGATTTAAATCATCTGCCTGACTGTTTGTTGATCACTGGACTGGCACCGTTTAGGATCTCTTTTGTTTCTCTTCAGCTCATGTTTTTCAAGTCGTTTACTGGGCTCGATTTGTAGCGACATGTGATGGGAGACGTCCCTGACATCATCCTTGTTTGAGGAAATTAATGTTAAAACTTTATTATTACATAAGCCTAACGGTACACTGGGTCAGTAGCACAGATGCTTGTTTAAGGCCCATTTCCTCGTTCCTCTCATTGGTTATAAGTAATTTGAAGCCGGCGGGGATTTAAGGCTAACCTTCCATTACCCTGGAATTTTTTCCTTCAAAGCTCTCAACACTCGGTCTTCCAAGGTGAACACCCACAAAGTACTAACCGAAGCCGATGAAGCTTAACTTCGATTATTGACGCGCAACTAAACCGAATGCGCAAAATCCCGCGTCATTATTATTACTAGTATTATTTTTATATCATCACCATCATCATCATCATCATCATCACCATCACCATCATCATCATCATCATCATCATCATCCTCATCCTCATCATCATCACCATCATCATCATCAATAGCTTTACTAATAAATCAAACATAATCGCAAAATATACTGAGCGATTATAATATATATATATATATATATATATATATATATATATATATATATATATATATATATATATATATCGCCATTTGTTTTCCGAAAAAACTTCAATTTTTAATGAAAACAATGACGCCGCAGCATTTAACAGAGCCGATGGAGGCTTATCCGGTGGTGTATGAGGCGACAAGTCAGTCGCTAACTAAGCGGACCTTAGCGAGTCGACAAGTGTTCATAAAATCCAAAAGTGACTATCCCTTCGATAAAACCTTCGATAGCTTGCTATCGAAGTGTCATAAAATTTCCCATTAGTTTCCCTGATAACTTAATATTTGCTGTTTGAATTTTATGAAACAATCTCGATCACAACTTCAGCCTAACTCTATTTCCAAGAATTCAAAGCGATTGACGATAATTGAGCTCTGCTATTGGCTAGTGCGATCTCCGCGCTTAGAATGTCTCAGAAAAAGTTCACAGAGCCGTTGGAATTTCGTGAACGAGCGACAAGCTTAACCGGTGAAATATGAGACGATAAGTCCTCCGCTAACTAGCGAATCCACAAGTGTTCATAAAATCCAAAAGTGACTATCCCTTCGATAAAGCCATCGATAGCTTACTATCGAAGTGTCATAAAATTGGCCATAATTATTATTGGCCATTATTAAGTCACCTTCTACGACAAGAGCAGTCACCGGTTGATCCGCTCTTCAAACAGCCCGAACACAACACGGGATATAAAAATAAAATAAAATAAGAGTAAGAAATAAATAAGATAAACGTTATACTTGTACTTGTTATTTTTCAAACAACAATTGATAGCTATTAATCGAATAGATATCGTGGAAATGAAAGTCTGTATTTTGCTGCACTTTAAATCTGAATTGGAATCGTTATCAACTTTGCTTCTTCGTAATATTTATCAAGGATCCTATTTACCAATATATTTATTACATTATTATATTTGTGAAATTTATTTAATACCTATCGTCATATGAAAATTTTAAAATAAAACTCATCATCAATTCAGCTCACCTTCAGATGAATGGTTCAAGATACAACTTCGTTTATACGTCTATCCGCCTTCTGAACAGGCATTCAATTTAGAATAAATATTTCATCGCTATTTAACTTAATGTTTCATTCCTCATTTGTTAATATCGATAATAAATGTTTCCGTTGCGGTTTCACAGTGAAACAGCAGGAAATATTTAGCATCTGTCTTCATACCACAAATGTACAGGGAAAGAAGCTCCGTCGGGACTCCGAATCCATAGTCTCTGGCTTATCAAGCAAGTGTACTGCCAAGTACATCGTCAAACTGTATAATGAGAAGAGAGAAAACTTTCAAATAGAGAGAACAATAGCATTAGAGAAAGAGAGAGAGATTTAGTTAAGTTTATAGATTTAGAATAGAGAATTAATTTAGATTTAGAGAACGCAATTAAATTTTTTAAATACTCTATTATTTAGTATCTAGTTCTTTATCATTTCTTTATTTCTATTTTTTAAATAAGAGAGAGAAAGAGAGACAGAGAGTGAGCGATAGAGAGGGAGAGAGAGAGACAGAGAGCCAGAGTAAGAGATAGAGAGACAGAGACAGAAAGAGACAGAGAGAGAGAGAGAAACAAAGAGAGACAGAGAGAGAGACAGAGAGAGACAGAGACAGAGACAGAGACAGAGAGATGGAGAGAGAGAACATCTGGCCCATGCACTGATTACGCGGTCATAGTATCACTGGTGCAGCAGTGTACCGTTAATCTGTCCTATGCACGCTCTGCGCGCAGTCAGTGATTAACACAGTGACGTATTGATTGAGAGTTGTTGATATCAGCTGTCGTTTACTGGAAGAGATATTTTACCTCAGTTAGAAGTTGCATAAATTCGTGTTTAATTCTTTAAAGTATAACGTTAAATGTGTAGTTTCATATTCAGCAATAGTAATACGTAATTAAGATTCAATATGGAACAATAAGGTCTGAACTTAGCTGAACAGTTATTGAATGGAGAAATAAGTGGTTATTCAGCTCATTTATAAGCGTTGCCTAATGTAATTGCTGAATAATCACGACAGTATTACAAAACCGATTAACAGCTTAAGATGAAGCTAAGATATACATGAGTTATTAGCAGTAGAGATGAGAAACGTACTCTTTACATCAGTATTGTAATATAATAATGGGTGTCTTCACCTCTATCTCTCTCTCTCTCCTCTCCCTCTTCTCCCCCCCCTCTCTCTCTCTCTTTCTCTCTCTCTTTCATACCCTCTTACTGTACTGCTTCAAGGCCGGTCCATGACATATACTATTATACTCCTCCACATATTTATTTATTCCACCCCCGCCCTTATATATTTATATCTATGAAAAGTGATGTGCCCGGGACTCTGAAGAATAGACCAATCGTAAACTGTATTTGTCTTGAGACAAGACTGAGTAAGAACTGTGGAAAGCAACGGGAAACCACCTCAGAGAACATATAGGCCACATTAAATTGTGGATTAGGCATCGCATTACGTGAATGGATAAACTCGATGATCGATGGAACACTATTTTTTTAGCTTGGAAAACAGCAGATGAGTTAGAATAGGTACTTTAGACCTGCCACCTTTTACAACACTAGAGAAAGGGAGAGAGAAAGAGAGAGAGAGAGAGAGAGAGGGAGAAATAGAGAAATAGAGAGAGAGAGATGCACTTACGGCTGCTTTATCAAATCTTCTAGCATTCGACGTTTCAATCTCACATTTCACAAGTTGGATGACCGTGTTTCATATTTGCCTAATTAAGAGAAGACGCTACTGTTCGCATACCTATCAGAACATCTCTGACAATGTGCTTGTGATACGAAAACCAACGTAAAGCCAAACATACATCTCATGTATATATATATATATATATATATATATATATATATATATATATATATACATATATACATGTATACTGTATATATATATATATATATATATATATATATACATGCGACTAGTGTGTCCAACACTTGTATAGAATGAGATTAATGGTGTCCAACACTTGATTCAAACATGAGAAGAGAAGGCGTTACATATGGAAGAAACCAGGAAGCACCGCAAACGAGGGAAGATACCAGTTAGACTATATTCTGATAAAGCCACGGTACAGGAATAGTGTGAAGAATTCAAGGGCTTACCCAGGAGCCGATATTAATTCAGACCACAATCTAGTAATGACAAAAGTAGGGCTTCAGTTGAAGAAAATACTTAAAAAGAAAAGCAGTAGGAGATGGAATTTGAACGGAATGAACGAGAAAAGAAGTCGGTTTCAGGAAGCAGTGGAAAGAAAAGTTAAGGAAATGAAGCACTACAAAAGAACAGGGGTAAATGAAAGATGGTGTCAGGTAAAGGAAGCTATTAAAATAGGTGCAGAAGAAGTTTATGGCTTTCTTAAAGCAAATACAGGTAAAAAACCTTGGATCACAAGCGAGATGCTTGACAAAATGGATGAAAGGAGGAAATGGAAAAGTATTGACACCAGTCATGGCCGAAGGAAATATAGAAGCTTAAACAGTGAACTTAGAAGAATTACAGACAAAGCAAAAGATCATTGGTGGAGTGAAAAGTTTGATGATTTAGCAGAATATGATAGAAGAGGGAGGTCGGATCTATTATACCAGGAAGTCAGGATATTAACAAGAACCGATAAGAAAAAGAAAGGAGATGCAAAGAACATTAGTATAATGGGTAAAGATGGGGAATTGAAGACAGAGCTGGAAGAAGTAAAAGAAGGATGGAGAGAATATGTAGAGGAATTGTATGATAAGGCTGGGAAACCAGTTCAAGAGGATTTTAAAATAGAAGAAGAAAATATCATAGAAGACGATAAAAGGGGCCCCGATTTAATGGAGGAGGAAATTTATTCTGCAATTAACAGTATGAAGAAGGGGAAGGCAGCCGGAATAGATGAAATCCCAGCAGAATTCTTGAAAATGTTGGAAGGAGAAACACTCAAAAAAAGTTAAAGGAGGTATGTATGGACAGTACAGGTATTTGGCCAGACGACTTTACCAAGTCAGTGATGATTCCAATTCCCAAAAAAGTCAATGCTGTGGAGTGTTCGGATTACAGAACAATCAGCTTAATACCTCATGCATGAAAGATCTTATTAAAGATAGTAAATAATCGCATTCAGTCGAAAGCAGAGATGATACTGAGCAAGGCACAATTTGGTTTTAGGAAAGGATGCGGCACAAGAGAAGCAATAGGAGTAATGCGGGTTCTTTGTGAAAGAAGCTTAGAATATGGAAATGACGTTTCTGTATTCTTTGTAGACTTCGAGAAGGCCTTTGACAGGATTGATTGGATAACGATGATGAATATCTTAAAAAGAATAGGAATTGACTGGAGAGATAGAAGACTAATTTTGAACTTGTACATGAATCAAAGAGCAGTAATCAAAATCCAACAAGAATACTCGAAGAAGGTGAAATAGGACGTGAAGTAAGACAAGGTTGTAGCATTTCGCCGCTGCTGTTTAACATTTACGCTGAGACAATGATGGTGGAAGCCATGGAAGACTTGGAAGAAGGAATAAAAGCAGAAGGGAATTTGTTACAAGATGTACAATTTGTAGATGACCAAGGAATGGTAGCGGGCAGATTGGATTGCAGAAGATAATGGATAAGCTGAATGGTACGGCCCTAAGATATGGCATGAAGATTAATATAAAAAGACCAAGGTTATGAGAGTGTCCAGTAATAAAGGTGAAGTTAATATCACAATAAATGGTACAAATTGGAACAGGTAAGGAGTTTCAAATATTTGGGTCATACTATAACCGATGTTGGGAAATGTGAGACGGAAATATAGGCCTACAGTAAGATTGCACAAGCAAAAGCGACCTTTGGTAGTAGAAAAGAACTATTAACAAAAAGTCTAAAGAAAGACACAAAGATAAAGATAGTGAAAACTTTGGTTTGGACCACGCTATTGTATGGATGTGAAACATAGACCTTAAGGAAGGAAGATATTAGGAAACTGGAGGCAAGGGAAATGTGGATTTAGAGAAGAATGGAGAGGATCAACTGGACTCAAAAGGTTACAGATGAGGAAGTCCTGGAGAGAGTTGGCACAGATAGACAGTTGATAAATGTATTAAGAAATAGGAAGAGGAGATGGATAGGACACATTCTAAGGGGGAAGGTCTATTAAAAGAGGTCATAGAAGGTAGAATGGAAGGAAAAAGAGGCAGGGCAGGCCGAGATTAGGTATGTTAGATGATTTAAAGACCCACTCATATGTGGAAATGAAGAGGAAGGCGGAAGACAGAGAAGAGTGGAGGCGTAATGTAACATGGACCTGCCAGTAGGCAGTGCACTAAGATATACATATATACACACACACACACACACACATATATATATATATATATATATATATATATATATGTGTGTGTGTGTGTGTGTGTGTGTGTATATACATGTATATATTGTAGAATCACTATCGAATCTTCATAATTCTTGTGTTGCCGTAGTGGTGTTAGTACCCAATACTCAAATATAATAGTGTAGTGGTTCAGGAAGAAATTTATGTTTCTGTTACAAAATTATTTTAAGCTTTTCTATAAATCTACGTGTTTGGATATACCCATCTTCAGTATTTTGTCAAATGGCAGGTTCTTAGTACATATTTTTATTTGCCGTCAGAATTCAACTTCTTGGAAGATGAATCCATCTAACAACAATTGCCAAATATTTCAATATTTATAGGCTACACTAAAGTTAAATTGTTATTAAGGCCTTTTGTGCACGATTTAAATTGTTGACTAACGGAATGCTCTTTATTGAGTGCGACAGCTGACTGAGAAATATTCGCCACACCTACCACTTTGCAGAACACGAAAGAGAGAGAGTCTGATTTAGGAATCGGAGGCAGAAGAAATGCAGTGAAAATCAATATGCAAAATGTCAGCTTACAACAGTGTTATGTTGCTAGCGCGCCATATTTACCGAGTGTTTCAGTAGCGTCACCAGATTGAACTGCATATAAACGGTGTGCTAGTTACGTTAGCCATATAAACTAAACCAATACTTAAACACGTTTGGTATTGTCGTAAGACGTGATTAAGCAATAGATTGTCCAGCTTGAGATGAAGAAGGCAAAGGAAAATCAAATCAGAAGTCATAGCCATAGTTATCTTAAGGTTTTACCATAATATAGCCTTTATTAGCCTTAAAATGATCTCTATTATTCCGCAGAGCTTAGGTTCTTTGTGGTAATCATCCGCAATTTGTTTGCTAATGGCCTGCTTATAATTGTTCATTTCTGTGCTTTTGATAAACCAATAAAACAGGTACGATGCAGGTTCAAAATTATTAAACGAAGAAGTGGCTCTAATTTCTTAAATCTCAGATGCAGTATACTTTTGATCTAATCTATAGCGTAACGGGCTCAGCCCAATACAGAAATTTATAGTTGGGAAATATTTTCAGAACGACAAATTTCAAAATAAGAAAGAATGGCGGAAGTGCTTTGAGCCAGCAGAGGTAAATGTTTGCTCAGAGCTCAAGCGTAAGAAAATAAATGTTACTGATGACCTGATCTTTCATGCTTCCGCCATTTTGTATCTGTCTCTCACATCTAGAGATATTTCAAAATATTCCGTTCTAACTTATAAATATGAATATAAATATATTTCATGTTAACTTATACATTATAAGTGAGTGAGATATATAATTATGAACTCAATGTTAATGTTGTATCCACAGCAAATAAATCCATTTGAGAAACTATATTCTATAAAAAAGAGAAAACATCAAGTAATAGGCCTAGCTACTGTCTGCTTTGCAACAGCCAACAAATTCAAAGAATAAGCTTAAGAAACTTGTGCAATTAAAGTCAATATAGTTCATAATAATTTATCGTTATCGTTATCGTTAGCGTACGCTGATTATTCAGAATTGGCGATGTACTTGACGGCAAAAATAAGATTTTAATTTGATGTAGCACACTAGAAATAAGATTCTTACTTCAGCGTAGCTAACTCCAAGGGGCGGTTTCGGTGCATGCTCTGCTACTATGAAGAACTTAAAGTATAATTAAATTCTCAGATTATAATCTGCACCACTATGCTCAGTATCATTTAGGTCTTTTAATTAATTAATAATTAATTTTGTTAAGAATTAAAAGCTTTACATTCTCATCATATAAGGCAGAACTTCAATGCTCATTATCATTTAGGTTTTTTATTTGTTATTTTCTTCGGCATGATATCATTTCTCGTGTTCTCCCTATCTCTTCTAACTCACTTTCACTCTCTCCCTCTCTATCTCGCTCTTTAGTGTTCTGACTAATATTCAAAGCATCTCATTCTACTCAGCTTCAGTCTAAAGCATCATTGTATAGCATTGTATTGACCAACAGTTGATATCGTTACTGATACCTTCGTGATGAGATCAACTATTAATCAACTATACATGTATAATTCAATTATTAATCCATTACTCGATCTTTCTCTCTCTCTCTCCCTTTGTTTTCTCTCTTTCTATCTCTCTCTCTCTTTCTCTCTCTCTCTCTTATCTCTCTCTCTCTCTCTCTTTCTCTCTCTCTCTAAGTGCATTACCCACTGCCAGGTCCATGTCATATGACACCTCCACTCTGTCTTCCGTTTTCCACATATGAGTTATGGGTGGATCCTTAAATTGTCTAGCTTTCCGTATCGCGGCCTGCCTCTGTTTCTCTTTCCTGCCACTCTACCTTTCATGACCTCTAGTCAACTTTTACCCCTTAGAATGTGCCCTATCCAGCTCTTCTTTCTTTTTCTTAATACATTTACAGCTGTCTATCAGTACTAACTCTCTCCAGAATTTCTTCACGTGTAACTTTTTGGGTCCAGCTAATCTTTTCCATTCTTATCCATACCCACATCTTAAACGCATCTAGTTTTTTAATATCTTCCTTCCTAGGGTTCACGTTTAGGTTTCACGTTTCACATCAATATAATAGCATGATCCATACTACGGTTTTCACTATATTTATCTTTGTGGCTTTCTCTAAACGTCTTGTTAAAAATTCTTTCCTACTACCGAAGGCCTCATTTTCTTATGCAATCCTACTGCTTATTTCAGTCTCACACTTGCCATCATCTGTTATAATACAACCCAAATATTGGAAACTTCTTACCTGTTCCAATTTCATATCATTTATTTTAATATTGACTTACCTCCTTCCTTGAATACTCTCATCACTTTTGCCATTTTAACATTGATCTGCATACCAAATTTCAATTATGGATCTTTCAGACATAATAATCTTCTATAATCTCCATAATCTTCTGCAGTCGTTCGCTTCCCGCTACCATTTCGTGATCATCTTCAAATATCGCATCATTCAACAATTTACCTTCTCTGATCGATCCTCCTATATTCGATCCTCAATGTCTTCCATGGCTTCCTTCATCGTTTCTTCTGTGTAAACGTTAAGCAACAGCGGCGAACTGCTACAGTCTTGTCTTACTCCATTAACATTAGTTAACATTAACATTAGTTAGTTTTTTGCTCTATAACTTAGTTTACTTGTTTAATTTAGAATAATTTAGAGATGTTTAAAAAATTATTTTGAGTTTCTTCTTGCCAGGGATTTGAACCCCTCACATGCTGATCCGCGGTCGAGTATCTTACCGACTTCGCCACTGGCTCCAGCCAGTATGGTATTACCGCACAGAGCTATGACTCTTTTTTGGTAGTCTCTTTCATATTGTTTCTTGTTTATCTAACTATATGTACGTTCCTATTGTTTGTATAATCTGTGCTTTGATGAACAAATAAACGATACGAAAGCGAAGAAATAAACATTATAGGTCATTGTCCTATTTCACCTTCTTCTGAGTATTCCTATTGGATTTTGATTACTATTCCTTTATTTATGTGCAATCAATATAATTGTCAATACAATTAACTACATCGATTAATCGACATCAACTAATACATTTGATATTTAAGCAATTATAGCTATCTTGAAGCCATATTTTGTTGCAAGCTCTCTGTTACATTGTAAAGCATAGCGATATGTAGGGGTGAACTTGTTAGTCCATGAATAACTCTTTAGTACGTTAGGAATCAGACGAGTCGTAGGAATTAGAGTCTTGATCGTAGGAATTAGAGTCTTGATCGTAGGAATTAGAGTCTTGATCGTAGGAATTAGAGTCTTGATCGTAGGAATTAGAGTCTTGATCGTAGGAATTAGAGTCTTGATCGTAGGAATTAGAGTCTTGATCGTAGGAATTAGAGTCTTGATCGTAGGAATTAGAGTCTTGATCGTAGGAATTAGAGTCTTGAAATTTGAAACTAAGCAATAAATACAATTAAGGTCACGTTATACAGCTTTATTCCTGCCTACGAAATGAGCTGGTATAACTATAATGGCTGCTATCAGAGAGATAAATTAAAGAAGAATGACTCCATTGAATGTAATGATGATAATAAGATGTAATGATGATGCAAAATAGTAGTTTTATTAAAGAGCTGCTTAAATAAGAACGTGATGTTTTTTCACTATGTGGCGGCGCGCTGCTAAAAATTGTAGGTTGTTTGAATGAACTTGTTTCCTTTAGGTTTCTTTCACTCAAAAAATGCGTCTTAAATAATATAGAATACGTCTTGATTGCTCCTTTGAAAAAATTTAACTTAGCCCTACTACGGTATTCAGTAATCACAAGTGAAAGGTTTTTTTAAAGCCGCGAACAGTGTTAAAGGCTAAATTTGCATGTTTTAAATCGCACTATAATTTATCATAACGCCCACCGTAACATTGTTGATATCAGCTTCTGGTAATTCTGAATTATTATTTATTGATAAATTGGACATTATTACGCTTTAGATTAGTAATGTAACAACTGCTGCATGTGCTAAAGTAATTACACAGCAAAGAAAAGTTATATTAGAGAACTGCTGCACAAAGAGCAGAAACTGTATAGAATTTGACTTTAAATTTTAGATAAGATGGCTCGAATATGTGTTTTTACTACGAAACAGCTTGCGTTTTTCTTTCTCTAATAAGACCAATTTCTGCATCATGGAACGCAGCAGCTTTTCTAACGACTTTTAAATGTTAATTTTAAAGCTGAGTCATTACTAAACAGGTAATTTTAATCAACAACAGGTAAGAATAGGTAACTCAATCGTGAATCTTGATATAATAAGATTCACTATAAATAAATGTGCCAACATGTCTTAGTTGAGAGTTTTTATTATCACTCAAAACAACATCAGTATTTCAGTAGTTGCATACTCTCTCTCTCTCCCTCTCTCTCTTAGTGCACTGCCTACTGGCAGTGCACTAAGAGAGAGGCAGTGCATTGCCTACTGGCAGGTCCATGGTATATAACTCCTCAACTCTTCTCTGTCTTCCGCTTTCTTCCTTATGTCCACATATGAGTGGGTCTTTAAATCATCTAACATACCTAATCTCTGCCTGCCTCTGCCTCATATTCCTTCCATTCTACCTTCTATGACCTCTTTTACTAGACTTTCCCCCTTAGAATTTTTCCTATTTTCCTATCCAACTCTTCTTTCTATCGTAGTTGAAAATTATGAAAGACGATATTTAAACTCAAAATTCTTTAAAACGTTTAAACATTTTAAAATCTACGAAGTCCAGGAATTAGAAGAAAGATTTCCAATCAATTTAATTCATTGTGAACTACAATGTTGATGCTGACTATTAGCGTGAAAATTATAAATAAATAATAAATTTAGTAAAATATATTAACTTTCCCACTAAAAGGAGCGTTCTAAAGTTTTTCAGATAGAAAACCTTTCACAAAATTTTAAAATCACCTAAATTAACGCATTCTTTAATTGAAGTAGGTATTCCTTAGAGAAGGCATTCCTTAAGGAGCATTCCTTAGAGGCTTCCCATGCAGAAGATCCATGCAAGGCATTCCCTAGAGAAGGCCCATGCATGGGAACACACTGAATGCAAATTGCAAAAATTATTTAAATTAAATTGGTGCTTAAAGCGAGTATAATGTGTGTGCACATCATTATTTAGGCAGAATAATCTAGATATGACAACAAGGAGGGTTTGACGAAAATGCATAAATCAATGCATCATTATTAGGAAAAACTTATATAACAAATTAACATGCAGGGTATTATATGAAATATATGGATCTCTAACATGATCGTATCTAGTTCGTTCCAGGAGAATTCTGAAAAGATTGTTACATCTAATAATCAATAGATTCAAAAATGTTTTTTCCGCATTGCCATATATTTACAAAAATATTCCAATACTAGATATAAAATTATGTAGGTCATAGCACCAAATATACGTTTATAAACTTTTGTTTTCTGTATGAAAAATGAAAAGTATTGCTTTAAAAAATCTTACCTGTGAAAGTTTAGATTATTTTATTTAAAAGAACTGAGTATTATTGAAATTAAAAACTAGTTATTGTCACACTAATTTGAAATTGTAATTTTTTCTTCAAAACATTTTAGTATCCAGAAAAGAATCAATAATTGAAACTCTAGAGATTGAACATTTGTTTTGTACAAGAGAAATTAATTGTTACCTTGCAAGCTGTTTCGTCGTGAAGGATTTTAGGGATCGATTGATGACTTGAGCTGGAAAGACCAAAGACTAATGTTCTCTCACTCGTAAACGTTGTGATATTACAAGCAGCTGAGTACACGAAATGTTAGAGTACTCAAAGGATGTTCTATTGAATGGACTATCTCACGAAGTTGGTCTTAGAGGTTCCATGTCCGGTCAAAACAAGAAAACATTCAAACAGGAAAGAAATATCATCTGTCAATTTTTTCTGCTTTAGGTTCCAAATCTTTTTGTCTTCCATTGGAACGATGTCCTTCAATGTTAGAATTTATTTTTGAGCTGTTACTATATTTTTGTGTTTATAGCCTCGATGAGCCGGTGGCTTGTTGGAACGTTTTTCGACAGCGAATCAATAGTTGTAGGATTCAAATCCACTGCTGTTCACGTTACTGACACGCTATCAAGCAAGAAACTGACGTTAAACATAACTTTAGCTTTAAGCTTAAGCTACTTTGCTAGGTTTTTAGCTTTATGGTGCTTTATATCACAAAGTTTATTTTCCTTTTTAACATAGCATTGCATTAATTACTAAGTCCGAAACCACTGGGAGTCATGGGATTTGTTTCAGATTTTCTCTTCTATCACTCAATAAAGCTCAGTGTATATGATAATGCACGTCATGGCATATATCAGTTCTAAATATTGCTATCCTCTGCCTGAATTTTCACATCTGCAAGTAAAGACCTATGTGTTATCGAATAATTTGACATCATAAATCTTTTGTCTTTTCTCTCTATTTCACTTCTTTTACTCTATCACTTCTTTTACTATCTAGTAGAATATATTTTATTAAATTTTTGTTCTAGGCTATTTCATATACAGAATAATGAGATGAAATTAAAGAATTTTAAAAATAAAAATAGGTGTTTCTTGCAGAACAATAGATTAAATCCAAGTTTCCGCAATGATGTCCACAGAACAATTTTCCATACTTTGCAACAATTCAGTTCACAGTCGGTTTGGTGTTGCATCGGCTTCCACCTGACAAATTCTCGCTTCACTTGGCTTACAGGCTACGCGATCTCATTCTATTCATTATAATGCAAGTCTAGTCCCTTAAAACCCGGTAGTCATTTAACATGCATTTTACATTCCAGTGCACTTCATAAAACTCTGTAATGCAAGAATGCACTTGAATTTATTTGAACTTTGCAATTTAATAGTTTTATTTGGATTAAAAATAAGGATTATATTTCAATAAATACTATATGACAATAATTATTAATCTGTGAATTGTAAAGGAAATAAATATAATTTAAAGATAAAGTTCATCTTAAGAAAGTCTAAGAAGTGCTACGTTTAAGTTGCTCTAAGATCTTTTCAACAAATATGATTATATCATTTACAGTAATTAATATTGTTATACCAGTGCTAATTAATATAAATCTTTTATTGTTATATCTTTCTATATGAATCCCGTAGGCCTAATAAAATTTAATTCGATCATAATGATTGTTTTTAATTTCCTTATTATTTTAACACTGCTATTAGTATCATTTACTGTATCGCTCCTATTAATAGGTTTGGTTTCTTAATCTCATGTTGTCAGTGAACTCGTCTAAAAGTTTACATACATATTATATTTAATACATAAATCAAGCTCATTTCATTAGTATCGATACTATGAAGATACGAATAAGAGTGAGTTGATTTCAAAAATTGTTACAAATATGCTATTTGTTATACTGCAACCTTTCAGAAAAATTCGAAAACCTGATTTAATTTGGCAGGACCGATAAATAACTCGACTGCCCAAACGGCTTCCTTTCCTCCTTTCACAACTTATTTCAATACTCCTACATCTTCCTTTCCTCTTTCCACGGCTTTATCTTTGTGTCGGTGTTCACGAATACTGAGGAATGAAATACGATCGAGCTACAGCCAGCTACTGACAGTGATCGATACAACGGGAGATACACTGGGGAGGAAACATAGCGTTACGGTTAGAGTGTACGTCTCAAAAGCAGATAGTCTGGGTTCGAAACTCATGTAATTCTAAACAAATTAATATCTTCTAGGGCCCCTGTATGGTTAATCATGCATATAAGCTTGCTGTCAATTGGCACTATCGACAGCAAAGGTACGATTAATCATGAAAAGGAAGCTGTCACGAAGATCAATCACCGACCATGACACTGCTATATGAATGATATTTTCAGAAAATCCAGTCAGAATAGAGAGCTATGGGGTAAATTTGCTGCGAAAAAGTTGTGATTAAGCTAAGCCGGAGCTAGTACGATCTCATAAGCTCTTGTAAGCCAATGTCGTATAAAATCTGTTGTGATGTATTGCCTTTATCGTAACTCTTGTAAGTGCCTGACATAAAATAGTGTAATATTGGCTGGATCCAAATTAAACGCTCTCCCGTCACAGACATGCTATCGGGCAGGAAACTGACGCTAAACTTGGCTTTTTTAGTAATTCCTGTCATAATGAGAAGTAATTAATTTAATTTGCGAATACTAGTACTGCCCAAAGCAAAACTTGTACTGTATGGTAATTCTTGTATATTTTCAGTTTCTATCATGTATGTTGGACTAAGATGTATCGTAATTTTTAATTGTCTATATAGATGGTCTACTATGTTATTCCATGTTAGTATTTGCTATTGTTATTGTCACTATTATTTTCATTATTATCTTAATATAAATTATTATCTATAAATTACTATTGAACTTTTGAGAGATTATGAAAGTATGCATTAGGCAAAATGCTTTTAAATTAATTCTATATTTTTGAGCAATCTAATACGAAAACTCATGTCCTCAATACTGTGTTTAAAGAAATTTTTTAAATCCTTTAAAGTATGAGAAAACGAAAATACACTGCAAAATTTCGGCGTATTATAATATAAAATCCTACATGTAAACAATTATTTATACATGTATACGAAGCCTAATTATTTTACTTCCATAAAGTTTTTAACGGTCAACTGCTATATGATAAGTGGAGCTTGGCATAAGGAGTATCATTAAAATCCATTAACCTAATTTCTAGTGTTACAGCTTTTTCTTTTAAATTATCTAGAACTCCTCTACTTTAAATTGGAAATCTAATATGTATATGATCACAGCCGATCATTCGCAGACGAAGGAACTGTTGAAAGAAATCATTCTTTGAGTTTTGACGACTACTCTGATTTACATCACGAAACCTTTCTAAAGCAAAATTTGATGACACCTGAAGATTATCCCCGAGCCTCTCCAACATAAGATAGATGTGATCCATTTCTAGGGGGTTTCTTCTCCACAATTTATTTTATTTCTCTCTGTCTTGCTCTCACTCTCACACCTCTATATGTTCTCCCTCCCTCTCCTCCCCTCTCTCTCTCCCTCTCTCTCTCACTCTCTCTCTCTCTCTCTCATTCAGCACAACAAACTGCTTAAGTTTTTAAGCTCTTTTTCTAGAAACGCGATTAGTCACGGTATATTACTTAATACTGATAATTCCATCTATGATTTAAAGTTAACCAACTACAAACTGCTTAAGTTTTAAGCTCGCCCTGCCTCGGAAGCTTTATTTAAATTTGCAGCACTTTGATTTGATTAAAAGTAACTTGGCTCAATCCGACCAATTCTGACCGAGATGTAAAATTTAGAAATATTTTTACCTTATTTCGATTTACGTTCCTGATTGAGATTTATATAGTACATAATTTAATGTAACTGCTGGAGTAACGTATTTAGTAACTTCTTTATGAACGGTAGTTGTCTTCATATTTAAGTCTCTGGCTCGTATAAGCTTTGAGAGATTATCCTGTTACATTAAATAACGTAACAATCACGACTATGTGATTATAAAGAAAAACAGAAAATCTGGACGACTGCAATAGCAGATGCATCAAGACAATTATGCCCGGTACACTGAAGAATAGACCAATCGTCGGATGCACGTGTCGTAACAGGCGACAAATCATAAACTTAGCAGGGCCACCTCAGAAGCCATATTTTTCGAAGATAAAGGCTAGATAAGATATGGATAATGCATAGCATATTGTGTAAATGGGTAAAAATATGACAATGAAAAAGGAGAGAAGAATTTATTCCTGTACATTTCTTAAAATATTGTAAGTTGACCAACAAATGTTCATAATATAGATATTTAGCTTTATTATTATATCTGAAATATTCTCATTGGTTATAACCAGCAAATAGAATGCTTCATCAATTTTTATTTTTTTGTCACTATAGGCCTATATATTAGATATCATTTATAATTAAGTGGAAATGTCTTGTCTAAAATTTGATCCAATATTTCAGAGACAAAGTGCAATTTAGTAACATAAAATGTCAAATAAAGATGATTTGGTAAACACGTGTACTTCCATAGAAAAATGATCATAATATACACCGTTTGCTATCAATTGACCAGCAATAAGCTTCATAATTTACCTTAGGGGTTCAAATTTGAAACTCTCAGATCAATTATGAATTTACGAAAATAGTTATGAAATTATTGCATTGCTATGGTGCAAAATTATTTACTCCAGATAGTCTTATGTTAAATATAATTATTTGTAAAAATATTAAGGTAGCACACTAAAATTAGAAAAAATTCATAATTTGAACTTACAAGAACAAATCCACCTATATTGAGTGAAGCATTTTCAGATTTTTAAAGAACTCTCATAACTTTTGTCTCTCTGATGTTAATCTTCATTCCATATTTCAATGCCGTATCATTCAGACTATCCATTATCTTCTGTAGGCTCGTCTCGCTTCCCGCTACCATTCCTTTGTACCACTACCATTTTAAAATTTGTGTTGGAACCAGACTTACCTGAATATATGCTGTTAGATACTGTAAGACTAGTAAATGCAAAAAACTAATATATATTTGTATTGTTCTTACTATCTTTATTTAATGTCAGGCTGGTGAAGAAGAAAGGAACTACAAGAGTTTGGTTCAGTTAGGTTTGGACGAAGTTCGGGTTCGGTTCGGGTTCGGCCAGAGTCTGGGTTCGGGTTCGGTTCGGTCAAAATTCTAGATTTTAGGGTTCGGTTCTTTTGGGGTTCGGTTCGATTCCCATCTCTACTATTTATATCTCTATATCAGTATTTCTATCCTTCTCTTTATAATAACGGTATTATTATTTTAGCTAGCACGATCAATTCAGTCTTGGACTATCGTTTATTTTAATTAATTGGAACACGAATACCTTATAAGATATCTATTGACAATAGTTAATAAATCTTATGATCTTTACACCATTAGTTTCTAAATAACAAAATTGACCATAATAGTTATTATTTATGGGGAGACGCCCCTACCATCATCCTTGTATGAGAAAACGGAAATTAAAAATTTGTTATTATTGTTAGTATTGTTATAATTATTGATAAGTTTTGTGGTGAATTTAAAACTGCATTTTATAAGAACTAGGTTGATTAGTTCTTTTTATGCATAATAAAAGACTTTAAACAATGAACAGATGGTATACTAGTCTAGATGACTCCAACGCTAAATTATACCATCAGCTTTGACTCGTCAGTACTTTCCACTGGTAGCTTACAGGCAAAGTTCACGACGCCACTTTTATTGCGACCCTATTTGCATCATCAGCTTTCCAATCATTAATCCAGTATGGTAAAGCTAAGGTTACCGTCAGTGTCCACACTCGAAAGCGATGTCAGTGACGGGCGAACCCCGTACCTACTGATCAGCGGTCGAGTATCTTACCGACTTCGCCACTGGCTCCAGCCAGTATGCTACGTGACCACAGCTTCCACTGATTCGACGCACGGGTCCCAGCCTCAGCGGTTGCAGCCTCCGTGGCTTGAGCTGTCACGTGCTAGTGTAGTAACCTGATCAATGTCGCCTCATTCGACTGACTGAACAGCTGGCGTACGTTACGAGCTCTGAGTGAAGATTAGCCGGGTGTATCGGGATTTGAGTCCGAGGCCTGCGCGACAGACGTCAGCATGACGTGAATGATTTCACGACTGAGTGCATCAAGTCCTCGTGGACTTTAGACTGGAGCTATGGTATTACTAACTTAGATCAATACCGGTTCATCTGGATTTATAAGTCCACTAATCATAAATACGTGTCGGGATTTTTAGGTTTTTATGTCTCAGTTTTGTCTGAGTATATATTAGTATGTAGACCTGTATAGTATTATATTCGTGTACATGTAAATATACAACTTATTAAGATTGAGCGAGAAAAAATCTTCCCTAGCGAAAACTAGTTACTTGTAATTAAATATTTTTCATATGTATTTAAATATATAAATATGTTTTTCATGAAATTTGAAAAGACTTTATTTACGACAATTTGACATTGTTTTATCAAATTTCTTATTTTAAGTTAGGTACCAGATTTGTTATTATTAGATTTACGAAAACCAATTTTTATTTAAGATATAACATAGTGTGATTTGAAATATAGGGCTTTAATATATATCTTCCGCATAACTCGACGAAATTGGCACCAGTATAAATAGTGAGGTAAACCAATCTAAAAGTTAATTTAATTTCTTGAAGGACCATTAGCGTAAGGGTTAGCCTAACGGGGGTTCAGTCATAATATCTTCGAAGAAAAATATAAAACACGTCATATTACGTTATTATTATTTATTAAAGTAGGTCTTTATAATTTATTACTATTAAATTATTAGTCTGTGAGAGGCCTCCTATAATATATTTGCAGAGGTGACGAGTGCACGCATGTGACTTAAATAAAATACTTCATTTTGAATTCTGCCAATAATTGAATTTTGCATATTGTTGAATATCAGACTCTCATCCTTTTAAACAGAACTTTAACAAGTGGTGGGACATTAATGTAGCAGGGCTGACAAACCTTAACGAACTACTTAGCGCTTACATGTATTTTTAATTATCTGACTAATTTTATTCATTTCCACATAGTTACTTGGCGACACCGACACGTATTGGAGTAATTCAATAGAAACGGATAAAGGACTTGACCGGAACTGTTGGAGTCCTGATCGAAGTGGAAGTCCTGAGTCCTAATCATGGAAGCTCTCAAGGCGCTTCGCCTGATAAAGGTTAGCAAGCAATCTACTGTCGTTTATACTATGGTCGTAAACTTTGTTCAGTAGTACATTGCATGGGATAAAGTTAAACGATGAATTTAAAAAGACTTCATGTTGACTTATATTGTATTTGTGTAAGAATTATACATGTACATATACAGTATGTAGGCCAATGCCGATGATATAATCTTGCTCAACTTTCTCTATCAAAGATCTACAAATATTATTTTAGAATTATGATAAAGTGTTTACAGAATTACAATAGACCATCCAACAGTATTATTAACATTATTATTGCATCTTTCTCTCTCTCTCTCTCTCTCTCTCTCTCTCTTAGTGCACTGCCTACTGGAAGGTCAATGGTATATAGCGCCTCTACTCTTCTCTGTCTTCAGCTTTCCTCTTAATGTCCACATATGAGTGGGTCTTTAAATCATCTAGCAAACCTAATCTCGGGCTGCCCTGCCTTGTTTCCCTTCCATTCTACCTTTTATGACCTCTATTAATAGACATACTATTTCATATATCTATGACCTCTATTAATATACCTATTATTACATGTACTAGCGTTATTGTATCAAACATTAACATGTCATAATATGCGAATCGGTCCAAGATTCAGCTCCTGAAAAGTCACTGTGCCTTTGTAGTAGCTGCACATGACACTGTCATTGTGGATTAACTGGGTTGATATTATAAATCATAATTTAGGTACTAAATAATGCGGGCCAAGTCCTTAAAATATCAATAGATCAATGGAACTATTGGAAAATTTTATATTTCAGTAAATAGTATATTACGGAAAATTGAAACAAAGGTGCCAATAAATGTCCTGCTATAGCTAATGCAGTATTAGATTGCTACAATATTGCTATATGGCTTTCTTAGAATGGGTCAGACTATAACTGATTTCGAATGCTCTTCAGTGCGTACAGTAATTATTTCTTTCTAAACTTTTTCAATATATTGATTTAAATACCATATTGTTTTGCCAGTTGTATTGAAGCTTCTGGCCATTGAAATTGCAATATCATTATCATATACTGTATATACTGTATAATTTCTTGCTTTAATTTCTTGCTTAACAAATTCTAAACGAAATATGTGGTAATTGAGAAGTTGATAATCCAGACTTTGTGGATTGCGTGACAATTAACAGTAATTTTGCAATTCAGAGCCCCCGACTCAATAGCACAAATTTGGTATAGTATTTGAATTATTTTGAAAGATTTTGAATTTAATCTGATAGCAATAATTTCAGATACTTACTTGTTTGATTTATATTGATCTACATGTAGGCCTTTGCATTTCGGCCATCATGTAATAAATATAACTAATAAATACAGTCAATAAATGATTAATCGATCAATGTTGATTGAATGAACGTTATCAAATAATGTTGATTATCAATATTCATCGTTAGATTCATCGCAACTTGAAGTCGATTGAGGTCACGATACGATTTAATGCAAAGCTTCACGGCCTTTAATTATATATAGACCTATATTTAATTATAGATAAATAATAATAGTAAAAGAAATAATGTTAATATTTTAATTCTCGTTATCAAATTGTATGATCTGATAATCTTCCATTCGTTTATAAGACTTTCAATTAAATTTAATTTTCTTATTTGCATTTTTCTAACGTTTAGAAGGGTTACTTTATCTATGAAGCTCAACAATTTATACCGAATATACATTTCTTCACGTACGTACGACGTTTATATAATTAGCTTCATTTCTCTGTATAGCTCAGAAATTTAGTTATTTTCTGCTAAACGCACTTATATTTTAGAATAGCCTTTAAATTTATTTCAATAATTAACTTTCCTATTTTCAAGCAATATGTGGCCTATGCAAGTAATAGTATTCATTTAATCTTATTGTCCCATTTCATCGTCGGCTATCTATAAATATTATTATTTGGGCTACACTTTTGCTCTATTCAATGAAGAATTTTCAATTTCACTCTGATTTATTAATAACAGCTCCAAGACAAATATTTTCATTCTACGCCTGAATTGATGCTCTTTCGAAGTACTCATGGAAAGTAGGTTCCATCATAATGGCATTGTTTTGGTTGAGAAGCCGACAGTCTCTGGAAGATTTTATTTGTCGTATGAAATCAGAATTTAAACTTTATATTTATTCTTTCTTTATAATTTAAATTTATTTATCATAGAAGATAATTTACAATGCCTAAAATAATTTTTGTCTCCCCAATCTTAAATATAAAAAAATGCGCAATGTTATTTTAAATGTCAGCGACGAGGAAAACGGAAGACAGAGGATAGTGGAGGCGTTATATATCATGGACCTGCCAGTAGGCACAATTATAAGATTGAGAGAGAGATTTGTTCCAAGTGTTCAATATATTTCTAAACGGTATATCTGATGTTTAGCATCAGATGCATGCGACTAATGTGTCTGTGGTATTCACAGCAGCCATTTTATTGAAGATTGTTCTCAAGGTTTTAATACGAAGTTTTGTTAAAAGTGACACTCTACATAATTTGATTTGATAATTAAATCAAAACAACAATAATATTTAATATCTGATTTAATTTGTTCTAAAGTTTATTTAAATCAGTAGTATTATTGGATGCTTTCTATTATGATTAAAGCCAGGGATATAATGAACAGTGTCAGTTGTAGCCTCTACAGGGTATAAATCAATTTTGCATATACAGTATATGCATTAGAGGTATGTTTTTCTAGTCGTCTTTGAATATATCTGAAAATGTAATGCTAATATGTAACGTTAATATGTACGTGTAATAGGTAAATATTACATATACATATATTACATGTATTACATGTACATGTTAATATGTAAATGTAATGGTAATAATGTACAAATGTCGGTAAGAAATCTGACCGTGATCACTATGTGTGGGTTCAAATCCTGGGCTCTCCCGTCACTGATATCGCTTTCGAGTGAGGAAACTGACGTTAACATTAGCTTTACCAGCTTCATCAGAAGTGTCGTTAATGAAACTGGCGTTAACACCGGCTTTCCGGCTCCACAAATGTTCTATAGGCGATTTACATGTATACAAGCTGGCACTTCATTTCAATACCAATGTTCTAAATTTAAAAATTATTACAGGGATATAATGAACCTCAACCTCGAAACAATTGTGAAAGAAAACTATCATGTCTATAAGTAATAACAACGATCAGAGTGCTACTGTTGTCCATGACAACATCGAGTATAAAATGAAACAAATCCATGCCGGTGAGTAAAAAGTAGGTCCAAAACGCTTCAAATTAAAAAATCCAAACAATCAGTCCAAATAAAAAGGAAATTGAAAGGCAAGTAGGTTTGCGTGCTGGTCACAACTTATTGACACTGGATGGAAAAGTACTGTAAAATAACTTAAGTTCTGAAAAGAACTGATGTTTGCATTTGACAAATTCAAGCAGTGTGGTGTAAATACTGATGATGATTATGTTCTTACTGCATACTTTTCGAAATTTTTAGTCTATTACTTCTTGTTTCTGAATATTTTATTGTCTTCATTTTTGAAATTCTGCTTATTTTTCTGTACTTTATGTATTTTGGTTGCCCAACTGGCGTAATATACATTTATATATGCGAGTATATACAGTATAAAGGGCATTTTGCCAGGACTGTACTGTATACCCTACTTCACCGACTTCGTCGGAGATATTTGGTCTGGTTTCTAACGAAGCGTGGGTAGTCAATACTTTGTCGCAGCCACTCTCATGCGTGACTTTCTAGAATACAGTGATATAAATGTATCATTTCGTTCAAAAGAATCAAAAATTATATTTTATCACTTGGTATTGAAAATTATTATAAATGTTTAGTTTAGTTTATTTTAAATGTATTCTAAAAACAAGTTGAATCACATAACCGTTAACTGAATGCTTTTAGAGGGCGATTAATTAAGAACTGGGGATGAAACAGGAAAGCACGTGCGATGCCAAATCGTTTCCAAGCTATATTTTACATTGCAGCATTGATAAGGAATAGCCTCCAGTGAATGGATGAACTTGGTTATCGCTGGGGTGTGGAGTATGACCTCTGTCTGTGAAAAGGAATATGTACCTTGGACCTGCAATTTGGCAGAACATAATGTATCTCCCTTTTAGTCCACTGACAAATGGCAAGTCCATGGTATATAACGCCTCCACCCTTCTCTGTTTTCCGCCTTCCTCTTCATTTCCAAATATGAGTAGATCTTTAAATCGCCTAGCATTCCTAATCTCTGTCTGCTTCTCTTCCCTTTCATTCTACCTTCTATAACCTCTTTCAAGTAAAATCTTCCATGAAAAGCATCATGTATGTATATATATATATACATATATATATATATATATATATATATATAGTAGATATATAATTTCTCTATAATTAAAATTGTTCTTAACTACAATTTCGTATAGGTCTACATGTATGAAGCCTTACACTATAAACAATAAATCTGATATACAAGTATATATATTAGACAATCGTATCATATTTTATTTTGGGTAATCTATTTACAATCCTAGTGACATATACGTAACATTACTGTTGTCATATTTTAGACAAAACTTTAGTGTTTCTTCGATCTCCTTATTTCTTTGTTTACTGCTGTGGTCAGCTCGATAGGGTACTTCAGTACCCTCTCTGATGACCGTGGTGAGTAAATTTTAGTTTCTGTTTGATGCTACATACGTTGATTCTCATTTTGTCTGCTGATTTATCTGCCTTCACAATTATTTGTCGATGTTTGATGAATTTCTAAATAAACATATGTACTACTACTACAATACATCTTGTATACAATAATACAATAATTTCTTGTCGTGTCGGGACCACTGAAGATTAAATCTACCATAGACTGCACGTGTCGTAAGAGACGACTAAAAATAAGGAAGACAAAACTAAGCCATATCACAAGGCAATAATCCCAAGCTATATATGCTGTATTAAGATTTGGGTAAGGCATGACTTTTTGTGATGAGAATTAACTTGTTGATCGATGCATGTTCATCATGGAGCGTGACAGTAAAAACTGTGAATAGAAATATGTAGCTTTTATCTGTCATTCGACAGAGCAATAGAAAGAGAGATAGGAAGAGAGAGAGAGAGAGGGTGATACAATATTACTTGTATATATATATATATATATATATATATATATATATATATATATATATATATATATATATATATATATATATATGCATGTATATATACATTATATATATACGAATATAGATACATGTATATATAAATAAATATATATATTTATATTTATATTTATATATACGACTGTAAATGTTCACATTCATGAAAATTAAGACTCTCAAAGTTTAAAATGTTAATTTCATTTAAGATCAGAATTTCCCTTAAACTAACAAGAAATCTAAGCTTTCTAGTATATAACCTAGAAGTTTATATAAACTTCAAGAATAATCATGATTGCTTTGGACCTCAAATTTACATTTTTATATAAATTGTCACACTACTTGGTTTGTTAAAGTAGCTTTTTTACATACTTGTCAGAAGGGGTAACATTTAACTTTGCATTTACATGTACAATCTATTCAATTTAAATTTCAATTCAATTTAAATGTACAATCTTCGGTAGATTATCGTGAAATTATTTAAATAAAACATTTGTCTGACATTTCTAACTGGAATAAACTGCTACAACGTGTTTAGATCATTTTGTAACGCCCACTGCAGCATAAACGTTGATTAGATGAAAATATAATCGTGATAAATGTTCAACGAATAATTTCTAAAAAATAGAATATATTTTTGCTTGAAATGTTCGTGCTTAACTGAAAATCTTAGAAACTTACATCGCAAGTGCATAGTGTCGCATTTTCAAAAAAGAAAAAAATATGTTACGTGTTCTGAATTGAAGATGTTGAACAGAGTAGACAATTCTTTCATTCATGACTTCAGATACTTCGAGAAACTTGATAGATATTGAAACACAAATATTAACGTGAATAATCAATTCATCGATTAGATACAGTATATCGATTGTCCAAACCACTATGCAATGCACATGCGCTCTAACTAAATCACATAGAGATAGTAGCTATCACATAGTTATTTAACTACGAACAAGTAAATAACCATGAGATATCTGTTTAACTCTTCGAAAGGTCACAGCCAATATGGCAGTCTAGATCCCTGCAAAAATTGATATTTGAACAACCAATTGTCCTAGATGAAAATTTTCGTCACTAGGCCACTAATCATATAAATGCTATGACTGAGTTAGTTACCACCTAGTTTTACCGGAAAATTTAATTTAATTTTTTCAAATAATTGCAAAAAGTTTATGTTTGCTGACACCTTATCTTCAAATTTTGAGATAACAGTTTTCGAAACGTAATCTTGGTTTAAAAATTTATCTCTGCAAACGAGTTGTTTTAAAAATCTTTGTAGATCAATAAAAACTATAATCAATCTCTCAGTTGCGTTCAGAAAAATCGATCTGGAGCGACTTACTCGTAACATCGCTCTTTCTGGCTCGCGATTCGTGCTCACCAAACCAATCTCGTTTTCAAGCTAACGACAGAAAATCGATGGAAAAAAGGTAGCTCTCGACCATTGTAGAGCTTTCTTAATTGCTGCCATTATTTGACTAACCTATTAGGCTTAGATATCGAACTACTGCTGACGCTGTTATCGATACAAAACTGCGGCTGCAGCGGTTGAATATTTTGTTTGTTTATTTTGCCGATTGGAAGGACATATTGCTTGATACGTTGACTTATAAGATGGAGACCATGGGTTGAATTCTTGAGCTGACAGCGTATATTGTGCAAAGTAACTTTATAAAGCTTGCAATGGATTTGTTACTATTTGATAATCACTGATTGCTAATGTTCGTCAGATTTGTGTTCTTCGCGTCTCTTCGATACAGTCGATCATGACTAGTGCATGATACTTTTGCAATATACAATGTATGGCAGTAAACTAACTACATATACAATGTATTTATATAAACAACATGCTGTATGAGAATTAATTACAATACTATGAGAATGTGAGAATACAGTGAGTATAATGAGCATACAATGAGAATTAGAAAATTCTTAGTACAATTAGAAAGGAATTCTTTCTCATTATTGCTCTTTCAAGTAGCAAAGGTAACGACTATTCGTTTTACAAATTCAACAGATCAAATGAATAAGTTACGTTTACATTTACACCAAGAAAAGATAATTTCATAAGGGCTATGATTTCTTATAATGATGTAAAGTATATTTTAAATGATCAAAATCAAATTTTTTACGTTCTTTAAGTTATAGTTTACAGATGACATTCTCATGTTTTTAATTATCAAAATCCCGATTTTTATTTGTTATAGTTTTCAGTTATCATCCTCATATTTAAAATTATCACAATTCATATTTTTATGTTGTCATTGATTTCATTTAACATTCTCAGCTTCAGCTCTGGCGCGTCAAGGAAACTTTGCTCTATTAGCATCGAAAATGTTAATACGATTAAAGACAGTCACTGAAATTCCTATACTTTCGAAAATGTTATTGTTTCGCGCAAATAAGTAAATTTTTCCCACTAATTAATAAATTAATTTCAAACTGCATTACCAAATAACGTCCAGGGTTAAAACTATGCTAAATGAAGGTTACAGTATCTGAATATTCGCAATAACCCCTCGGCTACAACAGTGATGTCATTTAACTCCACTGCAATTTGTGACAATTTGTAATTAAACTGCACTGCAGTTTATAACAGCGGTGATATTTGACTGAGCTGCTGTTCATAACAGTGGTGTTACAGAGATGTTATTTGACTGCACTGCAATTTATATTAGAGATGTTATTTGACTGCACTCCAGTTTATAATAGAGATGTTATTTGTCTGCACTGCAGTTTATATTGAAGGTGTTATTTGACTGCACTGCTGTTTATAATAGAGATGTTATTTGTTTGCACTGCAGTTTATAATAGTAATGTTATTTGACTGCACTCCAGTTTACAACATTAATGCTATTTGACGACACTGCAAGAGACTTATTTATATTTGCTTTATCCGTACACTGACTTTATTTAATTGATATGATTGATTTGAAATTGATGGATTGACGTGAACTTATTCAAATGAAGAGTTGGTAATTGGGTCCAGGGAAATACGAGAATGCGTTTAACACATAGTTTCGTAAAAGATAAACATTATCGTAGGTTTAGATTAGAACCAGCGATTTGTGAATATACGACAAACTTGCTACCAGTCACACAACTGATACATCTTCTACAGATTTGCTACTTAGAGACACTCCTTTAATCCACTGTCGGGAATAATCTCAAGAATGTGACTGTCCTGCCAAATTCCGTTTACGAATATAAATCCATCCTTTATGCGTGGCAGCGAGCTATCTTCCCTGGCTGAGGAATCTGACGTAAATCCATCGTCGCTGATAGATCGGTAAATCCGCCTCGTACGCTGAACACAGTGAGACAGGGATCGATAACCTTGAGCCTCTTTTTGGCAAAACGTTAAGTTAGAATAATAATGATTTTTTTCTAAATTATTTATAAAATTCTATAATATAGAGATGCTAATGCACACTTAATGTGAGCATTTATTCACTGCAAGCTGTCGACAACCATACAGTGGTGAAGATCTAAGTGATATAGACAAGCTTACACACACACACCACACCACACACCCACCCACACACACACACACACACACACACACACACACACACACACTGGTGAAGATCTATATACTACAGACGAGCTTATATTCTCAAACAAACACACACACACAGACACAAACACACACACACACACACACACATACACTGATGAAGATCTAAATACTATAGTTGAGCTTACATACACACTAGCTCGCTCCACCGATGCCAATCATCTCTCTGATCTTTTCTTTATCTGTAGTAGAATGTAAATGCCAAGCAGTTACATTCATTTGACTTCTGATCAAATTCTGTGTTTTCGTTATCTGTAGAGGTAAATACCAAGCATTCAATTGTGAAGCATTCAGCTCATCCTCTCACTTCACCGCGCTTGATTGAGAGTGTCACAGGGTCAGATCACGAGTAGATGTACAGTACATGGCTGAATGGCAAACATTGCTTACATTGAGTCCAGTGAACGCTTATTTGAAATATTAAATCTCTCTCCAATGTTCTGTAAAGTGGCTGTCCAAGATACATATTCATACTCACAATCCGCTTTCACACTCTCCATAAAGTGTCCATCATTGATTAATTAACGAGTTAATCCATTCACAAAAAGGTATGACTTATCTATACCATAATGTAGGCTACAGCTTGATAATAATATGGCTATGAGATGGTTTTTCTTTACCTTCCTGTGTTCTTCCTCAGTCGCATCTTGTACCACTCGTATAATTTATGGTTAAAAGCTAACGTTAACGTCAGTTTCATCACTCAAAAGCGATTTCAGTGACGGGAGAGCTCAGGATTTGAACCTCGTACATACTGATCCGCGAAAGAGTAATTTGCCACTGGCTGGAGCCAGTGGCGGTGTCTACTATTCAGTGGTTGGTCTACGCTTTATTGAACTAGACACAACAAGGGGTTATAGGTTATATAAGTGCATTTCATACTTATGTCTGGCATATAAACAGCTATCCTACCGCTCACTGGTAGTGTTGGAAGAGACCACTAAGCGATAACTGAAGGTGAAGGGGAAATACACTGCTATGAAATACATTTTCCACGTTAAATTATGCATTAAGGTTTTCAGTGGCAGTGCATTTGTGATAGGCAGCGTGAAAGCAGATGGCAGGTTCGAATATTTGTTCAAAAACCCTGTCAAATATCAAAAGAAGCAAAATCGAAGAGGAATTGATACAGTCAGTTTCATTCGTCTCAAGAATAGGAACTTGATGAAAATCTTCAAGACTTCAAGAATTAATTCGCACGATCCGCGGAAAGTTTTAAACATTGCTTCAAAATATTTGAGACGATACACTATACAGTTCAATTCTGTGAAAAAGTGCATTGAAACTAGAGGGCATTTACATAGGGCATCTTTTTAAGTTATATCTGCTTATTTACATAGAGCATATTTTAAGCTATATCTGCTTAGATATGCTACATTTTCATAACGCAAACAAACGTTTTTCAAAACTGCAAACTCTAAATTATAATTTTAGAACCTTTATTTTAGCTGCTTGCCTCTAATTTGTTTGGTAGATGTCCCTTTCATCGCCTATCTCGTGACATTATATCTGAAGTTGAGAGTGACTTCCGTAAATACTCGACAACTTGAAATTTACACGTAGGCCTATTAATTTAAACAAATTAAATTTTAATTGCGAAACAAAATTTTAGTATATATCTATATTAACATGTATATACCTTTATAATATAATATAAAGCAATGTTAACTACTATTTCTGCAAATTATTACAATTCTTGACAATGGCACATTAAAAAGCTGTTAAGTTTTCGAAATGGATATTATTGTCTGCTCACTCTGTATGCAAAATGTGTACTAGAATTTATATACGCTATATTCTTTTATACCTTTTATTCTTTTTATATTCTTTTTTTTCTTTTATGTGCACTTTCTAGAATCCTCTTAAATTTTATGTATCCTTAAGCTAGTGCAACTTGAAGTATATTGACTGTTCATAACAGAAATGATCTATCAAGAAAGTATTTTAATAAAAAATAGAGACACCAGAATTGAAGTTGATCGATTGTGCCCTTTCATATTGATCTCGAGGATAGCTGGTTCTCCATTTCTTGCCATATATTACCGATTATTGAAGATTTCTCCGATTGATCCACTTCAAGGTCGCCGGATCAGTTTCCATCATTACGTTATTTACCCACCTCGGCTATCAGTTTCGGTGAATGTTTGATTGAAAATATTGATCATAAATTTACTCTGCATTCGTATATATATATATATATATATATATATATATATATATATATATATTACACTGTCTTCATACTTGCACTGTCTTTTTTATTCATGTTAACTCGCACTAATTTCAAACATCGTTATATTAAGATATTCATAAAAATCTAGGCAAAATCAAGTTCGTAAAGTCTCCAATATTAGTAAGGGAAACTTCTCACATTTCATTTTCATTTTAAGACATATAATTTACTGTAATTTACGAAATTGGAGTTATCTGCTGTATAGGACACGGTCGTTTACCACTATGCCACTTGTCCGATACTGTTATTGGGCATTCTGCTAGGGCACAGTAAAAATTAATATTTACATGTAGGATAAGTTAGAATGAATGAGACTAATCAAGGCAGATAGTGATAATGACATTTCGTCAATCATAGGAGGGTCGTAAACTGTTAAGAAAACCTATCCCAATACTAGAACTTGTACTTTTATAAACTGATTTTTTAGTTAATTTAATTGCAGAAGACCTGGAGGCTTACAAATTGATTTGCAGCTTTTAAACGTAATCGCATTTTAAAAGATAGGATGAATTCAGCATTTTGCGTAATCACATTTACAAAGAAAGAATGAAATCTGCAATTGGAATTGACAGTCCTGTTACTGTAAGTGGCAGTGATCTATATGTTTGGATTGTCTAACATACTTATATTTCACATATGGTAGGCCTATTTCAAACAGTATTACCAAGATCTCAGAAGTAAAGCTGGCAAGAATTTCGCTGTTTTATCTCGTTGTTTATTATTGTTATATATTTAGGCTATAAATACAACTTAACAATAAAAGCACACAATATAGACCGTGTATTAATTCATTTACCGGACCAGATGTTTACATCGAGCAGCAGCTGAAAGATCAGAGATGAATTGAGAACTGTTTGTGACTGGGTGCTACAATTCTATGAGACTGTGAATAACAAATCTGATGTGGTGGTCCATGGTACAGAAATTTATTGCACCTTAGAGTAGCTATTGCCTGGAGGATATGTTTATTTCAAAATTATAAAAGCAAAAGCTAAAGCTGGTAAAGCTAAGGTTAACGTCGGTTTCCTCACTCGTTATAATAGCAATAATAAATTAAACTTATCTGGAAGAGAGTTATATATTCATCTGGTTTTAAAGAGTCATAAATGGAAGTTGATGGTTACAGTTTTCAACTGTTTCCGCTTGATTATAGATGTTTCATTATGTTTCATTTTGCTTCATTTTATTCTCTTCCATTCCAAACACTATGACTGTAAGTGACGACGTTTATGATAGCAATAATAAGTTGCTAATAATAATAATATCAGTAACAATGAATTTTTCTCATTCAATTCTCATTTTTAGCCCTACTTAAGTCATTGGAATTTTTGTTTATCAAAACTTGAAAGAATATGGATTAAGTTTGCAAGCTTCTGATAGGATGTTCTAGTAATTCTTTTAGAGTGCTCGTATTGAATATGAGAACATAATATATAAGCATATTTGTAAGTTGGGTTACCTTTTAATTGTAGAGAACGAGATGCTCAATCCAGTTCTTTAGTTATCCTAGATTTATTCGAGGCGTGAAATGAAAGCAGCATAAGATCGCCACCTCGCCATCATAGCAACCATTCGAGTGATGCAAAGCGACGTATCTATCGTGTTCATGCTATGATGTCTATTCACGAGAGACTAGTTTTAGATTTGTCTCAAACACCAAGCGTTACCGATTGCACCGTAGAAATTTGAGAAAATTAATATGGAATAGTGCGAGATATATCGCGATTTATTTCCACATATTAATTAGTAGACATTTATTTTTTAAAATTAAATAGCAACAACATGAAACAATAATTAGGCAAATTCTAAAAATGTACTATAAAATTATACAAGTGAGTATGTGCGTGTATACATTAAAATATATAATGATTCTATAAGTTAATTATATAATGATTCAAAGTTTTTAGCCGAATTCACAAGCTGACATACGAAACTGTTTAACTTTCGGAGTTCTAAACCTTCGACCATTTTAGAAAAAAATGTTTATGACTCTATACTGGTGCATGTTAAAAGTAATACCGTTAACGATGTGACAAAAATTGATAAATAGCTGCTTACTATAAATGTGACAATTATTTTGCTAGTTTAATGTTAGAAAAATTTGCTCATCTCTCTGCTTGCTTTAATGTCTGAAGCTCTACAATAGCAGCGCTCGACTAATAACTCTAAAGTGTTTCACTGCCTCAAGTGAAGACAGATCTTTACTCTTTCTCGACTTGATGTTGTGCGACGCAAGAATTACGACCTAAAACATTTCTTCTTCTTCTTCTTCGTTGATTTCTTCGTCCATACTCACCAACATGATCAGCGAATCAATTTAGGGATTAACTACAGAAATAGCCTCAAAAGAGCCGTCGCGAAAGCTGGCATGCAAAACTTGCAGGCAAAAGATATAAGCCTTTAAAATTGTTAGAAATTTATGCTCTTGAGTAAATCAATTTTGAACTTTCTTCTAAAATCGTAAAAAAGATTGTCTACATTTTTGTACTATAACAATAGGCCAATAATATTATGTTACATCACGTGAGCATGATTCGATAAAATTAATCACATAAAAATCTAACATTTATAGATGCCTGCAGTATAAATGTGATAATTTAATTGATTAATGTGGTCATAGAAATGTTCTATTTATGCTGTTATAATACTAAATGTTTACAATAACTCTGCTAGTCTGGTACTATTTGACCAGTGTCTATTTTGTAATAAAAAATGTTTTGTGCTGCTTTAAATTTTGGAATGAACAGGTTGAATATGAAGACTTTAAATGGAAAAGCTGTTAAGAAAAAATTGAAAGAAATGTAATAGCAAGTAATTAAAAATAATTAAAATAATATATATATATATATATATAATTACAAATAATTCAATAGAAAGGAATATATAGAAGCTTAATTTCAAAAATTGAGGGAGTTTAATAGATACCATTCTTTTATGACTTCATAGACTGCTGATTAACTGATGAAAGAACATAATGAAAATCTATATAGAGATTAGAACAAAAATTACAGAGAGAATATAAATTGGTTAGAAATATACATGTAGATCTATTTAAATAAATTAGTTAAGAAATATGTTCAGAATAATTATTTTCAATATTAAAATAGTGCCAACAATGTTGACAAGTGTGGATCAGATAGGCCTAACGTATAAAGCTAAATATGTTAGACCTATGGTTATAAAAACTGTAGAATAGTTTAATCCTTAACTGCGATTTATACAGAATAAAAAAACCTTCATGAACGACAATGATTATTTATTGCTCTTAACAATGTATAATGTTAACAATTAAGCTTAAATCGCAATTTTTCGGAAATTCTCGCTTAATTTAGCAATCTATCTTTTAAAATAAATTATCTCTATAGTGGCATTGGCTTGCCACATTGCCTATCGCTGTATACATATATGTTAAATAGCGAATTGAAATATTTCTACATTTATGTCTTATATCTCTCATCATAACAAGGTCAAGTAGATAGATTTACAGAGCCTATGAACTTCAGAGGAAAGCCTATATTTATTAACTCATGTCTAATCTCAGCGTATGCGTTTCTCATTTTTTCATTACTAGTCGAAAGTAATTTGATAAAGCAGTCAGGAACTTAATTAGATCTCGTCAGTGACGGATTTATTAGTTCTCCTATGAGCAATACATCATATCCTCATCCGAGCCTGAACTGGGTCAGATTCGGAGCACGCAATAGATAAATTCTATTGGGGCTTTTAAATGATAAAATCATAAAAATAAAAGACGTTAGATCTAATTGTTCTATAGTATAGTGCATTATTGTGGTATCCCTCGCAGGCACTGTCTATTGTTCTTCAAATGGCAGATCCTAAGGTCATAATTCCTATTCACAGTTTATATTCAAGCTCACTAATGACTCCATGGATCATACAGTTGATCTCATTGCAAATGCTACGCCTTTGTCATAACGTTGGTTTGGCTTGAAGATATCGCATCTGAAATGGCTTCTTATTGTCATCTACAGTTCTTGTTTAGTTGCCACCAAATACGTTCGTATACATCATTTTTGATCCTTTACTAGTTTCCAAAAATTTTTCTAAGCGTGTTAAAATGTTACCTATAATGCTCATTGTCATCGGCAATATAGGTATCTTTGTTTAAATTGCGTAATATGCGATATGCCGAACAGCTTGTGATGGTAATAGTTATTTTCTACATTAACGCCTTATGCATTAGTAAGAGGAATTTCCATTGTTATCTGCTAAATAATTTAGAAGTTAGAACACTGATAAAGTTAGACAAAATTATTGTCGGCTTTCTCTACCTTCGGCAAGTTTTGCCATATGTTCTACAATATGCAGTATTCTACAGCATAGAAGCCAATTAGCAAACGTATTTGTTATTCTTTGTAGTTCCTACTGACTGTATTACCTCACAGAGCATAGGCTCTTTTGTGGTATCTCTCCTTCTGCTTATTTATGTATTTTATAATTAAATAAGTATGCTGCATTTGTTGTTTATTATGACATGAAAAACAATTTAAAAGGTTGAATGAAAAAAAACTAAATGTCGATTGATTCGTATATTGTTTGTATATTGCTTGTTCGATGGAAAGTATGAAGAATAAAAATCTATCCAGTGAAACAAAAAGAGAAAGAAAGAAAGAAAGAGAGATAGAGAGAGAGTGAGATTGAAGGAGAAATACAGAGAAAGACTATAAGTTTATTTCCACTTCAATAACAGTGAATAAATGCAGTAGGTCTAACACAAGCACACACACACACTAAGTCGTCAATGACGACACATGATGTCCTATCTAGATGATCATGAAGGTTAAAAATTAAGTCTCAATTAAATTTTTCATAAGGAGCAAAGAAGTCACAAAAAAGTATTCGAGTCACGAGGCGTGAAAAAGGCTACACTTGACGTGTAGATTACAGACGAGTGTTATTAACTCGGCGACATATCCTTCTTCAATCAACCCACCAGCCAATCAAATCTCTCCGCGTCAACATATGGCGTCCTGTGACGTAATTCTAATCACGTGACTCGATACTATGAGTGGTTGATTGCAGGGTCGACGATCTGTAAAAATGCAGCTTTTCTAGCACTAAGTATAAATTACAATTAATCAATAAATCCTTTGTTGAACTAAGCTGAAGGTGGGATTTAGAGAAGATTTAGAATAGTACAATAAGTTCTGTAAACAAGTCAAACCGACACTAGTTAAAAAGATTGAAACAGCTGACTGTCAGTTGATGGGCTTTGAAGCAAGACAGCAAACAGACGATTGACAAATAGAAGGTTTATCTGTCCAAAATTAAAGAAGAAGTCAAGAGGCTATACCAGTCGAAAACCCTAATTAATATTTGCCTATTCTACAAAATAACAGAAATGGCAAAAATTTCAAATAATATAAGTGTTACGCTCCACCTTTTGTATCGGATTTCAGAAAATGTTTTTCTCTTAACTGTTTATGTGTTTACTTGTATGTTATTCTCGGGTTTTCCGTCCTTGAATTCCACTAAAGCTGAATGTTTCGTATTTTATCCGGGCACTACATCATAAACCTACCATAACATGCACGTGTGGTAAGAGAATATAACACAAAATCTGAAATAGACAATTGGAATCCACTTCAAAAACCATATTTTCTCAAGCTAAAAGCTATAAAGTCATGCTAAGGTTCTCTACAGTGTATGACTTGGTCGTTTTATGAGATCGACTTGTTGATCAACAGAGTGTCCTTACTGCGCGTGATAGCGGACTTTGAGTAAGAATATGTTCCTTGAACCTGCCACTCGACAGAACACTAGAAAGAGGGGAAGCTGAAATTTCTCTTGCATGCTCTACATTTTAGGCTTGTTCACTCTTGAGAAGATCAGCAACAGCCAAAAACAAGCTCGTCGCTGTTATTCAAATGCCCACAGAGATTGTTTTTAGCACTGAAGGAGGTGAATGTGGTTAACCCTTGCGGGTTGCTAAGGGCGATCAGTTATGTGACGTGACTGCAGATACTTTGCTATTCGGTAGAATCACGTGACCTGTGTTGTAAGAGAACAAGAATTACGTTCAATCTATCGGCGCTACGCAACGAGATTTAGTTTTAACATACCAAAATAAGGGTCCTTACAAAATATAAACATAGCGTGCTGCGTGAGAACAATTTGAGAAAATGAAAACGAATATGTTTGAAGGAGTTGATTAATGCAGCTACTGAAAAATTCAAAAATGCAATGGAAAAACTGATCTTTTTCAATCAAAGTTAAATTAATAATGCAGTGTAGGCCTGTTATGTCATCAACTCCTAAAGATGTTTGTCATACTTCAGACGCTTTATCATAAATATAAATATCTGATCTTTTGATTGCTCTTTTTGAGTTGGACACCAAACAGAGTGCACCGTGAACAATTTGTCTTAAAACTAACTGAGGATGGAATATGAGAGAGAAAGAGAGAGAGAGAGTGAGAGAGAGAGAGAGAGAAAGAAAGAAAGAAAGAGAATGAAAGAGAAATAGGGTGAAAACTAGATCGAATACATGTATAGACTATCAATTATACTATTTAAGTGTCAGATTAAGAGTGTAATTATTGCATCTGTACCGTCAGAGTTCAAGATCAACGTGACAAAACGTTCTTTCAGCTTATAAAATCTGATTTTTTGAGAAATATCTCAGCAGTACCTGCATCTGCAATTGCTACTAAGTTTAATTAATATTTCTGAAAGTGTTAGTACTTCAGACATTATCTTTAGAAAGTAGGAAGAAATTTATTTGGTTTGATAGGAGGTACTTATAAGCACGTCTTTTATTGTGCCTGCAGGATGAGGCAGCAGACAGTAGACCAGCCTCTCCGGCTATTGGTGGAAGCGGAGGCGGTGGAGGAACGAGTTCAGGCACGTCAACCCCTCTGAGGCTCCTCCGTAACGTGGCTGAGCGAGAGAACACTCGTGAGGACCTCAGTCAGTCCGCCTACGATGATCCCAACGGCGAAAAGAAGGCGAGGATTCAGTTCAGCTTAAAGTACGACGTCAAGGACTCGACCTTGACCTTGAAGATCCTGCGAGCCATTGACCTGCAGGTCATGGACTACATGACGGGAACGAGTGATCCGTATGTAAAGATTCTGCTTCTTCCGGACAAGAAGAGCAAACTATCGACCAGTATCAAAAGAAGAAATCTCAATCCAAGATGGAATGAAGTATTCGCCTTCGAAGGTATAATATCCTATGGGAAACTTTTCTTTATCTGTACATTTAATTCTATGATATGAGCTATGACCAATGCGCAGTGTTGCTGATATCTTATTTAATTTTGCTGATCAGTGGTATAAGTGTATACATTTCTATTTGTTAGCTTCTCGAAGATATAACAATTAGTTTTTTCTGTATACAAATTTAAATATACTTCGTTGCACAGCCGAAGTAGAGAATGAAAAAAATGCCGCACTGTTGAATGCCTCGCAATTAAAGCCGATTGAAATTTTAATTACCCTTGAAAGCCCAGCAGTAATCTGTTGCAGTGCCTCACAATTGAATGCCTTACTGTAGAATGCCTTAATTTAGAATGCCTCACAATTGAATGCCTCAATGTGGAATGCCTCACTGTTGAATGATTCACTGTAGAAAACTTCACTGCAGCTGCTTCAACAGAGCACTAAAAATTTATGTTATTGATTTTTGAAATCCCAGCAGAATGTGGGCTTAGCGGTATCTTGAACTAGCTGGATAACAAGTTGTTATCATTTCAAAAAATTATTGCCTGAAACAGAAGAAGTATTTACAAATGTAGAATGCTTGATAGATAAAAGTGAACTTAAATTAAAAGCTGATAGATCTTAAGAACTGCTGTCTTTGATGCTCGAGAAATAACAAGCTCTCTTCTTGACAGTTGAGAGACGAAATCAACGCAGCAGAAAAGCGGTTGAAGTGGTAGCACTGATCTAATTACCTCAGAGCTACTTATCAGTAACGCTCGGCAAATTAACGACGTTAGGTTCCAAAGCTGCTTGCTTCTTTACTCCTGGAGATTTCCAGAGCAACGTAGATGTAGACACTATCGGCCATGTCTGCGTCATATAGACCTTTTATAAAAGGTGTTTACTTTGAAAAAATCACAATATCTATTTTTATTTCGTTGGAGGGCGCCACCGTGCAATGATAAACTTTATTGTTTTGGGACAACTGCAATGTCATATATCCTAAAAATGTAATATATCCTCTCTAGATATTCTATCTAGACATATATTAAATGTAAATTAAGACATATGTTTATCAGCATTTGATAAGTAATTGAAATATTATTATTTCTTAACTTTTAAAATACTATTCTATTAATAAATGAATAAATACATAACAGTAATAATAATAAATATATGCGAATTTATTAAGCATTGCCAACCATCAATATAAGCACACACCCCTCCCCACTCTCCCACCACTCCCCCACTAGGCTTTGTTTATTATGTGAGCAGAGTTACCACTGCATATTATAGAAGGTCTATAGTAAACGACACATTGCAAGAAGCATGCGTCTCCTCTCTCTCTCTCTCTCTCTCTCTCTCTCTCTCTATCTATCTCTCTCTCTATCTATCTCTCTCTCTCTCCAGTGCTCTGTCAAGTGGTAGGTCCAAGGTACATTTTTCTACCCATTTGCTGGTTTTCACGTTTCACAAAGAGCACTCCATCGATCAATGAGTTAATCCATTCACAAAAGCCTATGCCTGATCCACACCTTAATGTAGACTATAGCTTTGGAATAGTATGGCTTCTCGTGTCATTTCTGGTTGCCTTCCTCAGTTCTTGCTAAGTCACCTTTTGCGACACATGCAGTTAACGGTTGGTCTATTCTTCAGCGTTCCGAACACAACGCATGATGAGTCTCCTATAATCTAAATTTATTTCTCAAGTGTTCTGTATATGACGTGTCCAAGGCAAGTATTTTTAATGAAAGTTAACTGAGACGCTAAGCAGAGTACTCCATTGATCAAGAAGTTTATCCAATCACAAACGTTAAGCCCTTGCTAAAACTGAACTTAATCTATGGCTTGTACTCAGTTTGTATTTTAAATACCTCCTATAGGGCGTGTATTTTAAAGTTAGCCTAAGTTAAATTGACCCAGATACCAAATGAGTTATATATATATATATATATATATATATATATATATATATATATATATATATATATATATATAACTCATTTGGTATCTGGGTATATAATATTATATATATATATATATATATATATATATATATATATATATGGTATCTTTTGGTATATAATATTATTTATATATATATATATATATAAAATAAAAAATATTCAAATTGCTAATGTAAAAGTTTAAAGTTTCAATTTGATTTGAACTACCACTTTCAGCAAAAAATGTTGCTAGAAATTGTTCAGCAAAAAAATAAATATTGTTACTCAAAATGTAACATCTATCAAATTCCAACTATATATTTAAGAAGTCACTTTTATAGATCTTGTTTCCAGCTGTTTTACGACTGTGTTATGGAATCTAATGGAACGGTTTCTCTGGACTCCAACAGCCATTCCATTTAGACTACGTAACATTTACTTTGCTCGTCCGGAAAATTAGCTTTATCCACTAATTGTTTAACCGATTTCTTACATTCACCCTGCTTTCACTAATTGGGGAGGTCACTTTTGCAATTTATTTTTAGAGTTGGTAAAAAACCAACTCTAAAGTTTTCTCTCTCTCTCTCTTTCTCTCTCGCTCTCTTGCTCCTCGCTCCTCTCTCCCTCTCTCTCTCTTTCTCTCTTTGTTTCCATCTAATATTTTCTTTTGCTATTCATTGGATGATCAGAACTTATTGTTATATTAATTATTTTATATCAGAAATTATTTTACATAACTTATCCTTCCACTAATTTCATGTATTTAAAGGCCCGACTAATTCACAAATCACTAGCTTTGCTAGACAATCATAGTTCAAAAGAGATTACAATAATATATGTAAAATTTTCTTCAACAATATTATTGGGAGGGGCTATAATAAGGGAACTCTCATTAAATATAAACATCTCATCCGGGATCAACAATTTTCTAACAAAGAATTGGGTAGCATATCCAAAACATCAACAACAATTAAAAAACCAAAAGGAATAATATACCGTTATCTTAACTTATTGCAAATTGGCCCAAGACATTTTTCAAACCTGAAAAATTATTATTAAACAAAAACTTCCTAACTTAAAAATGATCAAATGTTTTCGCAAATTTAACAATTTGGCATCCATTTTAACAAATTCAATAACAATACCAGAAAACAAAATAATGAACATTTAAATGGGATGAATCCTAATGGACCTATTGCATTGAGTAGTTCGGATAATCATTCAAGAGGGTATAGTAGTCTTGCTTCAGGGCTTAAAACTTTATAAATTATTAATTTATTGGAGAACAATGGAAACTATGATTCGGGGAAAGAAAATTTAGAAATTCAGATTTATTTTTTTGGAGAGCAATGAAAACGGCGATTCGGGGAAAGACAATTTTGATATCCAAAATTCAGATTTTTAATCAATCTGATGAACAATGATCTATTAGAGTCCATGACAACTTAAGAAAAATACAATAATATACCCTATATGTATCTGAGGATCTTATGTCCCTTCGTTCCCATTGGCGATCCTAATTTCTGAATAACATTCCTCCATTCATTTCTATCGTCAGCAACCATCGCATATTCTTCCCATGCAATGTTCCATGTTCTCAAATCTTTGTTGATTGTGCTAAACTACGTACATCTAGGTCTTCCTCTTTTCCTTTTTCATTGGTTTGACTTCCAATTAATTGCAGTCTGTGCATATCTATCCTCAGTCATTCTCAATAAGTAACCCACGATAATGATATGAAGCTGAAATGAATCGTAACAGTCTACTTAAATTAATTTAAAATATCAGTGAGGAAAAACAGGAAGATATTGCAGTATTTAAAGGCAGTTTCAAAGTTTGTGTAGACCTATATCTTCTTTAGCTATCAGATCGTCTTAACACATTTCCGTTTTTTTATAAACATCTGCAAATCTGTAATAAACCTTTAGCCTAGTTTAGCGTCTCTATCAATATTACATCAATAGATCAGTTCGGTAATTGAAAACATATTTTGTTGTATGGTAACACTGGTTTTTTATGTTGACATCTGATACATAAATTTACATGTAAATGTAATGAGTCTATATTATAACTTCGTTATAATGCATGCATACCGTTATAATGGGTGAAAGAGTTAAACTATAAGTGTTAAGTTATTCTTGAATTAATATACGTATAGTAAAGTAAATAACATTTCTAAAGAAAACTTGTATTAGAAATTTTATGAGGAACTAGTACATTTCAATAGCATTCTATGCAGTGGTTACTTTTTCTAGTCCACTGTTTATATTTGGTGTCCACGATGTTCTATTTATAGCTGTTACCGAAAAGATCTATTACTGTAAGATACATAAAATCTAAAGGCAACTAATTAATAGTAATTAAGATTAATAATAGGCGGCTGCAGTTAAAGGCGGATGAAAATAAGTTACAGAGAAGTTTAGGAGACGGCTGAAATTCGAATTTACTGTATGTTTGATAGACAAGTTTAACTGCCATTCAAACGGTACGAAGACCGTATTATCATTTATCGGCGGTCAACTGATCTGAATCATCTGTGATCAACTGATCTGACTTATTAGCGATCAACTCATCACAATTATCAGCGATCAACTGATCTGAATTATCAGCGATCGACTGATCTGAATTATCAGCGATCAACTGATCTGAAATAGTAAAATGATTGTAAGTTGATAACATCAATTCTTTGCCAACTTTTTAGTCGCCTCCAATGAATACAATGAGTGAGTTATCGAAAAGCTAATTTATTATTTTTACGAAAGTACAAAACATAATTCGTGTTCACAATTTGAGTAATCTTTATATAACAAGCTCTTCTAATTGGTTAACTTCCAACCATTCCAGTTGCCTGTTACTGTAGTAATATTCCCTAACTGCCTTATTCCACAGTTATAATAAATTATATTTATTAGACTAATTAAACTTTTAATGTACTATTTGTACATAATAATACATGTTTTTAAACCTTGAGGACCTGTATCAATTTAGATCTTTTCTCTTTCATTATATTTGTTTAAAATTGTCTACCTGATTGAGTTAGGTTGGATCAGGTAAGCATTCAACATTGTCCCATATGATTTGGAACATTACTTATCCAACTTAAGAATAATTATAAGTATATATAGCAGTAAATTAGCAAGAAGTTCAAGTGACCGTATCATTGTATATACTGTACGTGTAAATGAAACGTGGATAATGCGTGTCATCAGAGTTTTCTAGGCAACAATTGTGAAAAGCATTGGGAAGCCACTTTATATTTAGTTTAAAGTAACAGTTACATTAAGAATTTGTAGCAATTTTAGTCGATAGGGTGCTCAGTAGAGAGGGTGAAAGTAAACATTGAATAAACATAGAGCATAAGGCTGCATATGTACCAAAGATTTCTTGTTTGAGAGAATGCTCGAGAGAGAATGAAAAGTAATTAAGTTTAGAACTTTTCACTGAAAAAGTCAATCCTGTTGTTGTCTGTTACTTTAATCTACGAACATTTGAATATCACAAAATAAAGTAAATTTAATTTTAATTAGCTATACCTTCCGAAAGTGTTGCAAATATTTTCTATCAGGTGTAAATTAAATGCTAGAGTGCAGAACGTAAACCAGCTTCTCATAGGAAGATGGTTATAGTTTATATGAACCTTGAAACCTTTTTTGTTTAATCAGGTAAATAAAATAGAAGCAAAAAATATATCTACCACGAAGAACTGAGTAAACACTTGAGCTCTGACATTCATTGTTGCATTCAGATTCGTACTATTGCTACTCTTATGATGTGAGAAATTAGTTTCCCCAAACCTCTGCCTCTATTTTGCAACAACAGTTGTTTCTGAATGGGGTCTAGTGGGGGGGGGGGGGGGGGCTAGTGGGGGAGGGGTGCGATGAAAAAAGTTAATAAGCTCGGACGAAATATTCGTTATCAAAACTGTATAACCATTACCAATAGTCTAAAATTACTTAGTAACATTAAAATAAGTAGCCATGTTCTTTAATTCTTTAATTTGTATGATTCCCTTTTCTCATGAACAAATCAATGGAGCTCATTGTGGGATATGATGTGGAGGGGGTGTGGGGGTGGAGAAATGTTTTACTGGAAAGATTCTACCTAAACCAAGAAGCGAAAAGAATTGTATTGACATTAGAGGGCAATTCCTTTCGGTAAAGTATAATGGCGCATGAGTGACTGATTCAACCTCCAGCATGAAATTCTCCAGAATATTAAAAGTCATTCTAGGCTAGTTCTATCAATTTACTTGTTTGAAAAGTCTATATGGCATATTCATGGTTTAATGTTTCTGAAACTGGAAGTTAAGCGTAAACCTAAATGAAACGTAGAAATTGAAATTATATTAAAAATATAAAGGTAATAATATAAAAACGCAACAAATAAAATGTCAAGAATAAATATAAATCTTAAGTTTTAAGTGAAACTTTACAAATTAGTAACTATATCGAGCAATCTTATTCACCTTCTGCATGTAAGATGCATTTTTTATATTTTTAATAGCAACTCGCTTACCTTTAGGTACAAAAATTGCCTAGTGGATTCGATCTCTATAAATAATTCACGCTTACGAAAAGTAATACATAAATGTTAAATGAGAAAATCTTCTAAAGCATAGCATAGCATCTACTTGGTATCACAATCGATACTTTTAAAGTTAGTCTGGCTAGAATTCGAATCGAAGAATTCGTGTTATCCTTCTAGCGTTCTATCCACTCTACCATCCAAGCCACACACATTGCAATCTTATATACACATGTGCAAGCAAACTTACGCAGTACTACACTTGTGCACACAAAAGGACACATAACATGCGCACACCTGCACACACATGCACACATGCATCAGATTCATTTGATATCATATTCATGCAGGACGTAGGCGGCCGAAGTTTACGCAGAATTCAATCTTTTGCTCCATTAATAAATGTGATCATATTGAAAGATTGAGAAAGGTCACATAGCTGGACCCAGATTTCTCCTGCAGAAACTCTGCAAATCGACCTAGATCAAGCATAAATGTAATATAAATTATAGAAAATCTAAAAACCATTATTATCTAATAAAATATATTGAAAAATTAATTACTTTCAACACCTATTATTATTGAGGTAGGTCTAAATCCAAATTTAAGATCAAAGTCAAAAATCATTTAGCAACCGATGCTTGCACATGCCTACATTCTCCTAGTTAACTTAATTACTTCGCATGTCTCCTGGAGCCGAATAACATAAAAAGAGAGCAATATAAATCTCAAATTTTTCGATGCATTTTAAAGTTTATATTTTGGTTTTGGTGAATCACTTGCCGTGGAATTGATCGATTAAGTGTTCATTGTAGAGATGACGAAGATTCTCAATTTCAATAAGTGTTACGCAGAATGATATCAGGAGTTATAAGGAAAGAGAAAAAGAGAGGGGTAGACATTTCGATAGTTGACGTTTGTCAGCTGCTTCAGCTACAGAACAATGCAACAGAAATAAATACAAATGAGTTTAACCGCTGAAATATTTTATAAATCCAATATTATACTGATCTGGCTGCCTTTAAACAATCGTCAGTCTTATTATAATTTTGATTATGAATCACAATTCGTATCATAATTACTGCTTGTGATCAATCAAGTGATCACAATCATTTAATCACAATATAATTACTGATTGTGATCAATCAAGTGATTGTATTTTGCAGGTTTCTCGCAGAGCAAGCTCGTCAACAGGACGCTCTACATGCAGGTGTTCGACCACGATCGATTCAGCAGAGATGATCCGATGGGTGAAGTCTGCGTCCCACTTTGTGACCTCGACCTGAGCCAGCCTCTTACCATCTGGAAAAATCTTCAACCCTGCAAGGGTAAAACGGTATGAAAGAATTACGACATTTCAGTTTAAAAATCTTATGGCTTTTTTAGTGAGATTTATTTATATTTGAAATAAATGACGAAATTGTAATCGATTGAACTTATATTTATCTGGAGAACTAATAAATTTCTGAAACTTCAAATACTTAACTTCGGGTAACTTTAAAGAAGTTTCAGTTCATGATGTGAAATATTGATTACCATTTTCTAATTAGTTTTTCGAATTACATGGAACGATATAGAATTCAAAAGCATAACTTCGTATATCGTAAATTAGGTGTAAGTTTTGCTCTACATGTCACTTTATCTCGTAACACTGAAATGTTGATAACAGTCATGTAGATAGAGAAAAATGATTTGATGAATCGATTGTTTTCGTTTACATGAAAATATCAAATATCTTAGGTGGAATCATCTGAACTAAGGCTATCATCAAATCAATATCAAATTGCACATCTGGAATTAGAATTTATCCTTCATTAAAGATCGGTAGTAATCTCTAATTTTCTTGCAAGCCTAACATAATTTTATAGCTATGCAATTAATCAAAATTTCATTTGACTAATTTTTCATTTGCTGAAATTATTTCTTTAATGATGTAATTAATAGTAATGAACTAGAATTAATATGTCATTTGTTCACAAAATTGAATATGAAGTCAGGAAAAATTTGAAAGTTATTAGTCTAGCGTCTCCTAATCTTTATTAACAAATATTTCTATAATGCATGACACATGCCGATGCTCACAAACAAGCGTCTAAGTTTCTGTGAAGGAAATGGAAAACTACTTTGCATAGACATACATGTACTTGCCTCAGTATAACAGCCATAATTTGGCTTTGCAAAGTCATAGCTTTAATGAATGTGTCTACTTGTCTCTCGATCTAGTGCCCTACGGAGACTATGAAAGCAGATATGTATGTATGTATGTATATAAGGTATATATGTAGGAATATGTAGCTATAGTTGTTATGAGCAGACAAGAGAGGGCGAGAGAGAAAGAGAGAGTGAAGGTACAATAGAGAACAAAGGATCTCGCTTCTAATTTTTCCTAAGACATTTAGTTTCAGTTATCGAAGCTGTTAAAAATTGTTTGATTTTTTGGTATGATACTGTTATTAGTTGGATCAGGTTGAATTGTCAATAACATGTAAACTTTTAGATTGGTATATGACATCAAAGGATGTACTAAAAAAGAAAGAAAATATTTTATTATTAGGAAATTCGAGGCCTTAGTTTTTGTTCCATTAAACTAGGAACTTGTGCGCGTAGTACAAGCTCAGTGAACGAGGGTACCGTGGAGACAATCACGTTCATTTACTTAGAAAAGGATTCGCATAGGCTGAAGGTTTACACTTTATGCGGCTGCTTAGACAACCGAGATTGTAGCTATAAAAAGATTTGCTACTGGGACGATAAAAGGTTTTGAAAGTTAATCCGATCTTTTCCTTCATTGCATCACGTTTGTTTTCAACCAATCACTGATAGCTCGGATCGCAAGCTTCTATTACCGGACAGTCAGCATCCTAACCATTATCGATAACGTAAATCACTGTCTCGCCAGACATTAATATTCTGATCGCCGTTCAGATCTGTAAGTGGGTTCTATTGATTTAAAAAAAATCTCTCGTCAGTCACGTGTCGACTTTAAGCTATTGGAAGATATGAACACGGCAGAGTGTAATTGCAGATCTTTGGTTCGAATCCCAGCCGCCCTGATCTGAGAGTAAAATCTCGGACATTCACTGGACTGGTTACACGGATAATGGTCAAAATTTCCTAACGGTTTAAACATGTGTTATTAAAAGTGACAGAGATCGAAATAGCTGATCATTTCACTATAATGCGTGTTTACTTTACTTTGGTACTCTTATATACATAATTCTTCAAATATTGCATTTTGCTTTGTCTAAATGGGATTTTACATTAATTTTAAAATAGTTTTAAGCCAAACTATGTAAGGGTGAATTTAGCAGGTATATATAGGGCCTATATATGTCACAATGTATAGGATTTTGTTAATTAGATCATTACATTATGATAGTCATCGTAAACTGTATCGAAAAATCACTAGTAACGTAAGAAATAAAAGCAATCTGACTTCAATTACGACTTGATATTAATATATCTGTGTCAGAAAATATTGCAATTTCCGATGTAATCATACATTTCTCCGGAGTCTGTGGTGTCAAAACAATATATAATACAGGTGGAAAATTCAAACAAACTAATGCAATAATGGAAATGGAATAAAATAATTCGCGGTCGCGGTGTATTTCATAGCTAGCGAATTAAACGGCGACAAGACTGAAAAGAACAATTTGTGGACAATGAATTAAACGATGACAAAGCTAAAAGGAGCGAAATGTTTTCCTTCAGCTCGTGCAATATCGGTATGATGTGTATTGATTATGACACTGTCGGGTTACTAGTCGCGAGTGCGGGTGCGACCCTCTATTTAGAGATGCATTACCTAGCATTACAGACAGGCTGCTCAGTAGTGGTGGAGCTGGAGTGAATGGTGGCCGCCATATTTGAAACTTTCTGCGAAAGTATTCGCTGGAATATTGTGACTCCAACTAATCTCTTCCATCTTCGGGATAAATCACAATTTCAATGCTTCCAGTTTGCATTCTTTTTCCTGGCGTGTGATTACACACATGAAACCGCATGTGTTTACAAAGTTTCTTTTCTTGTTTTCTGTTTTGGTTGTCGTTGATATGATATATTTTCCTTTCAATCTATGGTTATTGGAAAGCGTTGCCTTTGATAACGCACTGCTGTCAGCCGAAGCGGATTTCAGAATAATCTTCCAACGCCCTGAAGATTTTTTGCATTCAAAGCTGTCAACACTCTATCATCCAACGTGGTAACCAATCCTTAGACTAACCGGACTCGATGTAGCTAAACTTCGTTCATTGACGCGCAACTACGGTACATGAAGCATGTATATACATGACGTTCATTGATGCGCAACTAAATCAGGTGCGTCAAATCCCGCCTCATTATTTCTTATGTTGTACTTTCTTAATACCCACATTACACATTTGTACAAGAGCGATATAGCTCCTTCTTCACGTCATTATTAATGGATAGACATTGATAGGATTATATTAAGTAGACCCTACGTTAATGGAATTAAAACAATGCGAGCAATTACTGCTATTCTCTTCTCTTAGTGCACTGCCTACTGGCAGGTCCATGGTACATAACGCCTCCACTCTTCTCTGTCTTCCGCCTTCCTCTTCATTTCCACATATGAGTGGGTCTTTAAATCATCTAACATAGCTTGTCTCGGCCTGCCCCTGCCTATTTTTCCGTCCATTCTACTTTCTATGACCTCTTTTAATAGACCTTCCCCCCTTAAAATGTGTCCTATCCATCTCTTCTTCCTATTTCTTAATACATTTATCAACTGTCTATCTGTGCCAACTCTCTCCAGGACTTCCTCATTTGCAACCTTTTGAGTCCAGCTAATCCTCTCCATTCTTCTCCAAATCCACATTTCCAATGCCTCCAGTTTCCTATTATCTTCTTTCCTTAAGGTCCATGTTTCACATCCATACAATAGAGTGGTCCAAACCAAAGTTTTCACTATCTTTATCTTTGTTTCTTTCTTTAGACTTTTTGTTAATAATTCTTTTCTATTACCAAAGGCCGCTTTTGCTTGTGCAATCCTACTGCATATTTCCGTCTCACATTTCCCATCATACTGCTAGTATTTATTCATTTATTCATGTATCGATTTTCATGATTTTTCTCGATGTTTCCTTTTATTCATTTGTTGACTCATGTCCATTTTCCGCCATTGTTACATGTATTTGCTAACACAGTTTCGGGTTTCGGTGGTCCAGTTGGTATTGCTAGCTTTGAAACTTATCCGACATCTTCGTCAGGTGATGTAGCGGAGGCCAACCCAAGTGTAGTGCATTGTATTTAACATTGTATTATTTAACATATATAATATTATTATAGTACTCTGAGTCCGCTTACATTTTGATAAACTATTGGTTTGTCGAGGAATCCATACTCCTTTCTGTACTTCCTATGAAATCTAACATTTATGCTACGGATTAGAGAACCTTTCCTGCGTACCCTAATATCCTTCCGGTAGAAATTAATATGCTTCCAATGAGATCCAACGTCCTTGCTGCGGAATTTGGCATCCATGTTGCAGAATCTAGCATCCTCCCTGTGGACAGCTGATATTACATCAATCACACGGACACGTCAGGAAAGCTTTTTATGCTCATTCTTTCTTCCGTTCACAACAGATATTTCTATCGCATCTTCCATCTTGGTTTCAATTAGCTTAATCTATATTCACAATGATGGCATAAATTGCTTTCCGTAAGCTGAATTTTTCTTTCGCACAAATGTGAAAGGCGAGGTTAAGAGGATTAGATTTTTAAACGCACGATGAGAATATTGAGATGCATTTATCGTTAATGAATTTTGGTTATTTGAATTGAAGTACAATCTGCTTTTTTAAAAGAGTTTGAGCAGATCTGTTATGTCTGATGGTCTCATTTCCATGTGAACGGAAGAAATAATGAGCATTTAAAAGCTTTCCTTACGTGTCTGTGTGATTGATTTCATACTGTCATCTCTTGATAAAAATTCATCCATAATTCTTGCTAACTCAATAGTTAATTCTAAACATGACTACCGCAATTCATTGCTGTATGGCTTACCTTTTTCTTCTCTCATGTGACCTCTTTGACGGCCTTGTGTATGTGTATGTCATTGCATAAGGGAACAATGTAGCACATGCGGTTGTCAGGTCAGTAATTATACGGAAAAAAACTAACAGTGTTGGCATATATTACGTTAACAATAGTGGTGCATGTTATATCAACCGTGAAGGTGCATTTTATATTAACAGTGTAGACACGTATTATATTAACAGTGCGGGTGTATATTGTATTGTGAGTTTGCGTGTATATTGCTTCAATACACATATTTCTCTTTCTCTCTCTCTCTCTCTCTCTCTCTCTCTCTCTCTCTATTGTATTGGGTCATCATTATCATCTTCCCTTAACCTCCAGTTTAACTATGGTCGGAATGCGAATAGACCTTCTCAAATCCTCTCTGGCCCACACCATATCATCAGTCAATCCCCTATTTTTCATGGCCTTTTTAATCACTGCATCCCATGTCAGTTGTGGTCTATCTCTCTCTTGCTTGACATCCAGCTCTTTCCAATAAACTCTCATTACTGCGTCCTCATCTGCCTTTATCACAATATACCCATACGATCTCAATCTCGACTGAGCAAACCTATCCCTAATCCAATACTCCAATTCGTCCTCACATATCCATTTTCCATTTTGTCCTTCCTAGTTTTACCACACAATGGAAGTAATATTTTCATTTCCGCATATGCAAACTCTGCCAATTTCCCTTTTAGTGCCCAACACTCTGAACTTCCATTCGTTTAAATTTTTGTAGCAAAGTATGTAGCCTAAGCGCTAACCAACCGAATGCTCTTTCTGACGTTGGTTTGGATTTTCTTTCTATGTCGCCTTCTGCGATATATGCATATTTACACGGCAGGTCTATACTTCAAGCAACCCAGGTGCAACACGGAGAAAATTGCATATTATACTAAGTGAGGGTGCATATTACATTCCTAGTGAGGGTGCGTAATGTCATCATAAATTGATCAAGCTTGTTCCTAGGCGAGAAACTGGGACGAAGTGCATGAGCTCCAGTTCCTGCTAAGTGCATCCGCTCAGGTGCACAGGAACCCGGAAGCTATATCACTCACTCCTGCTTCCGAAATTCATTCTCCTCATACATAAGCCTCTAGATTGATTTACATTTCTCATCAAGAATTATGTCCAGTTCTTTGTATATTTTGTGCCACTATTGATATTTGTGATTGTATCAAATCAGTTTGTGCTTTCAATTCTCAGTCAATCAGTCAATGGTTCTCATTTGACTGAAGCCTAGTAGACCTTTTGCTTAATTAAGGCACAGAAGTTCTTCATATGCAAATTAAGAACTTTTAGCCCAATAAAATTAGTCCAAATATATAAAGACATATCTGAGGAAATTGGAAATTTGACGGATGTTGAGCCAAATATTAGGGCCAAAACGTAATTTTACATTATTTCGAAGTTTCATATCATCATGCTTGCATTAATTATTCTCCTTAAGCTTAACTGATAAATGAACGCAGAGCATTACTATATTCTTTAGAGCTGATTAGTCCGTACCAAATGAATCAAACAGCAAACTCTTTGATGCTCTTGTATGTACTTACAGTGTTTGCCTTTATGTGTCAGTTTTGCTTGCATATTTATTTCCTGATATTAATTTACTTTAAGATAGTTCTCAGTAAGTTTCTGCTGCCTAAATTGATAAAATACAACAAGAGCTGAGCCTAAATTGCAGGCAGGCGTTAGCGAATATCAGCGTTAACACTTACATTGATTTTAACTTAATAATGGTGACGCATAACAGACAAATTTGCTGGAAGCTACTTTGACGTAATCCAGAAAGAACGAGGCTGACTCGAGGCGTTGATGAGTAATCTTGTCCACCTACTCATACGAAGAACTTCTACAAGATTCAAATCACAAATGTTCTATACAGTATATATATTATATACATGTATATATATATAGTTATATAATATAATATAAAAATATATACATGTATATATATATATATATATATATATATATTATATTTGTACTTTATATTTGACATAAATTACTTGTATATTATTTTCAAAATAATAATAAAATAATTTAATAAAATAATTAAACCTTTTGCTCATTCAAGCTAGACTGTGGTATGTTATACTATTCTACATTCTAGAGGCATTGAGGCATTGACGAGGAGTTTGCTGATTGACATGTTTGCAGGGTAAGCTGGGCGAGTTGCTGGTATCTCTGTGCTACCAGACTAATGTAGGAAACATCGAGGTGGAGATAGCCGAGGCTCGGGGTCTCAGGGCCATGGACATCAACGGATTGTCTGGTTTGTTATTCAGTACTCAAGTACAATTATTATTGCTCAAGTACAAAACTGAAAATAATCAAGTATAAACAATAATAATAATTAATTAAAACAATAATAATGTTTAATAGTAACAGTAATAAAATAAAAATAAAAATAATTAATGATAAAATAATCAAGTACTAAATTCAAGTACTTCAAACAATCAAGTGCTAATTTAACCATGTATTGAAATACCCTACAAACTCAAGTACACGAAATATTAAACGAAAAAAATTAAGATGTTTAAATTAGGCTAGTAAATATTATTAATTATTATTTTATTTAAATATTACAAGAATTAAATTTTAAAAATGATAAATTATAGCAAATTATTGCGCTTTAACTTTTTCAGTTAATTGTAAATGTTAAGAAGATTTGGTTTTACTGTGTTTTGCAGTCTTTTTTAAATACAGAAAACCAACTGTAACATGCCATGACAGTAACTTACACTTATGTCAAGCTAATATCCTACAAAGTACGCTATTTGTTCCTAAATTTCATGAACTTCAACTGTGTTTCTTAAATTACACTAACAATTTAAAAAGATTGCCTTTTGCTTATGAGTTAAACTTCTCTCATGGTACTTACTTTAAATATTGCTTTCAACTTAATTTGACTAATAATTTAATATTAACTACTCGTTACAGAACTGCGATAAACACGTCAAAAGGATAGTAAGATTTTTTAAAGCTCTTTTTCACTGTGCAGCTATATACATCTTTTAATGCAGTAAAAAGCTTTCGTTTCTTTGAACCCCAATATCATTAACTGCAGAAATATTGAAATTATATAATAATAATAATAATAATAATAATAATAATAATGTAAACAATAGTGCTAAGTTAGTCTTCTTCATCTTCTGCTACAAGCAGTATCTAAATTCTTGCATTCTGACTAATGATATTAATTATAAGTTAAATAAGAAACCACGTTTGTGCGACATTCACCTGTTTCGTGTTTCAGATCCATACGTAAAGATCTGGTTAATGCACGACGGTAAGAAAGTTGAGAAGAAGAAGACAGTCGTTCATCAGAAGACTCTCAATCCCGTATTCGACGAGACTTTCATTTTCTCCGTCCCATATGAGAGGATCCGGGGAACGAGCCTGGTCGTGTCCGTCATGGACCACGACCGGGTCGGCAGGAACGACCGGATAGGTCAGATTATCCTGAGCAGTAAGAGCGGACCCATGGAGGTCAAACACTGGAACGAGATGTTCGCTAAGAGCAGAACTCATGTGGCCAAGTGGCATATACTAAAAGAGTTCGATGATTGATCAGCTAGTCTTCAAAGTGTTATGAAATAAGTAAAGAAACAGTCGTACATTTTGAACCGACTGGTCGGTTGAGCAGAATAAATATTTTTGTAAAATTGTGAGTTAAATAAACCTCTATCAATGTGCTTATTGAACTTATATAGATTTTAAATCAGAGAGAAGGCAGACACCGCTTCTCATTGCCGTTAGCTAAGGCTCCTCTGTGTCTCTATCTCCATAGAAATTAGTCTCTGAAATTTATCTTAGTTTAAGATTTGCACATGGTGCAAAGCTTAGATTGCATATTTATTTGCAATTGTACAGGTAATTAGTTAACTAGTGTGTAATTTCGCAGAATCGCATTACGTCCATCTGTACCTGTGCTTATAATCAGCGTAATATATGCTTCATGTGTGTGCATGTGTGTAGCGTTGTTACTTTGTGTAATTATTGTAATGATTGTAATTATTGTAACGCTTATTTGTCCTTAATTAGTTATTGTTTCATTACTAATTCAGGAATTCCGTGTTAATATACGCAGCTAATTTCCTCGTTTGATTGAGGCTATATTATATGAAAATCCTATTTTCCCGTACAAAAATTTTAAATGTTGTCTAGCTAATTTTCAAATTCAATCTTGATAATTTTCAAATTCAGTTTTTAATAAAAATGTTTAAGATCAGTTTAACAGTTTCAATAAATCCAGAATATCTTTGGCAGGCCGCATTGAGTTTTCTTGATAAAACGAAAACTTTTTTGATGAAAACTCTTCATTGCAAAATGTCTGTTTAATATGCTAATTCTTAATTGATAATATGCCTGCCATATTGAAGACTGTAGAGGATAAACATGATTTTGCCTTAAAATAAAACTTGACAATTTTTCATAAATTGAGTATGAGTTACACAAAATAAATTAAAGACTGCTTCTAATTTACTTCTAAGATTTTCAATGCCATTAAAAAATTCCATTATTGACATTATTAAATAAAATGACAATTTAAATAAACTTACTCATATCGAAAAAATGCGTGATAGAATATTTGACTGTTACTCTTTAGCAGCCATAAACTTGTGAACTTGTGAATCATAATTTGCTTTAGTGTACAATTTTTATGAATTTTGAAACAGTTTGCTGTGTTCAGTTCCTTGGCATTAGCTTTTCGATTGGCTTTGTTCGACACACTTAAGTACATGTACTACATTCATATTACTAAATCTACATAATTTCTTCGTAATTAATCAATGACTGTAACTGTTTGAAAGGCTATAGTTAATTTAGAATAAATATAGTTTTCAATATCTTTCTCTTAGTGCACTGCCTACTGGCAGGTCCATGGTACATAACGCCTCCACTCTTCTCTGTCTTCCGCCTTCCTCTTCATTTCCACATATGAGTGGGTCTTTAAATCATCTAACATACCTAAACTCGGCCTGCCCCTGCCTCTTTTTTCTTCCATTCTACCTTCTATTACCTCTTTTAATAGACCTTCCCCCTTAGAATGTATCCTATCCATCTCTTCAATATCTTTATCAACAAATAAATTAAACTAACAGGCCAAAGCTCCTTGGATAACCTAATTAAACTAGGATTCAAGGGAAGATGGCGAAGATGAAAAGATCATTAAACTCTTTGAATTAAGACTCGCAGACTTTTTTAGAAACGATGGAATTAATAGCGCTGATAGAATTTTGGAGTTTGAGCATCCTATTGGACGTGACTAATTATATTTATAGAAACGTAGAACTACTTACAGTTTAATTTGATTTAGGTGGGTACTGCTGTCTCTAAATACAAAAGTTATTTTACTGATCTTCAGTGTTTGTTGTTCAATAGCAAGTTTGTTCTCACCTTCTCAAGTCAGTGCATCTAGAAATGAAGTCAGCAATCATTTGATATCAGAGACAAACCAAGTATAATTAATTTTACTTCAATTGTCTTGGGTGACATTAATCTGTCTATTGTGAGCACCGTGCCTAACCTTTGTGTAGTTTTAACTCAAATGTGTCCTTTGAGAAGCAATTAATCCAGGCAATTGTCATCATGCTTCTCCCAGATGGAGTTCTGGACACAGTCTGTCAAATCTTTACTTAAATTCTTGTCCACGCGTTTGATTCTTCAAGACCAACTACTGCAACAGCCTGCTCCCTCTGACCTAAATCTTACCGGATGTATGATTGAACATAATATATATGAACAGAAAAAGTCATTGAGTTATAACCTCGAAACCACTATTTTTCGCGCTAAGGGTTATTTTAAGGTTTGATAAAAGCTTAGATAGAGTCAACTTATTAATCTGTGCGTGTTTCTACTGAGCATGCATGCGGCTTGTGAGTAGGAATATGTGCTTTGGACTTGCCACCTGACAGAAATCCAGAGAGAGATGTGATCACATGACCTCAGATAGCCTCTGAGCTAGGCAATTATTTTGATTTTAAGTCCAGTGATCTTAATACAGCGGCTCTGCGGTTCCTTCAGCAACTCATCTTTCATCAAGAGCCAACTTTGCTTTCAACATTTTCTTTCACAAGTTTTTTGAAGAAACTAAAGTTTCTGAAAGTTTATCAATAAGAAGGTAGGAAAATGGAACAATTATATTTAACGATTATTGGAATAAAGAGTTGGTAGCATAGTTGCCGTGTAATTTAGAGAGTAGGGGTCTGAATCTCAGCAGCAGCCTCTCAGTATCTCTCTGAAGTAGAAATATAAACTTCTCGATAAGCTTTTATGTCCCATTTACTAGTGAAAGAAGAAGTAATTCAAGCATGATCCAGGGTCTAAAACGAGTAAAAAGCAAATAAAGAGACAGAGATAGAGAGAGAAATAGAGAGAGAGAGAGAGAGAGAGAGAGGGAAAGAGAAATTAATAGATATATAAATAGATAGATAGATAGATAGATAAATAGATAAATAGATAGATAGATGGATGGATGGATGGATGGATGGATGGATGGATGGATGGATGGATGGATGGATGGATGGATGGATGAATGGATGGATGGATGGATGGATGGATGGATGGATGGATGGATGGATGGATGAATGGATGGATGGATGGATGGATTGATGGATTGATGGATTGATGATGTATGGATTGCTTGATTGATGGATGGATGGATAGAGAGAGAGCGAGAGAGAGAGATAGAGAGAGAGAGAGAGAGAGAGAGAGAGAGAGATACTCTGCATCTGTAAATGAATATATGCGTCCACCCAATTAAGTTAAAGCTTCTTTAGGGTCATCGAGCAATTTGCTTCAGATGATCTAAACTTAGTAACTTTGCACTGGACGTTAAAATAACAATTCTAGACCTAATGAGCTCTAACAATCCAGAGAAACAGTATGATAACAAGAGATGTATACTTTTCAGAGTTATTGGTACATGAAGGAATGCACCACTATTTGAATTTATCCTTTTAATCTACCACAATGATTTAAGCATCGGCGTCGATCCTTGGGGATATGGGGGACGGTCCCCCAATAATTTCCATCAGGGGGACGCTAATGTTAATGCCCCTCCGTCCCAATTATGAGTGCTATATCTGTAGGCCTATGTATGTATATGGCACTACTTATAAAGTTGTCGTATTCAAGATCTTTTTGCCTGACCAATTCAATAAAGCCATGAGATACACATCGGCAACAATTGCAAGAGAGCTAGAAGCAGTGACAGTGGTAAAAACTAATCTTGCATCGTTTCGAAATTATACCAGATGATGAGTTTTAGTAACTTTTCAATGAGGCAAATTGGCTACTGTTACTGAAAAATTGCAAATAAATAAACTGAAATTTCATTGAATCCGACATCCGAGAGACTGCTTTACAGAGACTGAGAGCATGGCTGCGTACTAAGTTGACTCGAGTACCTTAAACGACGCCATACTATTAGCTGTTGTGATGTTCATTTGGAGTTATTGGATTCAGTTTGAATTGATTTGAAACATCTCGCTCAGAATTTATTAACCGCTCCCAAATCTTTTGCAAACACTCAGCAAGTGGTAAGCTTAAAGTTTAATAAGAAAAAAATTGCATAAAAGTAGGCTGCTAATCTACGGAAATCTTCGTTTGAATAACATGATCGTCCTTTGGTTTCCCAAGAGACAGATCTATAGGCAGTTGAAGACCTCCCTTTTCCATCTTTCTTTCCATCCAGTGTCCATGAGTTGCGACCTGCACGTAATCCTCCTTTTCTTTAATTATTTTAATTAAATTATTTAAATTTAAAGATAATTAAATTACTGTGATTTAATTTTTTCTTTAATTAAAAAAGTATTTGACTGATTTTTGGAATTTGCACCTTCCTTTTACTCACCGGCTTGTATTTACCTTAATAATGTTCGATGTTGTCATGGATGACAGTAGCACTCTAATTGGTGTTATATTGCAATTTTACTAGAGTCACGTATGTGTACAATAAGCATTTTCAATTTTTAGAATTATTAAACGATTTACCGAACATTTTATGATAACTATAATTTGCGAACTAACAGTCAGTTATTTTGCATTGTACATGTATAAGTTGTATTTATACAAATGATGACTTTATTTAAATTTATACTAACTTACAAGGGGTGGAACCTCCCCCATCATCCCCTCAGGATCCGTCACTACGCGCCCCTCCCCAAATTTCAAACATTGATCGACGCCACTGGATCCAAGGTCGGCATTTCGTGCGTGACCCAGTGCGCTGATCACCGGCTAACGGCCCGGGTAACTATCAGCAGGCCTAAGAGAAGGCCTAAAAGCAGGCCCACGAGCAGCCTAGCTGGAGCGAAAACACGCAGCCAGCTAACCAGTAGTGCTCTTTGTAGACCGATCAGTAAACACATGTTAGCGTGCGCTTGCTTAAATTACTCTCGCTTTATGCAAAACTTGGTAGCATTTGTTCTTAAGTGTTAATTTGGCAACATTAGTTAACTATAAAATTAATAAAACACAGTTAAGTATAAAATCAACGTATAGACGTCTATGGTAGTAATCACTTGTGGTAGAGGTATAATTATTACGACAACGTATACATGTATATTGACTGAGGCCCTGAGGGTGCGCTCATTAATGAACGAAGCTGTAGCCATTGTAATGATATAGGCACTGGTAAACAGCGTTATTGCAGTAGCCTATTATATGGGCTACTAATTCTGTGGCTATCCGTTATCCTGTGGATCAAGAACAAGAACAAAACTCGCTTGTATGTTAAGGATTGGCTCGCAAGGAGATATGTATCGTACCTGAGTTTGAATCCGCAGGTAACGATAGACTAGAATCATTTGAGGAAGGTTGTACACGACACAGCATGTACACGAAATGATGGCCAATTGCATCCTTTGCGCTCACTAACTCTAAAAATATACATTTTTTTAGCTAGTGGCATGCCGGTAATTATTCACATTACATCACATCAGTAGGTGCGGGGGTTCAAATATGCGTCTAAAAATTGTTTGAGCTTATCAACAGCTGAGAACTTATTTTAAGTGTGCTATAAATGAAGTGAAATTTAAATGTGTAAAATTTCCAGCTTCACTAATATTAGTGAAATTAATTGATAGTATGAGTAAGATGAGCGCATTATATTTTAGCATAGTATGAGTAAGATGAGCGCATTATATTTTAGCTGAGCTAAGATCTCTGCGACAACTGTTAAGAATTATTAAAGTCTTTTGAACTAAAGACTTGTTTGATTTTTTAAATAAATAAGAAATTGTAAAACTAGGGATTATCTTTATATTTATTTTTAAATTTTATTTTCCTTATTTTCTGTAGCTAAGCAGCGTAACAATAAATTTTAATAATAATAATAAATAAAATTAAATAAAAATTATAACAATAAAAAGTAAAAAATAAAAAAATGTAATAATAATAATAATAATTATTATTATTATTATTATTTACTTTTAAAATTAGTTTTTATAATAATAATAATAATTGTTATTTTTTTAATATTATTATTATTATTATTATTATTATTATTAGTAGTAGTAGTAGTAGTAGTAGTAGTAGTAGTATTTACCCCGGGTGTAAAGAACCCGATGTATGATAAAAACGATTGGAGCAATCCAGGCATAATCGCCGCCCGGCTATTCGAGGTCATCCAGCTGCTGAAAAGAATTGCTGAATGAGACTGCATTAAACCTTTGCAAAGTCATTTAAAGCTTTTGCAAAAGAAAAAAGGTCTATCACTTATCGCCGGTTTGCTCTGCAATAAGTCTGTCTATGCAATTAATGAAGTTAACTCCATCGGGATTCATGGGGCCCATGGTTTCAATGGCCATCGGAACATTTGCAATAATACCCTGGGTAAAAGAAAATAGTAATAAATAATTTATATTGATATTGAATTATTTGTAGCTTAACGCGAATAAGGTTAAAATTAACTAGTAACTTTACAATTTGCTTGAATGCTTTAAAAGTTATGGATAATGTCTGAATGCATGGTGCCTAATAATTTATAGCGGCGTTTTTTGCCTCTCTAACCTTTTTTGCCTTGATATTTTCTCAGGTGAGGAAAATTCCATTAAAGTATTGCACACTTCACTCTAAACAGCATAAGACTTATTTACAATATCGGTAGCTGAAGCGTGACAGAAATTCAATAACAATAACAACAGTTAGACATCATTCACATCAATTGATAGTAAAAGAATGTATTCCATATGAAATACATAATTCTTTAATTCGACATATAATTGTATTAAAAAGATTTACATTTTCAATTTTTTTCGTACAATTATATTATTTGTTGACAAAATTGGGATTCATAAATTTTAGTTTTTGACTGGTTTTGTTGAACAATTTCTTGGTTTTTTTTAATGAGTACATTCTAATATATGTTCTAATAGCCCGAATTAGTAACCCTATTTGCTTTGTACTTTTAAACGATATCAATCCAGTTGGCCTAATCTAAACCAGTAGAAGTATTTGTGGATTAGCAGTGTTTGTTTGATCTTGAAACAGTTTGGTAGTGACACTGTTACCGTAGGTTGTAGAAACAAATATAATTTATAATTTCGCTCGAAAGTGAAAAGGTCGACATTTTAATATGAACGCCAAATTTTTACACTACTCAAAACCAGAATTGAATTTTCCCGGTGTTCTAGTAATTGTCTATATATATATATATAGTAGACATTTTACATATTCCAGGTATTTATATAGAGGGAACTTTTTCTTGATCACGTAAGATCACACAGATTTTTTCATTTGGGGCATACCGAAATGTAGGAGACCCAAATCCTGGGCTCGCCCGTCACTGACATCGCTTTCGAGTGAGAAAACTGACGTTAACCTTAGCTTTACCAGCTTTTAAAAAGCGGGTAGGGTGAGTGGCTAGGGCGCCATGGAACACAATGCTAAGCGGAATTTCTCTAGAGATTACTTTTTTCTTAGCTCTTTGTTTCGGCTAAAATTTAAGATGTAATTTTTCAGCACTTTGCTTTGAAGTTTAGATGTCCTATCATAGGGTCGTAGAAATAAAAATGGGATGAGGTTCAAGATGTGTAGAGGAGGAAGAGGTAAGGGCCCTTTTATTTTAAATTGTAGTGTCGACCTTGAAATTATATGTTAATTCTCATTAAAAAAATTTCTTTAAAAATGTAAAAATCATTAAATCATTAAGGCTACTAATGGTTGGCAGATTTACACTTTTGAATATATCAAGTTGATAACCACCCTCGCCAGTGCTGCAGACTGTTGGCCTGATATAACCTGGGGATTTACGATCAACACGTGTAGCTGCTTCTGCTGTAACTATAACCACGATTGCATCATACCAGCATGAGGCAACAAGTCAGTCAGTGCGGGAGCTTGTGCCTTAGCAAGATCTTGATAACATTTATTAACGATAACTATTATTGTTAACTCTTTTGTTGGTTATTAGTGAGGTTATCAAACCTGTATCTAGATAGCATTCATTAATAAGTGCCGTTAACTCTTGTATTTGTTAGTTATTAATTATTATTTATTAGTGAGTACAATATATCAAGTCGGTCTTATTAATTATTTTTTGTTTTTACTGTTCGTTTAGTAGGGGCTTTAGGAAGAGCCTGAAAACAGTTAGCAAGTGGAAAGATATACATTGAACCGTCCATTCAACAGAAGATATAGGATGTATATAAATAAAGATAGAGAGAAAGTGAGATAACTCTTCTCTGATTTCGGTAGTTTCCTATAAAGATATATTAAGTCTTTAAATTAAATTAATTAAAAAGTAAACAAAAATATAATAATATAATTTAATAATGATAATCAAATTATGTTATTTTTCTTTGATTTAGTAATACTCATACAGTAGCCTATTTTAGATTTTTATTTACTTTAATAAGCTCTGGCAAATAGATAACTAACATGTCAAAAGTATCTTTAATTGGAAGAAATTTTTTGACTCTAAAGAATTTCAACAAGAACGAGATAGAGACGCTTCTATGGACCTCTGCTGATCTCAAATTTAGAATAAAGAACAAGAAAGAGGTTTGTATCTAAATTTCATTGTTTTATTAGCGACAGAAATTTTAGCATAAGTAGCTATTAATTGCATGATGCTGACATGCTGTTCTGACCATGAAAAATTGAAATAGCTTTAAATTCGTTTAGATTTTTAGCAATTCCCCACTGACGGTTAAGCATGCTAACCTTGTTCTAGAGTCTTAAAATAAAAATATTGCGCTAATTTGTAACGTGTGCCTGTTTTTTATCGCAAGAATTACGTCTGATAGTCGGGCTTGCTTTCCAACCCGTGGTCTCGTGCTTATGACTCAAGTGTGCTATCTACTTGCCCCCGGGTGCCATATATGTGCACCGACTTCTCATTTATGGTTATTCTGATCTAAATATCCTGATCCGATTGTCATAGAGTATAGACGAATCAGCCGAGCTTTTACAAGATTGAACTCACAATTACGAATACGAACAAATAAATCTACGAATGCTACAGTTTTAAGCTCGAACGCTTGATAATATGCGTAATCAAAAACCACTCGTGTGCACCACTCTGCGCGCACTTAATACTGCAAAGAACAGCTAATAATAATAATTATTATTATAAAAATTCAGGTTTAACGTTCGTTTCCTCATCTAATAAAATGTCAGGGACGTCCCCACAGCACACACCACTACAGAACATTTCACCCAGACCAATCTGCAAAAGAAATGTGCTGAGGTTAAGTGATAACCATGTTAACATTTTATGGGCCTACTCGTGATGTTGTACGCTCAAATTCTATCAGCTATGTTGATTAAAAGGATAAGACCCAGTTTAACGTCAGTTACCTGCTCGATAGCATGCAAGTGACGGCGGGATCGTTGGATGTTAACCGTACACCTACATATCGGCGATCGAACAACATATACCAACAAGCCTTATCAGAATATACAGGGTGAGTAAAAAAAAGATTACACCTGCAAAAAGTCTGAATATCTCAGGCTATTGTTAATATTTCCAATAAAACTTTTACCTAATACTAAAGGACTAATTTTTGATGTATTGGCCAATTTTCATCCATTTTGGTACATAGATTGGCCAGTTATGCAAGTTTCAGCAGAGCAACCCCCATTTTTACCTTAAAATGACGTTTTCTACAACGGTAAGGGCAGATTGCACTTCATTGACGAGAAGGTAAAGGTGAACTCTCAGTGTTACGTCAATACTTTGTTTCCGGAGCTGTTTGAGGATTGCTTTGCTCTTCAACCAAATGGTTTCCTCTTTCAGCAGAATGGTACTCGGGCTCATGCATCTCGTTATACACAGGAATGGATCGGCGAGAGAAACCCAGATTTCATTAAGAAGAATGAATGATCCCAAAACTCTCCCGATCTATATCCTCTGGATTACTATATCTGGGAAACTATGCTGCATCTTTATCAAAAACACCAGTCGAAGCCTAAAAACAAGACAGAGCTGCAGGAAGTGCTACAATCAATCTGCATGGGAGAGAGTGCCCCATGCTGGAATCAACAAGGCTGTCCTAGCGTTCCGAAAGCTACCGCAGTCCTGCGTAGCAGCGAGAGGAAAGCATATCTCGAATAGTCAGCAAAGCTTGCAGATACAACCTGTTCTTTCTGAACCCCTACAACGACCCTATTCAGGGCGAAAATGAAAATAAAATAAAATATAATTTTTATTTATAGTACATTAAAAATGGGGGGTTGCTCTGCTGAAATTTGCATAACTGGCCAATCTATGTACCAAAATGGATGAAAATTGGTCACTCCATCAGAAATTGATCCTGTAGTAATTATTAAAAGTTTTATTGGAAAATATTAAAAATAGCCTGAGATTTTCATACTTTTTGCAGATGTAATCATTTTTTTTACTCACCCTGTATATGTGCTACAGTACAAGTTGAATGGCTGAGTTGTTAGAACACTTGACTGCGAACCAGACAACAACAGGTACTAATCCGTGGTGAACCATGAGTGACAGTACTCCTGTCGTACAATAGGATATCTTAAACTCGACTCTATTGCAAATATATATGTGAGTGTTTGTTGATGCAGCTCTACCGACCTCTGGATGGAAGGACGCTGGCGACAGTGTTTCAGAAGAGAAGCACTAGGACTCGAGTGTCCACTGAAATTGGTAAATACCTCCTTCTTGTTGTTTTACTTACTGTATATATATATATATATATATATATATATATATATATATATATATATATATATACACAGTATATATATAGTATATATATATATATACTGTATATATATATATATACATATATATATATATACTGTATATATATATATATATATATATATATATATATATATATATATATTTATAGCTGTATATATGTATAAAGACTGAATGAATGCATCAGCTGGAGTGATAAATATGTAGATAATTCAGTTAATCAATTAATCAATCTGTTAGTCAATTAACTAATCAATTCAACGTCTGGTTTATCTCCAGGCCAGGGGCTCTTATAAGAAAACGTAGATACTTAGAAATTTGAATCGTTTCGAAGCCATCGCGCAATCGCTCTAATGCTTTCTAACTGAATGTCTAAATAGTTCAGTATGGAAGTACGTTAGATAAAGCGTTATGAAAATTTTAAAGGCTATGCTGAGATCCTGGAATCAATTCCCGGTAGATCTTGTCAGAGTTTAAAATCTTGAAGATTTACAGGATTGGTTACAGTACTTAAGCCTACATGGCTGAACTATCGAATGGTTAAGCGTGTGGTATTAAAAGTGACAGATATCGCCAAGATGATCACTGTCATTCTGTTTAAATTTTAATACCTTTTTCTTAAGGAAATTTATCGCTGGTCTGCTTTAGATACTAAAATGATTTTATTTAAAATTAGAAATAATATTATTCTAACAATAGGCTATTTAGCAGAGCCTTCAAAATATTGTCATCAATTCACCTATTCGACGTGAATTCAGAAATAAAGTTACAGTTTATGTACTCGTTATGTGGATCATAAGACGCGGAGATTCGCTCTCTAGGTTTAGATCTTTGAGAAGCACTTTGTCAACGACTAATAATTTTATTGCAAAGGCTATACCTTTTCAATTTAAATTTAACTGATAACTGGGAACATTAATTCTAAAATGCTTTCTCCTTTCTTTTATTATTTATTGCTGATGCGCCTCTAAAGACTCTGTGGCTGGTTTTTTCCTATGTCGGACTAACAACTTAAAAATGAGTCACGCAAAATATCGTTCATTAAGGTCGCTCATTAACGTGAAGAACTTGAATTTGTACCTATATTATAAAATTATTTATTTGAGGTTTTGGATTACTGGGAGGTCGACCGATATTCTTGAGTCCTGAAGACATTCACATCGGTGTCAGTGAATCAGTGCCGGATACTGGCAGGTGAGCGTCCTTTGTCTCTCCGAGCTTTGGTTAACACACTCTTAGAAAAGATGCAAAAGTGCTTTGAAACAGTGAATGCTGAAAATTTGAAGCAGTAGCCAGAGATTTATGTATAATATCTTTGTGTTATGTGACTGTAAAAGCTGGTAAAGCTAATATTAACGTCAGTTTCCTCACTCAAACATCCACTATACTTGTGTATACATTAGTGCTATACGTGGGTGTAACTTTCTTGTGTTATGTTTTCCTATGGCTAAACTCATGACGGTATGTGGTACAGAGTTTTCTTGCTTAGTTTCTCTGTTTGTAGTTTTTGTTATTTCGTCCCTCCTCTACTTGATTATAAATTTAAGAATAACCTTCCAACACCCAACACCCTGAGGATGTTTTTCATTCAATGCCGTTAACACTCGATGTGCAAAGGTGGTTGCTCATCCAAGTACTAACCGAGCCATACGTTTGCTCAACTTCGTTTATTGGAGCGCAACTAAACCAAGTGCGGTAATTCCCGCCATCAACTGTTTACGTCCCTGACATCATCCCTGGATGAGGAAACTGACGTTAAACCTTTATTATTATTATATTATAATAGTTTTCGATATCATCATAGACGACGGTGGTGCTCTAGTTATTTTTAATTTTTGTATGCTGCTAGAGTTCTGTCGGGTTTCGTGGACCTGCTGTTGGCGAGGGTGTACGGTCACCAGGTACTGACAGATCTTTGTTCCACGGCGACCATTCCAGTCATCAACGGCCTGTCCGACACGTACCACCCTCTCCAGATACTCGCAGATCTCATCACACTCCAGGTGGGTGTCCCGCTGGGTGTCACATTACTTCACATCGCATAACGTCACATCGTATTATGTCACGTCTTATCACATACGCCAAATCACATTACAGACGGGTCACATCATACATGTACATACATTATACATGTATACATGTATTATGTATTATACATGTATTATGTATTATGTATTATACATGTAGAGACATCAAGTCGCATTGCGTACGACATACGTATATTAATTCTGTTAAATAAATTATTTTCTTATACTTTCATTTGAGGCACCTAAATCTTTGATATGGTAAGAATTTAATAATCCTAGCATCAAATTTTCTTCAGAAACTAATGTTATTAGCGAGTTTATTTTATTTAATAATTTTATCATATAATCCTTTAAGGCAATATGGCTATTTTCAAATACGATCACTCGTATATAGCACAAACTTTTTCTCTTTCCTCGTATCCATGTGTACAAAAGAGTTACTACTGAAGTTTTGGTTGCAGTTGTGACAAGAAAATTACATATTTTATTCAAATTGTTCCAGCTAATGTCTGGGAGTTTATTTTCTATATTGATCTATGTTTTACGGATATTGTAGGAGCACTTTGGTCGCCTTAAGGGTTTGAACGTAGCGTGGGTGGGCGACGGTAACAATATTGTTAACTCTCTGTTGATGGCCTGTCCAAAACTGGGAATTAATCTTCGAGTTGCTACTCCCAAGGTAAGCAACTACTGGTTCATCAGATGTATGACAAGTATTACATTTACAGTGTAGGCCTATGTCTCGGAGTAGAAGCCTTTGTGCTGTAAGTACACATTTTTGTTTCTACGCGTTATTTTACCAGTATATTCTAGTCTTAAAAATGCATACGCATATCTATATGATGAACAGATGTAGACGAATAGTTAAAAAATATAAGTTTTCTTACATTTTGGGGCAATTACTTTAAGACTAATGACGTTTCTGATATCAGTGGGTATTTCTGGGTTTTCCAAGCAAGGGCAGTGGTCAAGAATGCCAGTGCTTAAACCATCTTGAATCTGCGGCTTTTAGAATTACCATGACGATTAAATAATAAATGAAACATGTAAACAAGAGGTGAAATATGATATTAAACAAGAGGTGAAACTTGTTAAAAGGTGGCGACATTGTGCCGAAGCAATATTGTGTAACATAATGAAGATTTAACGCCCAGTTTCACACACTAAGGTTGTCAGATATGTATTGCTGTATCAGTGTGCAAAAGCTAAGGTAAAGCTAAGGTTAACGTCAGTTTCCTCACTCGAAAGCAATGTCAGTGACGGGAGAGCCCAGGTTTTGAACCCCGCACATACTGATCCGCGGTCGAGTACCTTACTGACGTCGCCAATGGCTCCAGTCTAAACAATAGCAAGAGTTGCACACCAACAACAAAAGCAGTACTACTACGTGTCATCTCATTTATTTCTAGATGCTGGGAGAATAAAATGTTAGTTATTTTGTTGTTGAAATGAAATCTGCTCATTAAGGCCTACATGTACTACCCTTATATATACTCGTGTTATCTACGAGTTGCTGATGAATGAACCAACCGTGGACTGGACATTTTGTAAAATGCGACAAAGCACTAAGATCCAAACCAACGTCAGAAAGGGCATTTGTTCGGTGAGCGCCTAGGCCCTAGAAATTGCTACAAAATTTTCCAATCCCGACCCTGGTTAAACTGGGATTCAAGGGATGATGATTACATACCTTATAACACCGTCACTATTCTGTTGATTTTCATTTTTACCTAGTTCACTAAAAGTGATATGAGCAGCAACTAGCCTTGGTCATTAATGCTTCATTGACATACATGCATATTTTGACTCTGTATTGGAATTTTTTCAACAGGGATACGAATGTAACAACAAGATCGTTGAAGATGCTCAGCTGATTGCCAAGCAGGTACTGCATTCATTAATTACAAATCTAACTACTATTGAGTAGTAGTTACTTTCTCTCTCTCTCTTTCGCTCTCTGTGTATTGTCTAACGGCAGGTCCATGGTTTATAACTCTTCCAACCAATTCTGGCCTCTACTTTCTATTTAATAAAATGTTTTATGAAATCTTCTAACATTCCTTGTCTATCTATGCTTCTGTCCCTTTTCACTAGCATTCTTCCTTCTATTATATAATTCAGCATCCTTATGATGTACGTATCCAGCTCTTTTATATCTCAGTACATTTATTAACTGTACCTATCTGTGCCAACTCTTTCAGATAGCTTATAAAAGCTAATTCTGCTATTTCTATTTGTCACGTGGCTCTAGTCACAGGACTAATTATACATGCCTAAGATAAAGCTAAACAATTTTTTTACATCAATTTCCTCACTCGAAAGCTATGTCAGTGACGGGGGAACCCAGGATTTGAACCCCCACATACTGATCCGCTGTCGAATATACTACCGACATCGCCACTGGCTCCAGCCGTTACTGTTATCTTATTTAACTATATTAACCATATTTTATTCTTTAGCAAAATTATCTATTTTCCGTTATTAAGATACTGTTTCTCAATGTTTAATCTATGAAACAATTCATTATAAGAACTCTTAAGACATTGACTGACAATAGATATTTAACTGATTTTTCAAATGTTTTATATTAAGTCTCCATCTTATTGATCCATTATAAAGATCTTTGTTCGTCAATTGGACAGTTAACAATTGGACAAGTACGATAACTAAACAATATTACACTAGAGAGCTACCACAAAATGTATATTGTAGACTTTATAGATTTATAGAAATTGCAATGCTTCTCTTCTGAAAATTCATAATCATAACCACAGCTGCTCTTATTGTAGTTAGCTGCATTCACTAACGCTGCATGAACATTGAATGTCTAGCCGTATCGAGCGATGCTAAAAACCGGCTAATTGAAAAAGTGCATTAAAGAAGTAATTGGCTAGTAAATAGCGTATCGATAAGATTTTCGACTGCGAATCAGTAGGTATAGGGTTCAAAACCAATGTACGATCAGTCACTGTCTTGCTTACGAGATAGGAAATTGAAGCTAAACTTGGCTTTATTAAGTATTTGTAGCATTTAAATATATGCCGCGTCTTGGACTGAATTCTTGGTATTAAGGTTTTTAGGTGCTGCGAAACATTTTTCGTGCATTGTTGTGAGATTTATCCGTGTTGTTTCAGAGTAACTGTTGAATAGGCCAGCCGTTATCATTGCCTCTACTAAAGGAGTAGGGCAGCAGCAAACAGCCTAAGAAGCCATATTTGTCTCAAGTTAACGACTGCTAGTAGACATTGATAAAGGCTTAGCCTTGGTGATCATCAGCTGCTTTTCCGATGGATTGCTTTTGAAGTACATGAAAGTGGGCAGTAATAATAATAATAACTACAATTAGAGTGCTACAGTCATCAATGACAACATCGAGCACTATTGAGACAAAATCAAGCCGGCGAGAAAAAAGTAGGTCCAAAAACGGTGCAAATTCAAAAATCCAGAAAATCAGTCCAAAGTAATTGAAAATATGCACTGGGGATCTGCCGTTTAGCAGAGCAAGAGAGAGGTACGAGTTTGACATGTCATCATAGTTTTTGATGTTGTCATTTTCGACGGTATTGCAAAACAAAAATGCTGTTGTTGTTTTACAGGCTGAAAGCGACAAGAGTGAATTGATGTTTACATATGAACCACGTGATGCCGTACGTAATGCTGACGTCATCATCACTGACACGTGGATCAGCATGGGGCAAGAAGAAGAGAAGAAAGAGAGAATTAAGGCTTTTTCTGGCTATCAAGTCACTCACAAGGTTAATACTATTTGCTTTACTGAAGAGGAAAGCTGTCTCTGAATATCTAGCTATAGGTTTTACTTGACCAATTGTCGCTGTTGTGGCTCTTCCATAGAATCGCTCTTTATGAATAATAGAATGATTGGTTATAATTGTGGAGTAATGAAATTGGAGTACCAGTTTACTATTTGAAGACAAACTGATGTAGCTTGAGGCTATCGCTGATGTAAAGTCACTAACTAGATTATTGTAAAATATATAGTATTTCTATTGATTTCAAAGCCGATTAAAAGTCGACGTATTTCAGTTTCTAAAACTGAGATATTAGTGAATGAGTTATTGAATGAGTGCTTTGTTGATTGATTGGTTAATTGATCGATCTATCGATTGATTGATTAGATGTGTAGTGAAGCTAGTAAGGACTGGGTGTTCATGCATTGCCTGCCTCGTAAGAGTGAGGAGGTCTCAGATGAAGTGTTCTACGATCAGATCAGATCTCTCGTGTGGAAGGAGGCTGAGAACAGGATGTGGACTGTCATGGTGGGTCCTATCCCTAATCTCTTCTATCAGTCACTGTTGTTGTTATTGTAATGTTATTGTTGCGAAATTTCTCATGAAATTCATTTCTTTAAGACTGTCACAAAGAAACGATTACAATGTAAGCTACTCTAGGCTAATATATAGGTATATAGGCTACTGTAGGCTAATATATAGGTATGTAGGCTACTGTAGGCTAATATATAGGTATTAGGCTATTGTAGGCTTTTGGATGAGTGTGTAGGCTACTGTAGGCTAATATATAGGTATGTAAGGTTCTGTAGGCTATTGGATGAGTGTGTAGGCTACTGTAGGCTAATATATAGATATGTAGGCTACTGTAGGCTAATAGATGTAAGACATTTGTTGCAATCATTTTCCGCATCGTCTTAAAATCTCTATGTCTTTTAAATTTATCTATACACTTAAGTGTTAAAAATGTGATTTTTAGGTATATTATCAATACAATTTTATTTGTTGTTTGTCGCGTCAAATTTAAACTGCGTTTAGTACTTTTTCTTCTTCTTCAAGTATCGTGCCTGTTCTAAGTATGGTCATGTTTCTCCATATGTCTCTGTCCGTTGTTGCTCTGATCATTTCTGTTTCCGTTATCTGCATCCATTTGATTGGGCTCTTAAATTAATGAACGTATTCTTCTGCCGACCATTACGTAGAAGCCTGATTTATGTAACACTCTAAAGCCAAGAGATGCCTTGGCCTAATACTGGATGAAACAGAAGAAGAAATAGGAAATGCAGAAAAAGATAGAGAAGCATGTTTTATTTTCACAAAACATATTTCTCTCTGTATTTCCTATTTCTTCATCTGTTTCACCCAGTATTAGCCCAAGGCATAGCTAAAGCTTTGTTTCTGATATTGACCTATGATATTTAACAGATTAACTATTACGTTGTTGTGTTTTATGTTACTCTGCTATCACAGGCTGTGATGCTGCACTTGTTGAAGGATCACACTCCTGTCATTGAGAAGCCGTTGTTTTGATGCACTGCATTAACTACAGATATGAACATCATCAACGCGAATAGAATGATATATTGATATATTGCTGTCGTCAGGTGATGACTAATTGATCTTATGCTGTCGTCAGGTGAAGACTAATTGATCTTATGCTATCGTCAGGTGATGACATATTGATCTTATGATATCGTTAGGTGTTGACATACTGACTGATCTAATGCTATCGTTTGTTGATACCTCTCTGCTATCTATATATCTGTATATGTGTGTATATATATATATATATATATATATATATATATATATATATATATATATATATATATATATATATATATATACATGTATAATTGTATATACAGACTGGGGCAAAAAATAATAATCCCCTAGCGAAATCTCAATAACTTTAAGAAAACTCAAAATATCTCTACGAAATTTACGGAGCTTCTAGGGGAGGAATTTCTGCGTATATCCTGCAAATTTGATGAAAATATTTTCATTAGTTACGAAATTACAGCATTTCTACGAGAAAAGTGCTAAAATCAATTTTAACAAGGCTTTTCGAAATGTCAGTCGTTCCTTTTAAAGAAAATAACGACCCTGAAAAGGGCCGTTTACTTAAGTGGTGGAGTTTAAGCCTGCACTACCTTGTTAGCTACTCCAATAAAAGATGCATAAATTTCATTCGTCCGTTAAAATTTTTCCTAAATTTTGAAGAAAATGTCCGGTACTTTTGTTTAAAAAAGCCTTGTTAAAATTGATTTTAACATTTTTTTCGAAGAAACGCTGTATTTTTGTTACTTCTGAATATATTTTCACCAAATTTGCAGGGTATGTGCAGAAATTCCTCCTCTGGAAGCTACGAAAATTTTGTAAAACTATTTTGAGTTTTGTCCAAGTTATTAAGACTTTTGGCAAAAAAAGCCTTGTTAAAACTTTTTTAGCACTTTTTTCGTAGAAACGGTATAATATATTTCCTACTCAATAGATTTTCATCAAATTTGCAGGATACACGTAGAAATTCCTCTCCTAGAAGCTCCATAAATTTCGTAGAGATATTTGGAGTTTTCTTAAAGTTATTGAGATTTCGCTAGGGGATTATTTTTTTTGCCCAGTCTGTATATATTTATATATACGTGTGTGTGTGTCTTTTGTTATAAGATTTTGTTTCATATCAATATTTGGCTTAAACGGGATATTAAATCTTAACGATAAATTTATTTAACTGTGAGTATTAGAAAAATGTACCTGTTTGCTATAGATACTTGTTCTATTATTGATGACTTTGTATGTTATTGATATCTTGGTTGACGCAAAGATTTCAATATAATGCACAATTTACACTGATTTCTCTGTTTTCTCGTGTACTGTAAACATACTTTGAAAGTAAATGCTAAAACTAAGGCGTGCATGCCTATTACAGGTGTACCTACTGTATATGACATGCATGACGATTACAGGTGTACCTACTGTATATGACATGCATGATGAGTACAGGTGTACCTACTGTATATGACGTGCATGACGATTACAAGTGTCCTACTGTATATGACGTGCATGACGATTACAAGTGTCCTACTGTATATGACGTGCATGACGATTACAAGTGTCCTACTGTATATGACGTGCATGACGATTACAAGTGTCCTACTGTGTATGATGTGCATGACGAGGGTATTAAATACCATTAATCATTAATCGTTCGCAAAGGATATGACCATGACTGAGTGCGTTTAATGTTGCTGTCTGAGACTTTCCGCTTTAAAGGGAGAAGCGTTATAGCTGCTGTCACAGATATCTTGGAATGGCCTAATGATCGATACAGAAACAAAATAGATAGCCCTAGCCCTATCCGCCCAGGAGCCATGAATCTTATTAAATGTTTCAACGAATAGTGTGATTGATTGTAGGATCAATTTAAATATCAGTTTTAAGTACGTAATGTAACCATTCAGATTTACCATATCTGTTTAATTGCTAAAGAAAAAGTTATGCTTGTGGATAGATCTATCACTATGTCCTAGTAAACATCTCTCCGTCTCTTTCGTACTGTGAAATAATGATTTTGTCTACATCGATATCTGCTAGATGTTTACCCACTATTTCAGTTGCTTCTGGAGATTTTCGATAAATGCCATCATCGTATTGTTGGCTAGAGCCGCAGCTCATAGAATTACGATGAGGCATAGTTCCACTTAATGATGTTGCATTTGCTCGTTTAAAATTTGAGTCTTTGGCAGTTAGATGACCTTTGTCTTCTTCTGAACCGACAACGCTTTGCTGATTAGTTTTGTCGTCGACGATAGACGCTGAACCGCTGCAATCCAGCACGTTGTTCAGCGAGAGAGATTTCCTTCCATTCATCAGCTTATAACCAACATCACTACTTCTCTCCATGGAACTCATAAATTCCGTCTCCTCCCCACAACTTATACAATTTGCTGAACGTGACATTGAATCATGTAAATGCTGGTAAGAATCATACCCATGTCTGTCAGATGTCGGGTGGTTAAGTGTATTTGATAACACATCAGAAGCAGCTGCAATATTGTTTATTATTTGTGAGCTTGGAAGAATATAGATAACACTTCCCGAGTCGCTACCACTTTTGTTTGATTCCACCACAGATGTGGCGCTTGTATTACCATGGGATTCCTCAAGAGAAGCCGCATGGTCATCGTACCCATTCATGTTCATTCGGATGAAACCATCGACAAAATCTTGAATTTGATCACCTTGAACTCTGGTTTGAAGGTCGTCCTCATCAGTGACTAAATCCCCAGCAACGAGATTCGCTCTGGCTATCCACTCAGCAGTTCGGCTGCGAGCCAATGGACCAACGAGGATGGGATTCAGCTGGACGTCGCCTCCAGAGCTCCTTCTAACAGCCGCTGATCTCCTGCCTGGAGCCATTCCATGAGATGTTCTTATCTTCACCCAGTAGGGGCTTTCCATTTTATCACTACTCACTTTCTTCTTCTGAGCTCTTCTTCTTACGTATCTTGCCTGAGAGCTGCAGCGATACTGCAGAGACACTGCTGTGGGAGTGTCGCTCAGTGGCATCGACCTTGACGCCCAGCCAAGGTCATATCGGGAGGTGTTGATAGGGAGTGGAGTGAGGACTCGAGATATGGATTTGGTTCCACTTGGAACACTTCCTGGTTGACGAGCAGAAGAAGTACACTTCTCAAGGGTTGAGGTTATCTTGGTTATGGCAGCAGTTGATCTCCTACCACGCAGGCTATCGTAGACTGGAATGCTGTCGTAAAAATTGAGACAGTTTAGTTGAGTCTGTAGACGTTCTTTGGCCATATGTTCACGTCTCATATCTCGCTCATTGACATTTCTGAAAATGTTATGCACAGCAAGCTAGCCTATACCGACTTAAATGTATTTTATAGGTATGATAAATCAGGGAGATTTATGTAAAACTATAATTATTATAAATTAATGCAAGATAATTTAATTACACTTTAAGAAAACAAATATATCTAAATAAATCATCCCAAAAGAGTCTAAATCTGCTTTAATGAAAGTATTAGAGAAGCTGTGTTTTGAAACTTAACTTACGCAACCGCGAACAATAACCAAATTTTACTGTTCATGAATCTAATTTTAGTCTTAGTCAACCTAAGTTTAGTTAATTATTCCTTTCTGAATATACATTAGAACAAAAAGTCACAGCAGGCACGATAGCTCTCATTGATTCCGCAGGGGTCTGACACTTAGGCCTGCGTTTTAAACAATAGCTCATTTAAACAATAGTGCATTTAAATAACAGTTCATTTAAACAACAGTGCTTGTAAACAACATTTCATTTAAACTACAGTGCATTTAAGCAACAGTGCATTAAACAATAGTGCATTTAAACAACAGTTCATTTAAGCAATAGTGCATTTAAACAACAGTGCATTTAAACAACAGACCATATAAACAACAGTGCATTTAAACAACCGTGCATTAAAAAAGCAGTTCATTAAACAACATTGCAATTCGTATTTGGACCACATTCTAATACCTCTTGTTGATTAAGAACACAGCGACTAGGACGACCAGCAGAGCAATGACACCTCCGATACATATCGATATCACAACTATTTCTGCTCAACATTGAAACCACAGTTCATTTAAACAACAGTTCATTTAATCAACAGTGTCATGTTTAATGTCATATAGCGTCATGTATGGTAAGATCATTTACTATAAAGCCATGCCACATAAAGCCAGCATCGTAATTCATGTATTCAATAATCAAGTATGACTCTCATTTTAACTATTCAGTTAATTGCTATATTGTAGCCATTTATCACGATGTATGCAACTAAATGCAATGACAGTATTTCTACAGTAGGACTTAATCAATAAGCAATTATTAATGTAATATATATAATATGTACTTTATTCATAGAATAAATCTACAGGCAGAATAGGAACGACACAAAAATTAATGAAGTTAAGATTTAAATACTAATTACAATTGTGATAAAATAAGTGTTAAAATGCAGATTAACAACTTGTAAAATGTTATCCGTTAATTGTTAAACTACTTCTAAATGTTAATTCTTAAAAGTAGCGTAATACTCTCAATTTAAAATGTTACAATAAACTCACCAAGCAGTCGATACGTTACTGAATCTTTGGATGCTCCATGACTTCCGATAATATAGCTTGTAACAGACTTGGGTGATTCAATTGTGATATTTTCTGGACTGACAAAGCCGAAATTAATAATATTTTGTTTTGGGAAGCTGTCATCTGGTACAAAACTGTTTTTTGAAATTGTAGAAGACAGATTAAAGTGGTTCGTGGAGGATGCATTAAAGGGGCTGGAATTGTTGATTTTGCGTTTTGGAGGTGAACTAACGAGAGAATCGTTGGGTTGAAAATCATTTGAATGCTGTATCACATTCTTGTGCGTCTGTCCCTTGGTGGACGAAAGCTTCTTTGCAGAGTTATAGCCGATTTGACAGACTACAATTACCTCTGCATTTTTCTGCTTTGCCTTACCTGAAAAGTATGAAATAACATTTCAAGTTTGCAATAAGCTCGCTATGCATACCAACAATTAGAGTGCTACTGCCATCCATGATAACATCAAGATACTCATGTAATCATATCACTATAATAAATTAAACTTCATACCGTACTATTGAATAGTAGAGTACCGCAGTAAGAGACATTTAATTACTGATTTTATAATAGTGGTAAAATGTCAAGGTATGTTCAATTAAGAAACTTAAAATTAAGAAACTTAAGGAAAATTTATAAAATTTAACTTGAAACTCAAGAAAAAACCGAACTTAAGAGAATTAAAAAAAACCAAAAAAACAATAACTAAAGTTGTTGAACTTAGCATGTTCAAACTATACTCCTAACTTTACACAATATAGTTGTCTTTATTGATTGTCCGCTTAACGCTATTAATGCATTAAAATAGTAGAACAAATATTCTAAAAATTTGTAAACTATATATCAATGTGAACAGTTTTCGAATCACACCTAAAAATTGAAACCACAGCCCCTGATGTCCTGTGGACATGACGTCACTGTGGAACACGACTGTGACGTCACGATCAGTCACAGACATGGCGTGAGAGCCGCACAGTCTCGTCGTACGACCTCGCTTACTGACAGCCGATGTTTGTCTGCCAGAAAATTTCTTCTCACTAAAACGCTTACTTCTGTCACGTGGTCTTCGAAATTTATCTGAAACAGCGAAGGTTTTTGGAGATTGATTATTCATCACGCTCGGCAATGGATTAGAATTCCAGTTTGTCCTTTCAGATTGGCGATATGAATCGAGTAGGTATTTCGAAGTAGAGTTTCGAAACTGTGCTTCATAATTTTCTTTCGATTTATTCTGAATTTTGTTTACTGACCTTTCTTCGGGCGATTGTAGTGAATAAGGTTGCTTTAGCGAAAAGCGATCCTGCTTACCTCCAGCTGTTAAGCTATCAGGGTTTGTCTCGATGACGTCGAAGTCCTGATGAAGTTGATTAAACCTAGGAGACCCTTTATCGCTTATAGAGGCCTGATTCTTCTTTCCACGCCCATTACTTTCAGTATTAGACTGGTAGGTAGTAACATTAGTATTGTTAATACCTTTATTATTAGTACCTTCTTCGTTATCGATGTCATAATTGTTACTGCTATTGTCATCTTCATTCTTAATATACCCATCAGAATGGAATTCTTCAGGAGTTTTCTTGCTCATATAATCACCCAGCTCCGAATGCTCCAGACTATCAGAGGAAGGATTCTCAGATTCTACTGTGGAATCATCCACAAAATCCCTTCTTGGTTGATTATTAGCGGAAGGAAATGAATTAAAGGAAGCTGAAGATGACGTGGTTATCTCCACCCAGTCCTTACATGGATGGTCATAGCGGACAAGGAAGTGACTGAAGTCCAGTGTGACTGATCCCTGAGGATGCGAGGATCGGAGGGAACAGCGACAGTGGCGTCCGGGCGGATACTCGTGCGGAAAGTTTGGACTGGAGAGGTAACCGGAAGTGACCTTGAGCTTGATGTTAGAACACATATCCAATATCTCCCTGTCTGCAAGGTTCAGAGCAGTTATAAGTGTAAACGTTTATAAAACTAAAGTGGAATAACTAACATTTAAAAAATTGAAGTCAGTTATATCTCTCGAAAGGATATCAGTGACGGGATAGTCCTGGATTCGAACCAAAGGTGTACCGATCCGCGGTCGGTAATTCACCAAACGAATAAACTATTTTACGATTACGTACTGCATGTATACTGTATCTGATATTTCCCATGGACGACTGCACCATTGTAACGTTCAGTTGTAATACTGTATATTGTTTGGATTGTCGTAGCTTGTCTTGAATGAAACAATTATACTGAATGTTCCCATGCAATATACAGTACAGCAGTAAATGCTGTATTGTTGTTATTCCACCGCAGATCAGTATGTGCGGGATTCAAATCTTGGGCTCGCCTGTTACTGACATCGCTTTCAAGTGAGGGAACTGACGTTAATATTAGCTTTACCAACTTTTTAATTGTCAGGAAACTAATTTAGAATTTGCCATTAAATTCAATTTAAAGCTTCAATCTAACATTATCTCGGTATAGGCCTACATCATTTTCTAAATATTTGTTCTTATTTATATTCTATGATAAACCTGGAATGCAGCAGTACTCCACTTGCTCGTAGTTCGTGGACGACCTGTTTTCTCTCAACCTCCAGTTCCTGTGGCCACTACCGGCGCAGAATCGACTCTCGACCAGGAAGTTGGAACAAGCTTGCTGCCCCTCGCAATAGCGATGTACCAGACTCATTTCACGTCTGTTGTGAATGCGACAATGCCCGGGCCTGTACGAGCATTGCCCGGGCTTGCTGCTCCGCCCAAACCAATCAGATAGGACTTTGATTCGATGGCCGTCAGGACAGCTGAGGTCTATGACGTCACCAACGCAGCGTGACGTCACATGAACATCGCATGGCGTTGCTGAAAGCAGAGTAATCTTATACGCTTCTTTAAGGAATTGTATTTTTGTAAATAAAAGATGTATTTCTTATTAATTTCTTGTACTACAAATTAATTACTATTAATTGATTATTGTAATGAACGATATACGGAGACCATCATAGAAAAGGTCCGTGATTATTCTAGGTTAAGAGAGAACACCTTTCTATTTGAGCACGTAATATACCCTATAGGACGTTGAACTTCTAAATTCTATCCCCATCCGAGCTGACTAGAGTGTATCAAGTGTAATCTCAACATTCAAAGCCAGGAAGCCTAGTAAATGAAATGTGAAATAAAGGCTTAAGGGTTTATATATGTGATATCCAAAGTAATAACTATCATCAAAGACGATATTTCAACTTGATATTTGTTCACTGCTGTCAGTGCTCAGGTGACAGACGCTCATTTATAAATATAATATCCTACATACAATGTATTTTGTACAGTTTTGCTGCGTTGTTATTGTTGTTGCAAGCAGCTGCAAAGAAGGCTGGCCAAATCCAAGGCTTGCTGCCAGTCATATATGTACTGTATGTTCGAGATAGGAACCTGACGCTAAGCCAAGATTTAGTCTCTTTGGCTTTAGTGTGCGCCAGTAGTTAAAATGAAATTACCTACTTACGTTTATCAGCAGCTTCAGCAGAATTTAAACTGTATGAAGAAATGACGACCAAGCCAATGCTGTAGCTAAAGAGCGATCCAAAATTCCACATCATTTGTTGCTTGTTAAGTTATTTCAACGGATATTCAACTCGTTTGAGAACTAAGCAACCGCAAATGTGTGAAAAAGCTCTACAAGCGTGAATATTTCTTGTAATGATACTTTAAGAAATACTCCTTCTAAGTCGTACCCAGCCCGTACTTATGGCCTACAATTCCTAATTTTCTAAACGCAACAGAACCCCGGCATGTCCGTATTCAAGAAATGTACAAGAAGAAATAAATACAGCGCAACTTCCACGCATCGATACAATCCCCGCACATACGTACACGTACTCGGCAAATATTTTGTCAAATATTAAACCGGTCATTTTACTGACACATCTAACGATCAGTTTGGTCAGTTGATAAAAGCATCCGATTTATGGGAGGGGCTCATGGGGCACTGTCACCCCTAAGAAATATTTTTATTAAATGATGCCCAAAGTTACTTCATTTTTCTCCATAGTGGTTCTTCATCGATATTTTCAGAAAATAAAGACATAGAGTTTTGCTTCCGCTTTTAGAATGCTGTAGTGGATAAATGAACATAAGCATATATCTGCAGATAGATGGTAAGCAGCATTAAACAACAATTGTCTGCTTTCCAAGTAAAAATTTCACAGTAACTGATTTCATAATATTTTCTATACTCTACCCATAATCCCTCAGTGTATTTACTAGGTCATCTACCAGTTATAATTGATTAAATTGTCAATTTCTACCTCGAAAATTACCCCCGCTTCAATACCCTTAACTCTCACCCAAGCCTACTTACAGCTTGCGCTCGTAGGCTACAGAAACCCAGCAGGCTGCGTCAGAGCGAAGGTGAGAGCTTAGTTTGACGCTAACGCTGGGAAAACAGATGCGACTGCGATGCCATTTGCTGTCAATGTCACACACTCGTAGTACTGTCAGTCAGCATGAGAATTGTAAATGTAATATGAGAATTTAAAATAAAATATAGGTGATTGTGATGCTATGCACTAAATTCAACTAGCTTATTTTTGATTAATCTGCTCTTTTCCATTTGAAAAATTTACAAATAACTAGATATAGATTTCTATCTAATGAACTTTGAAATGGGGACTATAACACTTGTAACTAATTTAACTTGCTCATTATTTCTTGTAATTTAGTTTTTAATTGTAGTTTGCATGTTTGATCTGTATATTCCTGTATGATATCTGGGATATTTGGGATTTCTGATAATAAACGAACAGGATATATATACACGTAAAAAGCATCGGGCTCACTATGCTTGCCCTGAATCAAGTTAAATTTACCATAGCGAACGATGGCACACCTTTAGAATTAATTTAGATAATTAGAATTATTGACAAATTTTATGGCGATTGATGTTAATATTATCATCTTATTGATTATGATTATAATCACGAATATTAAGATTAAGATTTTACGAATACAGTATACTAAGATTATGAATATAAATTACTAAATATATATGAATATATATTACTTATATATTACTTCTATTGTGATTAAAGTTATGATGGCTAAGATTTGTCAGATTCACTAAGACAATCAATTTCTTGGTTGCTGGAATGCTTTTACGGAGTATGGAAGCCGAGTGTTAGTAGTATTACATACCTTTGATCTGCTATTTGACAACTAGACCGCGAAAGATATATATATATATATATATATATATATATATATATATATATATATATATATATATATATATATATATATATAACATCTCATAATAAATGTATGACGTTTATATATGTGAGAATATAAATTATTTTAATATATGTATATTAATATATATTAATATTATATATGCATATATATAACATATACAGGGTGAGTAAAAATAAAAGATAACACCTGCAAAAAGTTTGAATATCTCAGGCTATTGTTAATATTTATAAATTAAACTTTTACCAATTAATGAGGGACTAATTTCTGGTGGGGTGGCCAATTTTCATCCATTTTGGTGCATAGATTGTCCAGTTATGCAAGTTTCAGCAGAGCAACCCCCCATTTTTATCTTAAAATGGCGTTTGCTACAACGGTAAGGGCAGATTGCACTTCATTGACGAGAAGGTAAGGTTGAACTCTCAGTATTACGTCAGTACTTTTCTTCCGGAGCTGTTTGATGATTGCCATGCTCTTCTACCAAATGGTTTCATCTTTCAGCAGAATGGTGCTCCGGCTGATGCATCTCGTCATGCACAGGAAAGGATCAGCGAGATAAACCCGGATTACATCAAGAAGAATGAATGGCCTCCAAACTCACCCGATCATAATCCTCTGGATTACCATATCTGGGGAACCATGCTGCATCTCTATCAGAAACACCAGCCGAAGCCTAAAAGCAAGACAGAACTGCAGGAGGTGCTTTATGCCATTTTTAGGTAAAATAGGGGGTTGCTCTGCTGAAACTTGCATAACTGGCCTGTCTATGTACCAAAATGGATGAAAATTGGCCACCCCATCAAAAATTAGTCCTTTAGCAATTGGTAAAAGTTTTATTGTAAAATATTAACAATAGCCTGAGATATTCAAACTTTTTGCAGGTGTTATCCTTTTTTACTCACCCTGTATGCGTGAAAACCCCAATGCTGATAATTAATCAGAGATTTCTGCACCCTAGATACGTACTAGCTGGTTATCACACTCTTACAGATTAAGTACTGATGGGGTTTAGTGCACTTGTATAAGCTTGCGTGACTGATAATAAACGACGTTAATCAGTATTGGGCGCGGCTAGTACTTGGATGGGCAAGCCCCTATGGAAAATCGAGTAATGACAGCGTGGGAAAAACCAAGGATGCTAGATTATTCTTTAATCCGAGCTAACTGCAACTGTGTAATCAAACTAATAACCACAGATTGGAGGAAATCATGAAAACTACAGCAATTAATCAAGAACACAGTACATGCAGGCAGTATGCTGTTCGATTGAAAGTAGCCCTTAAATACCGAATTATTTCCAAGATAATTGAACATTTTTAATTTTTCAATTTTTTTCCTTTTGAACAAATTCATATACAGGCATGTCCTGCGGTTAGACTTAGAGTTTGCTTGAGGTAGGAGTAAGAAATGGTTAGGGCCAGGAGACACTTACCATGAGTGTTGTTGTTGTCAAATCTGGTCTTTAGCCATTGACTAACAAAACAACGAAACAGCCGTTGAGCTTATTAGTAACAAGAGTTACCAGCCAAAGCTGTTACTTTAAATTGTATGTAATAATATCTAGATCACGTAAACTTACCAATTGCATACTAACGTCATACTAAAGATTGACCGCGTGACATCTATATCATACGGTTCATACATATATAGAATTATTAATAGCCCAAGTTTCTGAATCATACAGCTTCCGCAAAAACTTCATTAATTACAATATTGTGAATATTTCATTAGCAAAGCTATACGATAAATTAACCTCGTGTTTAAGTTTGTTTTGCAGCCCAGTACCACTCAACCATCATGCTTACTTTGTAATATCCTATGAAAAGCATTGCGCAGTATCTGACATATTTAAGCAAACATTTAAGGAATCTTTCGTAAGGTATCTTACAAGTCAGATAGATATCGATAGGAGGTTACCACAAGTTTATATAGTAACAGTTTTAATGATGAGAAAAAGAAACGCAGTTCGATTATCAATTAATGACATATTTAACAAACGAATGACATATTTTGCAGACGAATAGGCCTACTAGAATGCAAAACTAGTTATAACGAACTAAGAAAAGAACAGGAAATTGATTTATCAGTTTAAAAAAATCTCTATCTGCACAGTCATCTGAAAAGTTCTGTCACATCACACACAGCAATTAAGTCACCAAATGCGTACATCTAAACTAATTAACAAATTTTTTTCATTCTTATAACTTAGGCATGATTAATTTCTTCTTCTTCAGATTTTACCTGCTTCATGATTTGGAATTTATATAGCTTTCATTTCTCTCTTCAAGTTAAAGTGCGTATCTATTTACTTTCAATAATTATTTAGTTCATTAATTATATTTATTTGCTTTCATCGAACTCATCCAATTCTCACTTTCATACTTTTCGTCAATCGCACTTTTTCTTTTCAAAATGAAAGCTATATGCATGAAATAAATAATTTCCATTACGCATAAAAGTAACAATGTAGAGAGTTTCGCAAAACATATATAATAAAGCTAAGATTATATATAACAATATAAAAATACACACTTGTGTATATGGGCACTTTTGTTAAAGACACAAGTGAAAGTACCTTGTAGCAGCGAATACTAATAGAAATTGCACTCATAAAAATACAAGAAATATCTGCAACAATATTTCTAAAGATAAATATTATATCATCCACACTGCTATATCTGCTACCATTACTTTCAATGCCAAATGCTTATGCCAAATGCTTAACCATTAGATAGTTTAGACAATTATCCATATTACCAGTCCTGTGAACGTCCGAGATTTTACTCTCCGATCAGACCTACCGGAAACCGATCGCAGAACCTCAGAACAGCCACTTACAATTTCCTGACGTCACTTATCGCGCTTACACATAGAGCAACGGAGACACTCTTAAGTCTATTTTGTATTCACAACACTCTCAATACTGTCTGCTAAATTCTTTTTCATATTACTCTCTAAGATGAAAATAGACTAAAGTAATTAATCTGCACAGACGCACAGATCTGGACACTTTTCATAAATGTGAGAGCAAACGAACACTAAAGAATAATTTTTAAAAAACATACACAAAAAGTATATACTGTACAAGCATACGTTTATGAAACAAAAATTATTAAAATAGATTTTCTGCTGTAAATAGATTAACTGATAGGCAAATTTAAATTTCATTAATAAAACAATTTCTCAATCGTAAGCAATTTCTCGTCCTTATGTTACTTAAAAATAACTTCATTAATCATCATCTTCCCTTGAAACCCAGTTTAGCCAGGGTCGGGATACGATTAGACCTTCCCCACTTTTAAATTCGTTTTAGAAAATTTTGTAGCAATTTCCGGAGCCTAGGCGCTCACCAACCGAATGCCCTTTCTGACGTTGGTTTAGATCTTAGTGCTTTACCACTATTTACGACACGTGCAGTCAACGGTTGGTCTATTCAGCAAGCCGGACAGAACACCGGTAAAATAGTTTCATTTAAAACTTAAACAGATCTAAAATTAATATTTAAAACTGCTTCGCATTAAGCATTAACAAATCAAGCATCAGAAAAAAGATTCCGATACTTAGCAATAGAGTTAGCATTTGACAAGCAAATAAGATAAAACGATTCAGTCTTAATACACAAAGCTTTATATTTGATACAATCATCTACAAAATATAGTAGCAAACTAAAAATATTCAATAGAGTTCATTCATGTTTTACTTAATGACATTTTTCCGTGTAGAAAATTTCCTTTAGCAGATCTCTTTCATATCAACAGGTTTGACGGAGCACACTATCGTACACTGGCTGAGGATCTCTTACAGTCTGCGCTGAGAAGCCTTCAGTGACTGAACAATTAAAAAACAAACCACATTTTTATATCCCCAAGCACGTTTGGTTAAAGCCAACAATCTAGGGAATATTAAACATTCTATGCTATAGCTTAAAAGATAAGACTGGTATCAATGACAGATAAAATATTTCATATTAGTTGACTGCATTAGATAGATAAAATATTTCATATTAGTTGACTGCATTAGATAGATAAAATATTTCATATTAGTTGACTGCATTCTCTATTCTACTTTGCTTCTGATGACAGGCTCATGATATATTAAATTTAATGATTACCGATGGAAAAATAGTAATTAAACAAAACACTGAAGCCAAACAGAGGCTTAATATCGTTATATTCAAATTTATATGATATGGTTATTTTATTTTCTAAGTCTCGTATACGACAATCCTATAAAATCTCTAACGCTGAGCAGATTAACTATAAATCAGCATGTAGATATAGCTGCACTAATTTCCTCATAAACATCTAAAATCTTATAAACGTAAAACAATAACTTTCTACTAGTTGAAGTAAAACAAAAATAATCAAATATATTTAACGTCGATTTCTCTACAATGATTATATAAAAGGACTTGACTACTAAATACATTCAACCAAACCGTCGCTTTAAGAGTCAATATCATAACAAATAATAATTTAAATCAGGACAGAAATGACACGTTTGCTTACCTTGTTGATGCTCACTCCAGTCAAGCTCTCAACAACAGATGGCAGGCGTTCCATAACGGTGAGTACTTCATTGGTCAGCTTAGAGGCTCCCACGTCTCCCTTGCCCATCGAAACCATCGTCACCTTCTTAGCCTGAGACAGTGGGGCAGCAATCTCAGCGGCAATCTAAACAACACAAATCAGCAATCTAAATAACACAAGGAGCAATCTAAACAACACAAGCAGCAATCTAAACAACACAAGCAGCAATCTAAACAACACAAGCGGCAATCTAAATAATACAAGCAGCAATCTAAACAACACAAGCGGCAATCTAAACAACACAAAGCAGTAATTTATAAACGCCACAAGTAGTAATCTAAACAACACAAGCAAAATCTAAACATCACAAACAGTAATCTAAAGGATGATGTCAGACGTCCCCAACAGCACACATCACTACAGATCAATTCACCCAGACCAATCTGCAAAAGAAATGTGCTGAGGAGAAGTAAGGTCATAAACGAAAGCCAGTCCGGTGATCAAAAATGGAGCCAGTCCAGTGATCAAAAAATGGAACAAATAGAACAGGAAGTATTTCAGGTACTGTTGCTGTGCATGGTACATGTTGCCTAAAGTTAAATATTTTAAAAAAGGTGCAATTAAAGGGTTTTATTTTCTTCGCAGTTTCACTCTGAGTCAGATCATGCGGCAGGAAGCTGCAAAAGTATGTATAGATGACTAAAATATGATATAGTTATTTTAACAGATCTTAGCCAGAAATGCAGATTGTGTGCCCATCCAGGATTTAAAATAATGTCATCTTTGGACAAACATGCAATCTCTAATCTCCATACATTCCATATACATGACTATAATAGACTTCTTTAGACTTTTATAATTAGTTTAAAAGTTTATTTATTTGGAACAACAACATTTTCAACAAGCAAAACTACAACAGCCTATGCCGAATATTAATGCTACAAAAGATATAGTTCAATAACATAAATACTTTGGTACATAATTTTAATTCAAGTAGCAGAACTAATTTAATATACAACAAAGATTGACCTTAGGCAGTGTATCGAGCAGCATATCAACGATAGCAGCGTCTTGGTATTCCTTCCAGGCCTCAGCTTTCTTAGCGAGCTGTTCAGCCTCGGCTTTAGCCTTTGCATTGATCGCAAAAGCTTCTGCCTCTCCCTTCATCTGTATATGCAATTCATTGATCAATTAGTGGAATTAACAATTTCCTTTCATTCGCTTGGATTTTAAAACTTTATTGCAATTGAATCTCTATAGCAAATATTACGCACCTTTAGCATAATAGTACAGATCATAAACAGAGTGGTGCATAAGTATTTTACAGACACCACTTCAAAATAATTTATCTAATTTGAAACGCATTTCATACATAACATAAACTAATAGCAATCAGCGACTGTACACATAAAGAGTCTCTACATTAAGATCAGATTTAAGAAAGATTCTGCAATAAACTCAACTAAACAAGCACTCTTTAACAACATTCTCGCTAGAGACACATAATAAAAAGCAATTACTCTGAGAAATATTAGACTATGAAAATTCTCCGTTAACATAATTATATTGTGTCAAATAATTATAGAATGTACAAATCTATCAGATACAACTAACAACCTATCGCACCAGTTGGTACAGCATGCTTGCCTGATAAGCAGGAGTCCATCAGTTCAAATCCCGGCTGTGCCGTCTCCGATAGTATCCCTTGTGACAGGAAACAGACGCTAGACTTAGCTTTAGAGCTTAACATAAGCAAGATAAATGAAGATGATTGATATTGATAATATATTAACCTGAAGGCTTTGAGCTTCAGCCTGGGCTTCAAACATAATTCGATTTCTGTAAAGAGGAAAAATAGCTTTACCATATCAATATAATATTTTCTTAGCCAAAAGATAGAACATTACAGCTTAAGGATAACAAGAGCACAGTCTAATGAGAGCATTTCAGAGTATGCATTGCTGAAGTATAGTGTAATTTATCAAGAGAGGATCTGTTATATTGAAGCTTAAGTTACACTAATGAGGAAAAAAAAAAAAAAAAACATGCCAAAAATGAATAATGTTAAGAAATAATTTTACAGATCAGACAGACTAGAAAGCAGACGGACATATCACTTCTTCACGATTATCTCCAGGTTGTGATGATGTGAGTATGAATATGTGTCATGGCTGCCTCATGGTACATATTCACACTCAGTCTCTGTTACATTTATAAGTCTCCTAATTTGCTAATATCAATAAGTTGCTCCAAGCATCAAAAGCTAAGCTGTTATCATACCTCTTTGTGGCCATTAATCAGAATTAAAGACAATTCTAGGGTGGTTTACCATTGCCTTCCTACTAATGACAGAATACGTATAACAATGAGAACCTGTTAGCCTCGGCTAGTTTCTCCAGGCGGTACTTCTCTGCCTCAGCGGGTTTGCGTATGGTAGCGTCCAGTTCTCTCTCTCTACGTATTATCTCTTGTTCCTGTACTTGTATCTGTTGTGATCTCTCAATCACTGTTACCTGCATCTCCTCCTCCTTGATCTGCTGCTTCGTCTTAGCCGCCTGCAAACCACAAAAACATTAAAAATTAAAACACATTAAAAATTGGGATTTGTGGGTTCGAATCCCAGCCGCGCTGGACATTCACTGGACTGGTACACGGAAAATGGACTAAATTGCCTAACGGTTTAAACATATGGCATTAAAAAGTGATAGCTATCAACATAGTTGATCATTTCACTATAATGTGTGTTTACTTTTTAAACAAGACGACATAGGCACACATATCAGTATAAATATGCACATACTAACACATACCTGCACACAAACATGTATATAGACATTTCGTCTTAGCATCCTAAAAACCACTTGCTTAAGTAAAGCAGACCGTGATGGGAAAGTTAACTCAAAAGTCAACTTTTGCACTGTATGCTTTCAGGTAAACATATATAACGCATTATTTGAACTCAAATTTCGAGTTAAAATGTGAGTTTAACGCTAACTTTTGAGCTAGTAACTCAATGAATTACACTCAAAAATTAATATGTTAGTGAACAATTAGCTAACCTACAGGATCTTATGTCGAAAAAACATAATGTATGAAAGATAACACATAAATAGAATTAAGATAGCGCTACTACTGACCTGCAGTGCGTAGGCTAGCTCAGACTGAGCTTTCTTTGTCTGAACCTCCTGATCAAACGTCGCCTGCTTCAGCTCAAAATCTCTCTTAGCCTTCGCTATCTCTATGTCGTTGACATAGCGAGCAGCCATTCTCTGCTCCTCAGCCACCGCTTCCTAATTGTTAAAATACCAATATAAGAAGCACTTAATTGTATTTAATGCTCTTAATTTATTACTTTTAGTAATTAAGAATCTGTATTTGGATCTCAATTAAGTGCAAAAACAGTGAAACGTTAAGCATTCAAATCTTTGAAATAATCACTGAAAATATAACTTATATAATTTGTCGTTTAGCAATGATATTAGTACATAAATATTCATAATAATCGATGATATTAATCAATAATATTAATTAAAATCAATAATAAAAAATTATAATTGCTTAAATTAAAAAGAAAAACTAATCAGAGCAATAAATTTATAATAGAATATTAAACAAATATGTGATATTTTAATATGTGAGACTGCCACTTGATCCATTAACAGATTTCTCTTACAACACAGAAACACAGAAATGTGCCGTAATGTTTAAGAAATTTTAAGTAATATCTAGATCCAACAAACCTTTATGCCAGCATCACGTCTCGCCTCAGCCTCACCTATCCTAGCATCACGCTTAACCTGGGCTGTACGAGACATGCCCAACGCTCTCAGGTATCCCTAAACACATATCACATAGTAACACATCAATAGTGATTAACCCCACATTTACATCACATAATAACAAATTATATCTAGACATATATGTATGCTACATATTCATCACATCACGCTTCACCTGAGCATAACATACTAATTCAAAGTTCTCAATATCCCTGCACAAAGATCATATATTAGCACATTATACCTACATGTATTTCAAAATTATTGTTAAAATAGATATAGTATTGTTGCCAAAAATTTGTGATTGGTGGGACAGAGAGGATTGGAGAAGGTCTATTCGTATCCCAACCCAAGTTAAACTGAGATTCTACGGAAGATGATGATGGTGATTGTTGCCAAGAACAAAAGATCCCTAAGTGCCATTTCTGAGGGATTAATCAATTTGCTGTAGAATAATCACTGTCTCCTACTTAATACAATTAGGCAGGCAATTATCTCAACAAGAATTCTAAGCCAGGCTTACCCTTACTTCACAATCTTCTGAATCCAAGTCATCCACTACATATTAATTGCCATCAATCACAGAACCCAGGATGGATGTTGTCTAATTCCTGGAATAATCAAAATCTGAATCTTTCAGAGCGTCTCTCACTCTCAGTGCACTGCCTACTGGCAGGTCCATGGTACAAAGGTCAATAACCTCCAGGCAGGTCAATGCCTCCATCTTCTCTGTCTTGCATTTTCATTTTCATCTCTACATAAGAGAGGATCTTTACTTCATATAATAGTACGTTCATAACCTTGGTGTTGTCTTTGACTCTAAACTGAACTTTAAGCAGCTATCTAAGCAATTATCTTCTTCGTGTTTCTTTCAAATTCACCAGTTATGGAGCATTAGATCATGTTTGTCTGATTCTTCCACAGAAATTCTTGTTCATGCCTTTATTTACTCAAGGCTGGATTATTGTAATAGCCTGTTCTTAAGTTGCAATAAATCGGTAATTGATAGACTGCAAAGAATTCAGAATGCAGCTGCAATATTAGTTCTTCGTGCGAGACGCTCTGATTTGGCTACTCCTTTGCTACAGAAACTTCATTGGCTTAAAATTCCAGAACAGATTGAATTCAAATACTGCCTTACCACGTTCAAATGCCTGACTAACTCAGCCCCGTCATATCTTTCTGACTATTGTATACCATTAAGTTCTTGTTCCTTAAGGAAAAACTTACGATCTGTTGAGTCAGGTAAACTCGCTGTTCCTAAATGCCGAACAGTTTCTTATGGTGACAGGTCGTTTCCTGTAGCAGGTCCCAAATTGTGGAATGAACTTAAAAAGAAAAACTTTCTGATGAACCTGATAGCTTTAGAAAGAGTCTTAAGACACATCTTTTTGCTAGATCATTCCATTTAAATTCTGCTCACTCTTAAATTTCTCAGATTGCAATATTTAAGCTACGTTACATATTGGTATTTGATATTTGTGTGATTTTACTGAGTGCTTTTTATTGTATTTGCTTGTTTTTCCTGTAACAGTTGTAAAGTATAGAGATGCTTTAGCATGATATACTCTATTAAACATTAAACATTAAATATTCCTAATCTCAACTTCTGTCTCTTCAATTCTACCTTCAATGGCCTCTTGTAGTAAATTTACCCCTTAAAATGGGTCCTATCTAATTTTTCTTTCTTTCTTATTTTTCTTAAAGCATTTATCAACTGTCTGTCTGTAACAACTCTCTCTCTCGCATAGATTAAAAATTACATTAAAATGGCGTTTGATTGGTGAGCGCCTAGTTTCCAAAAATTGGTAAATAATTCTAAAAAGAATGGAAAAGTTTAATCCAGACACCAGCTACACTGGGATTCAGGGGAAGATGATGATGACAATGATCAATGATAAAATGACAGATCTTAAACAAAGTTGCACATAAAAAAAAAAAAAAAAGGATAAAATTCATTCAAGAAGTCACTGATTTAGGTTACTAGTGTACTTACTTCTTCATCCTTCACATCTTTAAGTGTATAACTGACCACGCTGATTCCCATGTTAACTAAATCCGATGATGCCACTTCAAACACAGCCTTACTGAACTTCTTTCTATCCTTATATATTTCCTACAAACACAAATAAACAAACCATACAATTTAAGCACTTCGTAGAAACTTCAGTTCATTAGAGGTGGAAAACAACTTTAGATTATTAACTATACAGTTTTCGCTTACTAACTATCAGCAGTCAGCACTTATTTTTTTATGAAGTTGTAAATTAAAACTTATATAACAATGTTATAAACAACTAATATATAATATTTAAGCTTACTTAACTACTTAAAATAAATTAAATAATTAACTAACTCAATTACAAATTTTGTAATGCACCAGATTCAAACTAACGCAGTTAGAAGATTGCAGAAGCAAAATTACTCTTTTGCAATCATTACTTTTTAGTTTGGCTACATTACTGTTCATAGAACTTTAGCTTCATTTTTCAGAAACTATGACAAACATGTACAAAATTAATTATCAAAATCAAAAATTAAGAACATCACTAGAGTACATAAGAGTTATTTAATTTGCACTATTTTCATGATACAAAATTTTCAAATATTCACAGAAAATACTGATTTCAACAAAACCCGACATTATACTGCGGAGGAGTGTCTAGATTGATTGAAGGAAGATTACCTCGACAGTCATGTTGCCCATGATGGCTCTTTGATGTCCCTCCAGTGTCTCCAATGCTATACGTCTGATGTCCTCCTCACTCTTGCCCAGAAACTGCTGACAGGCTGCCTGCAACATCTCGTGGTTCTGTCCCTGTATCTTTACCTACAATATAATATCATACAATGCATTGCCACACTTCTGTTCTTCCATAAATGCTGGAATTAGCATTTATGGAAGAACAGAAGGAAGAGAAAGAATGAACATCGAGGAAATGGCAAAGAATAGAGTTTGTGGAGGAACATCATAGAGAAATCTTTGGCTGGAACTAGCCCCCAGATAATCACATGACATGAGGGCCACACTGCATTATAGTACAGATAAAGATATTAAACCACATTACGATCAAGAGCAATGCAGCAACATGACATGCTGTTTGAGAAGGAAACTAAAGTTATGCAAAGTTAAGTCTTGTCATCAGCCCTTTAATACGTTAGAACACTGTACAATTCGTTCCAAAACAACTACAAAATATTCAGCATAATGTAATACATTAAAATGTAATTCAATCAGAAAAATTAATTACACCACAATCCACTCAAACACAATGGATTACAACATGATACAGATTCAAATCAATGCATACATTTATTACCTTTTGTCATTATTTACTTTAAGGCTCGTAAATGTGTGATTCTCATATTAGAAACACTTTTCAGACCTATATTTTCAAAGTTTATTATTTTACTAATTTAAGTTAATTATTTTGTCAAACTTTTCTACAGCTTTACCGTTCGCATCCCTTCTAAAAGACTAGAAATCCACATTGCTTGAAAAAAAGTTAGTACATAAGGAATACTATTAAAAACAAGCATGAATTAGAGAATAAAGATCTCAGCAAAATGACAGGACTATTGGGGGAACCACAGTAACAACAATCACATACCTGAGCAATTCCAGTGACAGAGATGGCAACGCCGAGCTGAGTGTAGACGTGCTCACTCTGAATCTGAAGAGTCATCGTATTCAGAGAAATTCTGCGTAACACACACAACCAGTCCCGCGAAATACACGAGTTGCACGAAAATTACACGAGCCCCAGGAATTACACAAGGTTCGCGAATTTTACGAGTTCCAGAAAAATGACATGAATTCCACAAATTACATGAGCTCCATGATAATTACACAAGTTCCACTAATTAAACGTGCCTCACAAATGACATGAGTCCAATAAGTTACATGAGTTCCATGAAAATTATATAAGTTTCACAAATTACATAGAATATCTGAGTATTGTTATTGGATGATCCAATAAGAATACTCAGAAGAAGGTGAAATAGGACGTAGAGTAAAACAAGGTTGTGCACAGCGTTCCGACGCTGTTGTTTAGGATTTACTCAGAAGCAATGATGGAGGAGGCCATGACAGACATTGAAGAAGGAATTCAAGCAGGAGGTAAGTTATTGCACGATGTGAGCGCAGATGATCAAGGAATGGTAGCATGAAGTGAAAATGGACTATAGGAGAAAAACGATAGTCTGAATGAATCGAAATGAAAAATCGGCTTGAAGATTAACATCAAGAAGACAAAAGTGATGAGAGTGTCCCAGGAAAAGAAGTAAAGTTAATATTACAGTAAATGGTACGAGATTGGAACAATTCAGGAGTTTCAAATACATAGGTCAAACTATAACGGATGATGGAAAATGTGAGACTGAAGTACGTAGTAGGATTGCACAAGCAAAAGAGGCTAATTGTAATAAGACAGAACTTCTACCAAAAGGTCTAAATAAAGCCATAAAGTTAGTGAAAACCTTAGTACAGCCTATGCAAATTATAAGTGAAACTTGAACCATAAGGAAGGATAATATCAGGAAACTACAAGTGTAAGAGAAGTGGATATGGAGAAGAATGGAAAAGATTAACTGGACACCAAAAAGCTACAAATGAAGAAATTCTGGAGAGAGTTCGGACAGTTAGACAGTTGTTAAAAGCAGTAAGAATTAGGAAGAAGAGCTAGATAGGACACATTCCAAGGGGGAAGTTTACTACAGGACGTTATAGCACGTAACATGGAAGGCAAGAGAAGCAGAGAAGAGCGAGATTAGGGATATTAGATGATTTAGAGATCGAATCCTATGTAAAATCATATTTTAATCATATGTGGACATGAACAGGAAAAGGAAGACAGAGTGAAAAGGCATTATATGCCATGGACCTGACTGTCAGCACACTAAATTAGTAATATACCAGTAATTATATAAACCATTGCATAAAGAACAAAACAGTATGTACTTTACACGAGTATGTTATCTTCATTTATTATAACATAAAATGTTACCTCTGTATTTTCTGAATGCCAGGCCATACGAAGACTCGTCCTCCAGGTATCAGCAGAGGCTTGGACAGACAACATCCTGATAACAAAATGTTCATTAATAACATTGAAACAACATCCTGATAACACAATGTTCATTAATAACATTGAAACAACATCCTGATAACATAATGTTCATTAATAACATTGAAACAACATCCTGATAACACAATGTTCATTAATAACATTAAAACAACATCCTGATAAAACAATGTTCATTAATAACATTGAAACAGCATCCTGATACACAATGTTCATTAATAACATTAAAACAACATCCTGACAAAACAATGTTCATTAATAACATTGAAACAACATCCTGACAACACAATGTTCATTAATAACATTGAAATAACATTCTGATAACAGTGTTCATTAATAACATTGAAACAACATCCTGATAACAATGTTCATTAATAACATTGAAACAACATCCTGATAACACAATGTTCATTAATAACATTGAAACAACATCCTGATAACACAATGTTCATTAATAACATTGAAATAACATCCTGATAACAATGTTCATTAATAACATTGAAACAACATCCTGATAACACAATGTTCATTAATAACATTGAAATAACATCCTGATAACAATGTTCATTAATAACATCGAAACAACATCCTGATAACATAATGTTCATTAATAACATTGAAACAACATCCTGATAACATAATGTCTATTAATAACATTAAAATAACATCCTGATAACACAATGTTCATTAATAACATTGAAACAACATCCTGATAACACAATGTTGAAAAAAGTGAGTAATTCCCTAAATTCCGTACTTGTAAGTACAATTATAATATGCATAGTATTACAGAAAAAATAACATACTTGTAAGAAACTTTTTCATTCATCAAACTATATAAAATAAATTCCTTTCTGGTTTGATTTGATTTGCTGTGCAATCAAAGTATAATGATTCACATGAAGCACCATCAATAGTCTCTTAAAATTGTAAGTCTGCCATTTGTTATCATACTAAATATTATATATATATATATATATATATATATATAAACCTACAATTTATTCAGATATTTCAAAACTAATTTGCCATTGTACTCCGGTGTATTTCTACATAACAGGCACCTCATGCTACATAGCATTCGGTGCCTGGTATATAACTCTTCAGATATATCAGCCTTCTGCTTCCTTTTACTAGCACACATCAATTAGTTACACAGACAGCAGAAAATCTGTTAAAACACATTATGCTGTTTATAGCAAGGGAGTAGTAATTAACGTTTACATAGCTAAAGAAGGAAACAAAGAGAAACTGTTTTAAAACTCAATAATTTAAGCAAGAAAAGCCTGCTGCACATCCTTTTGTCATGTGTGTAATCAAAACTACATAAAAAGAAATAACTAGTAACAAATATAAAACAATTTTATTATATAATGAAATGATACAATATTTAATAGAAGTACTTTAATAAAAGTTTGTACTTGGTACTGATTAAAACGCGAATTAAAGTAGATATCAGTAAATCAAAAGGAAATTAAATTTACCATAACTGCACAATTGTCATATATGCAGTGTACAAGTGCGTTTAATACATAATTTGCAAAAGCAATATTGTTCTCATTAAAAACTGATTTGCCGGCATGAAACGAATTACTGAATTCTATTTTTCGGATCTTTTACATTTACTTTTTAAGAGTATTTCAGTGACTATGTTTTAAAAATTTACATTTCTTCACATACATATATTTAGGCTGGTGCTGTTGATGCTCGACGAGCTTCTTCATGTATACAATGAGTTGAGAAATTAATTAATTAATTAATTAATTAAGCTGATTATTAATAAAGAAATATTAGTAATAAAATATTTAAAACAAATAGTCTATAAATATTCAGTGGACTTTGTCAACATCACTAACTTCAACAAAATCGATGACAGAGCTGCAAGAACTGATCAGAACACTATGTAAGCATTAAGTACTGAACTAAAATATTTGGTGCCCATTTTCTGCGCAACAATTTCAATGCATTCACTGACAATTCGCATGTAATCAGTGCAAAATAACTTTAAAACAAATTTAGGATTGCAACATACCTGACACCACCATAGCCTCATTAGGACCGCAAGTGTGGAAAGGCATCTTGAAAGTAAAATAGTAACACCGAATGCAACTGAACTATTTCTATATGAAGATGATCGGCTGTATTGATAGCAGTGACAGTGCAGAAAGAATGTCGAAAGTTAGGCGAAATAACTTGCTGTCAGAACTCCAACATAAAATTCGACCTTACAAAACTTTACCTAAATGACAACAAAAATGGCCTACATAAGACCAGCCATTAAATGCCGACCCGATATGATAACAAGTTAACAAACTACAATTTCTTTTAGCCTTAAACAGCTTCCAGCCTAATTCTACTCCTAATTTAACACCAAATACTAACCATAACCCTAACCATAATCTTTTAACTTGAATTCTCTAACAAAGGAAATATTAACAAGTAAAAAAGTTAACGCGGCTTCTGTCCGGCATTTAATGTTCTTTAAATATGCAAAGTTGTCAAATAAAAAATCTGATCTCTCCTCCCATACAAAGTTGTAAGCCCCAACAACAAGAACAACTTCTACAAATAACATAACATAACGGCACACTGGGTCAAGAAGTACAGATGCTTGTTTGTTTAAGGCCCATTTCCTCCTTCCGCTCTATGGTTATTAGCAATCGTTGCCTTTTGATGAAGCATCAATTGCAGCCGATGCAGATTTAAGGATAACCTTCTATGTGCTCACCCACAACGTAATAACCGATACCGATGTAGCTTAACTTCGATTATTGACGCGCAACTAAACCAAGTGCGTTAAATCCAGCCGCCAAAAATACTGAACTAATCTTAATTATACTGCTTCAGATAGTCGTAAAAATTTGTGAAAAAAAAAAAAAAAAGAATTATATCAGAGAATATAATAGTTAGAGAACCTTTAGGAACTAGTGATCATAGCACGATAGATTTTCAATTAATCACTAATAAAATAAAAACTGAGAAAGAGAGTAAAGTATTGAATTTTCACAAAGCTAACTATCAAGCTATAATTGCAGCTGCTCAACTAAAGGGTTGGGACAAAACATCCTTGAATAATGTTAATGATATATGGTCAATTTTAAAGAAAGATATTTTAGAAATCAGAAATAAATTGATACCTTTAACATATTGGTCAAAAGTAAAATGCAAATGGGCAACTAAATTATGCAAAAAGTTAAGGAGAGCAAAGAGACGAGCTTGGCATAAATATATAGAATCGGTAGAAAATTGTCATATTACAATGAGTATAAGGAGAAATTAAGCAAGTCTACTAAGGCAAATGATGAGGCAAGGAAACAGTTTGAGATTAAATTAGCTAATAATGTAAAAAATGACAATAAAAGTTTCTTTGCCTATGTTAGAAATGTAGGGATTTCTAGCTTCTTCGCACACGATTCGTGTAAAATGTAGTGGCATTGCCATTAGTTAAGATATTTCTTTGATTCGTTTTATAATTTGGACATTATTAAGCAGTGTGAGCTTGGCTGACTTTTTGCTAGTCTATGGAGGCGTGGCCTATCGCGCGTGAAATAAAAAGAAGCGACGCGCGGGAATCTGGCAGTCCGATAAACAAGCGTGTGACTGTCGCGTGTGTTAATAGTGTTTCATTAATAGCGCGGTGTGCGGCTTCTTGCAGATAAAAGCGTATACGTATATATTAAGAGGGATATTACGATACATTAAGTGATATATTAAGAGCATCGTACGTGATGAGATAATAGTTATAGTTATAGAATCTGTAGTATAGATAATTATTAAGGGAAGTAAAGATAACGCTCGAGGAGCAGCCTTCGAGAACTACGAGGGACGTGTCGGTGAGAAACCCGACGAGATATCACGGAAGGACAGGTCGGGCAGGAAGTAGGGAGTGCAGAGAAGCCATCAACGTCAGGTGAGGGTAAGTGTGATCCTTCATAGTAAGTACTATTGAGGAACTCGCAGGAGATCGTTGTGCTAACTAGGAACAAGGTCGTGAGGAGACAGCTGGTCGAATACAGTATCTAATGCTCTCGAAATTTATTCTCTAGGACCGTAATAGTTCGTTTATGAGCACCTGCCTGCATACCAATTTCTTTATTTCCTAAATAGACGTCAGAAGACCTGTTTCTGGACTCCGACGAGTGCGACGAGTCCGGCGAGTGCGGCGGTCTACTGTTTCTGGACTCCGGCGAGTACGGCGAGACCGGCGAGTGCGGCGGTGTACATTAGAAGACCTGTTTCTGGACTCCGACGAGTGCGGCGAGTCCGGCGAGTGCGGCGGTCTACTGTTTCTGGACTCCGGCGAGTACGGCGAGACCGGCGAGTGCGGCGGTGTACATTAGAAGACCTGTTTCTGGACTCCGACGAGTGCGGCGAGTCCGGCGAGTCCGGCGAGTGCGGCGGTCTACTGTTTCTGGACTCCGGCGAGTACGGCGAGTCCGGCGAGTGTGGCGGTCTACGTTTCCTGGACTCCGGCGAGTACGGCGAGTCCGGCGAGTGCGGCGGTCTACGTCAGAAGACCTGTTCCTGGACTCCGGCGAGTGCGGCGAGTCCGGCGAGTGCGGCGGTCTACATTAGAAGATCTGTTTCTGGACTCCGGCGAGTACGGCGAGTCCGGCGAGTGCGGCGGTCTACATTAGAAGATCTGTTTCTGGACTCCGGCGAGTGCGGCGAGTGCGGCGGTCTACTGTTTCTGGACTCCGGCGAGTGCGGCGAGTCCGGCGAGTGCGGCGGTCTACAGTTTCTGGACTCCGGCGAGTACGGCGAGTACGGCGAGTCCGGCGAGTGCGGCGGTCTCTCATTGATTCTCATTGATACGGACAATTACGCGATAGAGTTAAATAAGAACCTAATTGCGGGATAGGACTCGCTAAACAGTTATTTAGTTATGTGCAATAGAGTTCGTAGTTGACTCTGTTTTACACATATAATACTGATATACGATTAATAATTCTGTTAATTTGACTGTTTTTGCCTGTGTTTGTCGTAATTACTTTGTTCTATAGATAAACGCGACTAGTACTTCCAATCTGGTAGTCAGCGACGGTATACAATGGAAGATGCTAACGTCGTATGGCAGCAAGACTCTGCCCCAACCCCTGACAGTGCAGAGTCGCTCAATCGACTGATAGATGATCCGCCAAGTCGCGGTGAATCGCGACATTCTTTACCGGTCTCCGTGACAGTAGGTGCTACTAGGACACTCGATCCTCTCTCGATATATCAAGGGAGCGTTACTCCGACAGAGCGAGAAACCTTTCTCGCGCCCGAGGCGGACGCCCCCCGCCTACTTACGTCGGCCGCCGGCCCTCTCGACAGAGCGGCGCCGGTGCGACCGACGGCGGTGACGACGCAGCGGCCGCCGATAGGCGACGTCGGCGCTGCGCCGCACCACAGAAATAAAGAGAGGAACAAAGCTAAAGTAGGTCCATTGCGGGATGCTGATGGTATCATTATCACTGATGATGAGCTCACAGCAAACATGTTCAATGACTATTTTAGCAGTGTTTTTACAGTAGAAAATCTAGATAATATTCCAAAAGCAGATAGAATATTTACAGGTCTAGAATCAGAATGCTTAAGTGAAATAGTCATTTATAAGGAAATAGTTTTAAAGAAACTTAGTGAAATTAATTGTAATAAAAGTCCAGGTTCAGATGATCTTCATCCTAAGTTACTATTTGAGCTGAGACACCAATTAGTAGGTCCCCTTACTAAATTGTTCAATCTATCGCTCGAAACTGGGATTGTACCTCAAGACTGGAAAGAGGCCAGGGTGTCTCCCTTGTTCAAGAAAGGTAGAAGAGACAAACATGAGAACTATAGACCAGTTAGTTTGACTAGTATCATAGGTAAGGTGTTCGAGAGCATTATCAAGGATAATTTAGTTAAACATTTAAATAGTTATGGATTAATAAGAAATAGTCAACATGGATTTACCAGAAATAGATCTTGTCTAACAAACATCTTGAGCTTTATGGAATCTGTCACACTGCATGTTGATAACGGTAATCCAGTAGACATTGTCTATTTGGATTTTGCAAAGGCGTTTGATAAAGTGCCTTACGAGAGATTGTTTTGTAAACTTGAACCTCATGGAGTTACTGGCTCTGTCCTGAATTGGATCAGAATTCTCTAGCACATGTGGTCTGTCGATCCTCAAGGTTTCTCAAGGCCACCTCTAGTTCCTTACTTAACAATCTTCATTGGCTTCCTGTGGCTCAAAGAATTAGGTATAAAATCACTCTGTTAACTTTCAAAACAATTATCTTTGGTAAACCTTCTTACCTCTCTGATCTCATAATCCAATACCATGGGCGTAGCCAGGATTTGGTCATGGGGATTTTCAAAAAATGAGGACCGATACGGGAATCGTTGGTGTGGGAGGGTAATCACGCACAAGTCGAAAAATGGGGTCCGGGGGCATACGTCCCCCGGCGGGGTCCAGGGACATAGCCCTGGTAGGGGGTCTGGGGGACTTCGTCCCCCAAAAGCTGAAGAACTTTTTAAAATAATGTCTGCAATTTGTAGCAATTATTAGCCTACTGAATTGAAAAACTCTGTCTTGCAGATCTCAGTGGATTATACAATATGACTATAGTTCGTGGTACTTTTGATCGAGAGCCTTTTCAATCCACTACAGTAATAGTGTAAAATTAAGATCAGAGCTTGTGTAACTGCAGTGGCGACAATACACCATTTTCTTGGAGGGGGCAAATTTTTTTGAAGAACCATTTTTTCTATGCGCATATGTTGCCATTTTATGGCCTTCTTTTAGTAAATATGAAGCCAGGAGCCTGTGGGGGAGGAGCTAAACCATTGCCAAGAGAAACCTGTTAAGTTTTTATTTTCTATCTTTTAATAACCGCCTTAAATTTATGTCGCTATAATTTTGCATTCTTATTTGAAATTAAATATAATTTTTACTTCCAAAGCAGGAATTTAATTGCAAACATGCAGTAAAATGCTCTCGGTCCTAATTAGAACTTAGACAAGATATACGCAGTAGCTTACGTATGAGGGAAGCAATATTCAATAAGTACAGAAAAATGTAAACTATAATCTGTTGAATTACATACTGTATAGAGATAATCTACTGAGCTTAATATTAGTCTATTTTATACTTCTATTAATGCCCATCTACAATATAAATACTTGTATACGTAATAGTACGTTATAAGTTGCAACTTTTACTGTTTAACTACACTCATAGCCAATAAGCGACTGCAGATAATCCTGAAACATGCCCTCCAATGACTCATGGAATAGTAGGCCTATCAAATGACAATGCTGCAGTTGCAGTGACGCTCAGAGCTTGTCTTGGGTACTAGCCCTAGTGGCATCTTATCGTCTGCCTCTATCAAACAGGTGATGCTGACAAAGATGTTCGGAATCACAGTTGACCTTTGTGAGGTCCATGCGGGGTGAGGGGTGCATTCTATATTACTTGTGAATAAGTAAAGTAATAGGCAAACGCGGGGATGAATGAATGCTTTGTATACAGTAGAGGAGCAGAGTGTGGCTGTAAATTACGATAAAGATGAAACAGGATGTCTTGAGTCACCACGCCTCCCCCCTGTCTTACTCCATTCAAACGTATTCACATTGAGACTGTTAAAGTTTAAACATGCTTAGGACACTAAATAATAAAGAAATCTACATACAACTAACTTATGAAATTAATGCTGGATATAATTTTATTTAAGCTACTTAAATCTTGATTAAGATAGTCTCTGCTAAAATCCATGGGGGGATTAATCCCCCATATCCCCCCCCCCCTTCGCTACGCCCATGTCCAATACCAACCTTCTCGTAAGCTTCGTTCTTCAGATGACAAACTGCACAAAATTCTCAATATTCTCACATCATAGGCCGACGTTCTTTTTGTTTTTGTCTCTGCCACCTGATCTTCGCTTATGCTCTACTACTTCCACTTTCCTTTTTAGGTTGAAACTACATCTCTTCCCGCCATAGATTTTTTCATCTTGCCTGACTGTTTTTTTTATCACCGGACCGGCACCGTTTAGGATCTTTTTCTTTCTCTTCAGTACAATTTTTTCAGATCGTTTGAGGTGAATTATTCGTAGTGACGTGTGATGGGGACGTCTCTGATATCATCCGTGTATGAGGGAACGGACGTTAAACCTTTATTATTATTATTATTATTATTATTATTATTTATTACCCCGGTGTAAAGAACCTGGGGTTTGATAAAAACGATTCGAGCAATACGTGCTGAATCGCCGCCCGGCTACTCGAGGTCATCAATCGGCTTAAAAGAATTGTTGAAGCAGACTGCATTAAATCTTTGCAAAGTCATGGAGAGCCTTTGCCAAAGAAAAGATGTCTCTCGCTTATCGCCGGTTTGCTCTGCAATAAGTCTGCCTATGCCTTAATAAAGTCAACTCCTTCGGGATTCATCGGGCCCATGGTTTCAATAGCCACCGGAACAACTTCATATCCTAAGGACAGATCACGGTATTTATCCAACTTCCTAGAGGCGGCATGAACAGCAGCACCACCGGCTGTGACTGAAGTCGTATTCAGGTAGGAGTTTGCCATAGTGTCAATGACCGTGACGTCCCAAACGGCACATTTACCGTTGCACCAGGGCACTAAAGTCATGCCGTCCGGACGCTTGCCGTCTGATCTGGACAACCCACTTGGTTCCTTAGAGGAAGGGATGCCTGCTCTCGAAAGTGCTCGCCATATTATGTCATTTAAATTGTGATGGCGAGACATTCTACCTGAGCTTCGTTTGCAGGAGAGACCGTGGAGACCTAAAGCGTCGACTTCATGACCGCAGGGGCACATGTGAGGCTCGCAAGTTTTCGCCCCTAAACGGAAACTAACAGCTACTCGAATCGCCTCATTGTCTAAAAATAGCCCACAAGAAGCAACAGGGAGAGCGTGAAGCCAGACGCTGCTTCTTTTAGTTGATACAGCTAGGAGTCGTGCTCTGTCTACTGCATTGGACTGGGATTCTAACAGACTGTTATAAATCCGATCCACTATAGGACGGTCCCATGATTTCTGGCTACTGACTGAGGTAGAAGGTGGAGCACTGGAGGTGAGGCTTTTGGACCAAACTGACAACGCAACGTCAATGGAACTATCGGCAGAAAGGGAGCACTTATGAAGGATGGCGTCTTGCAACTGCCTCGTTCCCATCGCTGATGCCAAGAAGGCTGAAGGCGCGATATGGGAAACAAGACGAATTCCAAGACCACCCATGCTCACCGGTAGACTGGCTTGCTGCCACTGCAAAACAGACAAATCTGCGTTGATAACGGCGCACAAGCATTGCCTAAGAGCCTCGTCGTAGTCTAAAAGCCGCGGATTAGAGAAGCTCGGACTAGAGCGCAGAACGTGCATAAGTTTAGGTGCACTTAAAGAAAAGCGAAGGATTGTTAAAGCATCATGAGCGGCTAGCGACTTCAAGCGCGATGCTGTACGTTTGAGGTCTTCAAGGCGACTGGATAAAGCGGTGGTAGTAGCTTCTTCTCCAGAGAGTGGCGCGCCGAGTAGAGAACTATGGGATAGGCACATTGGCACAAATGATGACAAAACTGAGTTGCCCGGAGATTTGCAAACTGATGATATGACTTCGCACTTGGTACGATTCAACTGAAGCCCAAATTCTTGGCCTCTGTCGATGATAGTCTGTACATCATTTGCAATCGACGACTCGCAACCACCTAGAGTAATGTCATCTAGGTATCCCACCGTGAGATCGCTAGAGAGAGAAGTAAGGAGAGGGTGAATAGTCAAGCAAAACAGCATGGGCCCTAAGGGATCCCCTTGTTGGACTCCTTCCTGTGACTCAATGCACCAGTCTCCGAACTTCAACCACGAAGGGCTTGAGTAAGCTAGATGGCAGAAACTATACAGCTCTGGTATCCTGTGATGTATTTCGCTGAGCATTCGTGATCTACTCAAGCAATTAAAAGCATTACAGAAGTCTAGCTTTACCACGAAGTGATCAGCTGGCATTGACTCAGCGAAACGGCGAGTAGCGTGAACAGCTGCCTCACAGCCACCTGGAATACCAGCTCCAAGTTGAATTGGGCTCAAGTATTCGCTGAGAGCAGACACTGCATAGCGATTTGCGCATTTAGCGGCTAAACGACGCCAAGTGTAACCCACTGCAATGGGGCGAATGCCGCCAGATTTCTTATTGAGTGCGAAGAGTTTACCACCAAACAGCACCGGTTGGACCTCAGGGGGGCAAACACCTCTAAGAAGGAGATTCACGAAAGAAGTCAAAGCGGTCAAAAATGTCCCAGCCGACTCTCTACAAGTCACAAGCTCCAGAAGATGCTGAGGGCGAAGGCCATCAGGACCACCTGCTGAGCCTGCTGGAAAGCTACGTACAGCTTTGACAACATCCTGCTCTGAGACTTGAATGGGCGGAGTCTCCATTGAGTCCGGAAGGGGTGCCATTATACTGCTACTAGCTGCGGGTGGGTGCTTGGCCTTCAGGATATTGAAAGTGTTTAAATTGCATTGTGCTGGACTTTCGTCTGAACAGAGGATGCGCACAGCTGCCGAAACATTTCCATCTTCCATTTTGGACCTGACTGCTGAGGCACGGGAGTCATGAGAATGATGAGCTCTTTTAATTCTTTCTACGACCGGCTCAGTGGGAGCACTAGTACCTAGGCCCTCCAACCTTTTCTTAATTAAAGAGCTTAGATTATGCCTTTTACCTGTGCGAGCAGGGACTTGCAAAACTGAAGATGCGAAAAGCAACAAATCTGACCAGTATAATAAAACTGAGGAATCGCTTTCGATCTTACGGAAGGCATCTATCAAGGCTGCTGAACAAGCAGGTCTGGCTGATTTGGGAATGTGTTTTATTGTTGGTCGCGACAAGCAGGGATGTTCAAGAATGAGCGGCTGAGAGGAAAATGAATTGCGAGATAAGTTAGCAGAATTGGGAGCAGCAGTGGGAGGAGAACTCTGTCTAGCCGAACCAGAGTCGCAGCTCCGATTCCTGATCTTATTCCTTATATCAGAAACTGCAAGACCTGGTTGCGAAGCTGCCGCCTGTGCGGAGATCTGCAAGGGAGGTTGGTTGGAACCCGGGCAACGATTATCCAATGGGCCATGAAGATGGACCTTTCCGTCTCCCGAATGAAGCTGACGTTGAGCTAGACACACCGAACAGATGCCAGTTTTCTTGTTGGCAGTCTGAGACAGTGGCCAAGTCTGTCTGGCAGGCATGTGGCAAACACGGCATAGCAAGCGAGAGATAAAAGAATTACAACTGGAACACTACTGCAAATAGCTGCAGTCCAATAGTCCAATGCAGGTGAAAACTAAAGCATAAAAACTAAAGCATAATGCAGATTTAATAAAAGGTAAAATAAGCCGAATGCGCACAAAAGAATAGAAATAAAAGGGCCTGGGCGTACAGGGATATATATAAAAGCAGTATGACAAAAGACAAAGTGACAAAATTAGCAGAAGTGAAGAAAAACGATAAAAAGTGCTAAAGAAAAACACAGGTGTGCGTAAACAAACTAACCACCTCGAGCGCCTCTAGCGAATTGATTATTATTATTATTATTATTTTGCATGCGGAAGTCATGTCATAGAATGATAGACTTTGTTTCGGGCACAATACAGAAAACTAGAAAGCTCTAAATTCTAAAAGATTTTGCTTAACTCACGGAGGAAATATAATTTAATTATTTGTGCTTGTTTGTAATGTGATTCAGGTCAGGTAGGCGACTGGAGAAATTACTTTACTCCAAGCATGACAGAGAGGATTAATGTAGAGTTGTCGGAGCCACTGAGAGCTTTGGATCTAGTTTTTGATTGTTAAGATTATTAATATTATTGCGTCATAAGTATAATAAGTAAGATTCCATTCAAGGAACACTAGAACCAGTTTGGACCAATGCCTGTTCTTGTATGTAAAAAGCTTCAGCCAAGTATAATGTCAGTTCCCTGCTCGAATAGCAGGTAAGTGACGGGGAGAGCACTGAATGTGCACCTAGCACCTGCCGATCCTTTCGTCGAACAAATTACCAACAAACCACCGGCTCAGCCCAAATATTACTATTGTTTTCAGTAGTTTACTTTAATACTGGGATATCTAAGAATTAGAAGTTGGTATAAGATGAAAATAATAGACAATTGAAATAATTAATCGATGCCCAGTATCGATCACAAAATACGTACAGTAATGTAAATGATTTTATAGCACCTTTTTCAATCTAACTATACGCAGAAAGTGAAAATTACGGAAAATGGGTCGCCTTCAGACAGCTGAGAATGACTGAGACAATGAATTATAATTGTTAATTAAGTGGTAATAATAAAACGGTGAATTAGTAGTGAACACATACATCGAGAATGAGTTTAGCGCGTTAACACATCGTGCACATTATTAACAAAGCTAAGTAAAGTCCGGCTAGGTTAGTACTTCGATGAGCGATCGCTAGGGATACCGAGTGCTGAGTCACTGCTGACAGCTGTTAATAAAAATCAGTGAGTGTCTGATGATTGCTGTTGATCTACGCTGGCTGATATCTGCACTAATCAAATGCATCCATTACTAATAATTTTGAAGAGAAAAGGAAATGACGAAAATCAATCAACAGTGGCAAATAAGCTAAGAAACTTGTATACGTGTGGAATGTCATGCGTATCCCTGGACGAATAAAAAATTAATTTAGGGCCAAGATGCTAGTTTATTTTTTATTAGAATGACTTGAAAATTGTACACATCTGTTTGTAGCAAATAAAGCAAAAGTTATATTTGACGTGATTTATTTATTGATTTGCATTGAAATAATTATATTAAATAATAATAAGTAAATAATAAAGGTTTAACGTCCGTTTCCTCATACAAGAATGATGTCAGGGACGTCATTAGTTGTAATCGCTCTCATTATACAGTATAGGCTAATTTAAATAGATACTGTAGCCGTGTAGAGGCGGCATGCAGCACTATCAATCACCACCAAAGAGTAACTGGACTATGTATGTTTGATTTCTCTGCACTGTTGATCACTATCAATCACCACCAAAGTGTAACTGGACTATGTATATTTGATGTGTCTGCTCTCGTTGATAAAAATGTTCTGTTGCGGTGCCTTTCAATCTGTGCATGGTATCCATGGGAAGGTTCTCGCTAGATTTACCTCATCTCACGGATCGTACACCCACCATTAAAGCTCAAGAGTAGGTCCATCTTCCTACCTCAAGTACAATATGCTTCAGGGCTCTGTTCTTGGTTTCTATATCTTCCTCTTTAACATTTATGCCACTGTAAGCTCGCTGGTCTCCTCTACTCCTTCCTTTGACCTCCTACTATTCTGTTATGACATTCAGCTATTTACTTATTTCATTTCTCGTTTCTATACTGGCGCAAAGCCTGCTTATAGCAATCATTTTAGTCCATATCTTCATGTGTGTCTGCTAATATCTTCTCTCTCTCTCTCTCTTAATGCACTGCATACTGGCAGGTCCATGGTATATAACGATTCTCTGTCTTCCGCTTTCCTCTACGTGTTCACATATGAGTGGATTATTAAATCATCTAACATTCCTAATCTCGGCCTGCCGCTGCCTCTCTTTCCTTCCATTCTGTCTTCTGTGACCTCTTTTAGGTGACTTTCCCCCCTTAGAATGTGTCCTATCCAACTATTCTTCCTACTTCTTAATACATTTATCAACTGTCTATCTGAACCAACTCTCTTCAGAACTTCCTCATTTTTAACCTTTTGAGTCCAGCTAATCTTTTCCATTCTTCTCCGTATCCACATTTCCAATAACAATAATAATAAAAGGTTTAACGTCCGTTTCCTCGTACAAGGATGATGTCAGGGAAGTCTCCCCAACACATGTCGATTCCCTCCCAAACGATCTGAAAAAACATGTGCTGAAGAGAAAGAAAAGGATCCTAAACAGTGCCGGTCCGGTGATCAAACAAAAACCGTCCGGCAAGATGAAAAAAATCTATGGTAGGAAGAGATGTGTTTTCAACCTACAAAGAAAAGTGGAAATAGTAGAACATGAGCGAAGATCAGGAGGCAGAGAGTTCCAAACAGTAGGAGCGGAGAAAGAAAATCAAAGTCTACCTAACTGAGAATATTAGGAATTTTGAGCAGTTTGGCATCGGAAGAACGAAGCTTACGAGAAGGTTGATATTGGATTAGGAGATCAGAAAAGTAAGAAGGTATACTAAAGAGAAGTGTTTTGAAAGTTAACAGAGCAATTTTATACTTAACTATTTGAATCACAGGAAGCAAATGGTAGGAAATTTGTAGCCTTGAAGTGTGGACCTCCACCGCCAACTCAAGAAATTGACTTTATAAAAATGTACCTATAAACATCTTTAAGATTTTTATAAAAATTTTTATAAGATAAGATAAGATACGATAAGATAAAATAGGACAAGATAAGATAAGTTAAGATATAAATCAGAATTTGAACATATTAGATGAGAGCGTCTATGATCTGGCTGAGGATAGAGCGAAGTGGAATCAATTAACCTTGAAACCTACTGCAGGGTCCAAATAGGACGTAGCGCAGTCTCAGTAGTAGTAGTAAATGCCTCTAGTTTCCTGATAATTTCCTTCCTTAAGGGCCATGTTTCACAACCATATAATAAATAGCGTGGTCAAAACCAAGGTTTTCACTATCATTTTCTTTGTGTCCTTCTTAAACTTTTTGTTGACAGTTCTTTCCTATTACAAAAGGCCTCTTTTGCTTGTGCAATCCTACTGCACATTTCAGTCTCACATTTCCCATCATCTGATACAGTATGACCCAAATATTTGAAATTCCTTACCGGTTCCAATTTCATACCATTTGTTATGATATTAACTTTTCCCTTTACTATGGGACACTCTTGTCACTTTTGTCTTTTTGATGTTAATCTTCATGTCTTATTTCAAAACCATTTCATTCAGACTATCCATTATCGTCTGCAGTTCAGTCTCACTGCCCCATATTCTGGTTTTACAGTACTATATTCTGGTTTATATACTATATTCTGCTTTAACAATAATTATACCACAAGTTTCTTCTGTGAAGAATCTTGCTGTTACAATGTACTCGATCAACAGCCTTAACTTAATGAATAATACATCTATATCACTAAAACTTCACAGGATTTCTTACACATCCGTCGGTCCGAGATCTTAGTTGCATATGACTTGATATCTCATATGACTCCGTATCTCTCTCTCTTGAGGCTTGATCACAGCAGTTCTAAAACAACATTAGGCTTAGTCAATAAAAACATCTAGTGTTTAATGTCCTTTTCATCTAGCGATGCAAGACAAGTAACAGACGAGCTTAGAACATAGAGCCTGAGCCTATAGGATCCACGATGGCTAGGATTCTGTTAGGCTGATGAGCGATATGTTAGGGTACAATATTCCAGTGATATCATTCCGTCAATCAGTCTTAACATTGACGAAGATGAATTAATGGGGACGGATGAAATGTCAGAGGCTAGCTTTTGGGAGCTTTTGTCGACAAAAATGAGGAGGTCGACCATGCTATAGCTATTACATACTTACTACATACAGTATTTTCGTTTTAATTCTAGATTTTTATAACATAGAAAGTAGTTTTTTATACGAGAAAGTACTTGTTCAGAAATTGAATACACAATTAGCTTACAACCTCTCAGCTAGACAATATAAATCCCTATGAGATAACTTCATAGTATGTTTTCCATAAGTTACTATTTACTAATAGTCTTCAAATTTAAACTTACAAATCTTAACTCAGTACGATACCTTTCAAGGTTTTAATATCCCTATGTAAATACATTATACCATAGCTGGTTAGGTGTCTCAAGTGTTCAGTGGCGCATTAATGCAAAATTAGCGATTTAGCGTCTTTCTGTTTTATTGAAACACGCATAACTAAAAAAGACTAAAGCACAGAGTGCAGTCGCTTACTGTTTAGTCTTACATGTACGTCTATTAAAACCAAGTCAACAATTGCTGATTACAACATTTTATTGCAATTAGACACATGCAAGATAATAAAAACACGCAGATTAGATGTTACCGGTCAGTAATCAAACGATTCGTTACGAATCACTATAATCTACCCTTATCGTAACAGATGTACAACTCGCTAGTACTATCAAACACTAACACTCCTACACACATGCACATGAGCACATTAATAAGCAAGTAACTGACATACGCACATTATTTTACATTCAAATATGAATATACATATATACACACACAAGCAAGTTCGCGCACACACGTTTGTACACACACTATGTAAGCAAACTTATAAGCAACAACAGCAAATACATGCACAAACACACATACAAGCAAATAACGAATTTTGAAAATCGTTTACATGAAGAAATTCACAATTCGGCACACTACCTTAAGCTTGCCATTTATATACAGAGTGCTATTCATACTACAACATCGACACATCTTTACTGACGCTCAATGGCTTAAAGCTCGCGATAGACAAGCCAGATAAAGAAATTTGTTAATACATTACTAGCAAAATGCCAAGATTACATAAAACTTACATGACAGCAAAAAGAAAAATTCGTTTTAATACTAATGCCAGTGAGTAAGAAGTTTAACTGTAGAGAAAACTGTAGAGAAAAAAGAACGATAGGGAGATATTTCTTCTCAACGACAAAGGCTCTCAATCGCTTTGCACAGGTTCAACTTTGTCTGCTTTAGCGTTTCTTTGAAACAGGAAGATCTCGAGAAGACTCGGCGTATTCCTATTGTGAATCACTTCTATTCAAACAGAGATTTCGCACCCAGAGTAAATGACCGCAATAAATATGTAAAACAATATCAAAGATGCTACTTTCCTGTCCAATTCCAAAGGCGATAACAGGCAATCAACGGCATGTATCACTAAAACCCTATCACGTGACGATTTGAAAGTACCCAGGTATCTACATGCAAATATGATTCAAAAAGACGCATCTCAGCATTCAGAAGTCCGTTGGAGGAAATACTTCAACGTGAAAAACGAAGTGCTTTATACTCATATGGCAGAAAGTGGCTCTTAAGACGACTGAGAGGAAGAATTCCAAACAGAGGAAGCGGAAAAAGAAGAGTTTTTTTCCAACGACGTGCCAAAGGCATCTTCACAACGACAAGGTACAGATCAATTCACCCAGACAAATCCGCTAAAGAAATGTGCTAAAGAAAAGCAAGGTAAGGTCCTAAACGAAAGCCAGTCCGGTGATCAAAAATGATCAGGATAGATAGACTATTGTCTAATGTGGGAAAAGATGTCTTAAGCTTGCTACAGAAATTTGAAAAAGAAGAACAAGAGCGAAGATTAGTCGGCAAAGAGTTCGAGATAGAATGCAGTAGCGTTCAGAAATCAGAATACCATAGAATATTTTAGACACCAGATAACCATCAGTTTTTAAAATATGAAGAGGTTTAAAAAGGTAGTACGAAAAGCTTGCTTGTACAGAACCGACGAGAGAGAAGAGAGCAGCTCCAGTGAGTCGTGTGGAGAAAGCGAAATATGGAAGAGCAGAAAATGCACGAAAACAAAAAAGTTTAAGTTAGGTTTTACAAGTGTAAAGGATTTAGTTTGGAAGTTAAATAATTGTTACAATAGACAGTGAACATTAAGCAGGGAAGTTAATAGAAGACGATAGCATCAAAAAGTCCGAGTCCTCAGTTCTGAATCCCGAGGATCTAGAGGTGAGGAATGAGTCCCGAGGATCTAGAGGTGAGGAATGAGTCTCAAGGATCTAGAGGTGAGGAATAAGTCTCAAGGATCTAGAGGTGCTAGAGGTGAGGAATAAGTCTCGAGGATCTAGAGGTGAGGAATGAGTCCCGAGGATCGAGAGGTGAGGAATATGTCCCGAGGATCTAGAGGTGAGGAATAAGTCTCGAGGATCTAGAGGTGAGGAATAAGTCTCGAGGATCTAGAGGTGAGGAATGAGTCCCGAGGATCTAGAGGTGACGAGTAAGTCTCGAGGATCTAGAGGTGAGGAACGAGTCTCGAGGATCTAGAGGTGAGGAATGGGTCCTGAAGATCTAGAGGTGAGGAATAAGTCTCGAAGAGCGTATGTGAGAGATAAGTGCAATCAGAAGAGATTGTTGGATAGATAAGTGCAATCAGAAGAGATAGTGGGAGAGATAAGTGCCATCAGAAAAGACAATGGGATAGATAAGTGCAATCAGAAGAGATAGTGGGGGAGATAAGTGCAATCTGAAGAGATAGTGGGAGAGATAAGTGCAATCAGAAGAGATAGTGGGAGAGATAAGTGCAATCAGAAGAGATAGTGGCACAGATAAGTGCAATCAGAGGAGATAGTGGGAGAGATAAGTGCAATCAGAAGAGATAGTGGGAGAGATAAGGGCAATCAGATTAGAGTAAGGGATGGGTATGGGATAGATAAAGGCAGTCAGCCGTTGATTTCACGAAGCCTCAACAACAAAATCAGTAGAAAGATATTGTCGTCTCTCAAATCAATAATGCTTAACGTGAAATTCTATCACAGATGACAAAAATACTGCAGAAAATTGAATACGAAAATACGGGAAGCTCATCAGATTTTAAGATGAAGCCTTTAACGAGAATGCTAGACGAGTGTTTCCAGTAGTACAGCTACCTTTACGTTACCATCAATAGACAACGGAAATACTATAACCAGCTTGCGACTATGTTGCGTGTCATTTAATGTTTAGCTAATTTTATTTTAGCGATGGGTCAAATGACAAAACCAAATTACTTATCAATCATTTATCACTAAACACACACATACGCACGCATACACGTCTACATGTACTTGTCGCATTCCTTACACAAACACATATATTACTTACACAAGTTACTCAAAAGGAAACTCGACTCCTATAAATAAAAAATTTCTTGATAATTTTAATTTTCGAACAACGTTAGAAAAAACTAATAATATGCTGTACTAAAGCATAACACACATACACTAATTCTCGTGATAACTTTCATTATAGACCCAAATAGTTGACATTTCAGTTTCTAATAGATTCATGAATAATTTTAACTTTCAAAGTTACTACTTAACATCGTAAATTTATCAATTCAGTCACAACTTTACCGAAATAATTACGAAAACGAAAATAAAGAAAACACCACAATTAGGTTATAAGAAAGTATCACTTAATGTCTACATATATCTGATAGTAAGGCTTGAACCAATCAGGCAATATTAAACACCAGTATATGACATCTCAACGCTGGCACTGAGCCAAAGACAGCTTCCGTTAGATTTCTAACTAGACTCAAACCCTGGATTCGCCGTCACTAATATCCTATCGAGAAACAAAATTAACGTTAACATCTGCTTTTCATAAATGCTGACTCAATCAATCACATTACAATCGATTAAGCAATGTTTAACGTTAATTAAGCAAAAATGTTATCTCCATCAATTTTAATCTCAAATAAGCAAGGAGTTTCGCATGTAATCAAGAGAGACTATAGTATAACAAGATGTAGGCTTACTGTTCTCGAGGTACCGTTGGATAATAACAATTGTATTTAATGTTAAGAAGAGTTTATTTCTTTCAAATACTGATAATTTAGTTTTTAGTTAAAGCAAATTTAGAATAAGGCTTGCCACACATTCGTATAGTTAACTGTACTTCGTTCCATTTATGCAAAACAAAAAAATCTATTTGTCAGACGAAGCAAAATGCAGGCATTTTATGTCACTGCAACTTAAGGGATTATATTGAAATTCAGTGAATAGAAATGATAGACAATTGATAGCACAATCGTTAACACACACATGTACATACATATACGCTCGCTAATATAGAAACTGCAGGTGTAAATACACAAAAATGTCTTTTTAGTTAATACAAGGTTCATATAGATATGACTGAATAGTTATCTAATTATATTTTTGCTAATAATTCTATTGTTATTGCCAACTAGACTATTTATTATGCACTATTCATTATGCCATGAAAATTGTGTTTATAATGGTACTAGAACACTGTCAAAACATACAGACTAGAGGTCTGTGTAAAGACCTAAAAGCAGCCTATACATATATAATATCGATATACTACGAAAGGCATGTTTTAGTGAAGAAGGGTGTTGGACTTGTAGGTCGAAGATCAATCTTCAATGCCAGAAACGTGTAATCGGTGAATCAGATGTAACTGGACCACTAATGAATATAGGTATAACTTGTGCGTGACTGCTACAGATGATTGTAAAGAAAATACAGGTTAGAATCCACAGAGAAATAAAATACTAAAAACCTGCGACAATGAGATAAATTCTAAGTAGATGTGCAAAACTAACTAAGGCAAATCTTAATTATGTGCACATGTTTCGGAATTTCTGAATTAACATAGAGTCATTACTTATATTAGGGTGATTAAGAAGCCCCGTGGACTACATCAAACACTTATAAATTTATATATCTCTATATAATCATAAATTTACATCTCTACAAAAACATGTAAACATAATATTAGACAAACAGCTATTATCCTAATTAGACTTATACAGTTTATATTTATACTATTATTATACATGCAATTAAGTACAGACAATATGTATATGAATACTATATCGTCATCATCCTCCCTTGGATCTCAGTTTAACAAGGGTCATGGAATTAAACTTTTTCATTTGTTTTAGAAATTCTATAGCAATTTCTGTGGCCAAGGGTCTCACCAACCGAATGTCCTTTCTGACGATGGTTTGGATCTTAATGCTTCGTCGATTTTTTACGACAGGTGCAGTAAACGGTTGTTCTATTTTCTATATGTATACGAAGAAGAGTGGTTTCAGTAGAATGGAGTTTTCTATAGGCAGATTGATAATGAGAGAGAGAAGGGAAAGAATTAAGATGAGTGCAAAAACGGGTATAAATTACCTTTTCAAGAAGTTTAGAGATGAAGTTAAGATTGGAAATAGGACGGTAACTGGAAAGATCATCTTTTGGTTGAGAAGGTTTTTTTAGCAAAGGAGATACAACTGCTTGTTTGAAGGAGGTCGGGAAGATACCTTCTGAGAGTGAGAGGTTGATTAAGTAAGTAATAGGCAAACAGTACTGTAAAAAAGACAGTTCCATATATTATATAATATATATATATATATATATATATAAATACATATATATATATATATATATATATGTATATACAGACTCTATATATATATATATGTGTGTATATATATATATATATATATATATATATATATATATATATATATATATATATACTGTATATATATAGACACAATAATGGAAGAAAATGTGTCTAATAATAAAATGAAGTTACAGATGCAAACACTCGACAAGACAATACTGGCAATATCCTCAAATACTCTAACAATACAAGTTTATATATATCAAACATCAATATTAGAGCGATATTTAAATACACTGCTACAGTAATTCCGCTGAATGTCTAAATGCCATGAAGCAAAACTGTACATATAAACAAACAATAGGAAGAGTAAATAGAATCTGTACAAATTTCCTATATAAGTAAGAAAGCGACAGAGGTGTGGCCAGGCTAGAGTTAGGGGGAAGGCTAGCTACAGATTATGATTGATGACCTGATAGCCAGAGCATCAAAATAGGATGAATCAACAAGAAAGAAGTAAGAGTCTAGACTCCAGAGAATGTCGAAAGATAATATCAAAACGAATATTCCACGATTAGAATAGGTAGTTGATAATAAAAATATGCTTATAATATTTAAATCAAACTACAAATATAGCTGAAACTGCGAGAAGGAAAGAACGCAAAGGTTTCACAAATGAAAGTGGCCAATACGAATAGGAACCTCAAGACGAATAGGAACCTCAAGACGAATAGGAACCTCAAGACGAATAGGAACCTCAAGACGAATAGGAACCTCAAGACGAATAGGAACCTCAAGACGAATAGGAATGATGCCAACGAAGACGAGAAGGCCATTAAGAAAAAGCTGACAAAATGATTTTCTTGTGATCCATTAAGTGACGTTATACCGCGGTAACAAATTGTTAGTAAAATGAAAAAGTTGAAAACGTGGCTCCGAAAAGAAACTAAAATTAATTTGACAAGATTCAAAATGAAGTGAAACGGCACAGATAGACTGGTGATACAACCTAAGCGCTTGGTGTAAGCACTAAGAGTTAGGAAGACCAGCAATACAGTGCACACTCTAATGGGATCGATGGGGTGGTAAAACTAGATAAAAGAATGAGACCCAAAAATAACACGGCCATATGATTTATTACTGCATACGTATGCAGATATATCAATAAGATTGAGACAGCTATATCAATAAGATACTTGAAGGAGTAATGTGCCATGAACCTGCCATTAGGTAGCATCATGAGCGACAGAGAAATTTGACCAAATCAGCGTTAAGGCCTCAGTAAATTAATTACTAATATTAAAGAGAAGAATAAGATGAGGACTGCAATAAGGTATTTGGATTATCTGTCGATAGAAATCGTAACTAGTTTAATACAACAGAGTTAAGAGTGATTATAGCAATTAAAACAGATAAATCTCAGGTTTTATGCGCAGAAGCTAAAGGCAATACTAGTTCTACTCATAATTTATTCATTAGGCGACAATAAAGCTTAGAAATGAAATAAACAGCAGAAGAATGTGACATCAAAACAAAAGACAAGTTTCGCACTTCGATGTGATGGACGGCAAGTGATTCTTGGAAATAAGTGATCTGTGATCATATATCTGTAAAGAGAAACCCAATAATAAAAGTAATAAAATCAATTAATCGCAATTTTCTTCTTCAAAATTAAAAAAAACTACCACAAAAACTGCAAAACACCCCTTGTAATCGCTGAAGCCAACATTGAATGAGAAAATGAACATGTTTGATTTGAAGATCAGTTTTGATTAAATTTAGATTTGTAAGAAAGTCAAAGTAAAGAATTAAAAAGTTAATCACTGTTATGCGCAAGCAGATATGCACATACTATGCAGTACATATTCATATCAATCATATGTAGTACGCCATATGTAGTACTAGACCATCTCTTTCCTTCACTCAATCTTTCTAGTGAACCGTCAAATAGCAGGACCAAGGTATACAATATACACGTCAAATCCTACATGCAAAAGTCTACTACTCTGCTTACAATTGAGCAATTAATAAACTAATCAACCTGATCCAATAGATCAACCTAATATAATCACAAAATATCTCCATTAACCATCAATTTAGTAAAACACGCGCAGATCTATTCTGAATTTTTCGGATTCTGCACGAAAGCCCTGCCCATGGTTGGTAACCTTTGTGAACAGACCCTTACTAGGTGTGTTCGTAGGTTTCTAGAAATTCATCTTTTTAGGAATAGAACCAAGCGTTTAACGAGGCTTGTTTCAGTATGCGAAACACATGCACATGCATATTCATTATATATACATGTAAAACTGTACACACACATGTAAATGTTTAGTATATATATATATATATATAAATATATATATATATATATATATATATATATACACACACACATGTATATATATATACATGTACATACACATGTGCATGTGCAGTATATATACATGTACATGCACATATGCATGTACACGTCTATGTACATGCACAGAGTATGTAGATGGATGTACATGCATTGTATAAGGCTCTAAGCTACTGATATTATAGGTATATTACATAATTATACATGAACATTTACAAGTGTACACTATATACATGTACCTGTGTATGTACATGTATTGTATAAGCTACTGCTGTACCAGTGATACTACTACTAACACAACCGAATTGTTTCTATACTACAGAAAACACAATTACTTTGAAGTTAACGATGCTGATAGGAAGTAGGACTACATGACAATTAAGTGATAAGACTTTTAACAGAAGCAATCAGCAACTGCAACATCAAATTATAGAGAAATCCTAACATCTCACGACTCCACAATAGGAAAGGGTAGTATACAGTGCATTGTACAGAGCTTACACAAATTCATGCATGCAATTAAAGATAAGATGCAGTAACTTAGTTATAGTGATGCTATTAACATTACCCTATTCACCATCGCCATTTTAGTAGTCATACTGATGAGGAAACATAAACCATTTATCATCTAGTCTTGCTATAAAATTCTATGATTATTCTATCCTACAGCATACATGTACAGGAGAAGAAACTGTCGACAGAACATCAGTGGCAGCTGATTTATCAAAACACAGGAGCAAGCCTTCTGGTAAGCGCCACTTTTTAAATCAAGAGAGCAAAATAAAGACCAAAGTAACTAAATGAGAGACCAAAGTAAAACATCACTACTACAAGGCTTAACTGAATGTCCTAAGTAAAGAAAAACCAGCAGATGCAGCGTTGGCGGAGGGGGGGTTGCACCGCTCTAATATAATATAAACCTGACCAAGCATGAAAGAGACAAGAATCAAAGATGACTGGCTTATATACGCAGCACGTATCGGTTAAGCAATCTAGACGTGGGTTAGATGTTACGATGGACTAAACTAGGAAGGAGAGAGAGGTGGCGATGGAGACGGTGAGATATGATTGGCTGATTCAGGCGAGGGGGCTGGCTCACGATCACACATGAACTTAGAGAGAGCTCGCAATCCGTACAGCAATTCCGACTGCATCCGTGATTCCAGTAGCATAAGATTAACATGAACCTAGAAATCAATCAATTAAAGAGTATCAGTCAATCAGCCAGTCAATCAATAATGAAGCAAATTTAACAAACAGTCCATCATCATTTATCATGCATATCTTAAAATTCTAAAATATCAACATAAAAACTCTTATATATTGAAGTCAAAAAAATTTCAACGATTATTGACACTAAATCCTTAATTCTGTAGAGTTTAATTTGATTGCTTGTTGCTTGAGTTCAATGAGTCTGTTAATTTTTCAAGTATATCAACATTTTCTAACATTGTAGTAGATGTGTCTCAACGAATTGCATAAGTTAATGTTGTTCTTTATTTTTATTCATGATATGTAGTCAACAGAGTTATTAATTCTTTGTTTGTGGCTATTTACTAAATTTCATATTTTGATTATAGCATATTTTATGTTTGCACAATGATTAAGAACTAAAAAAACGAAACATACAAGATTCATAGAATTCTTACTTAATTTCATATTCATAATAGAAGATTCCATAAGGAACACCCCTTAAGGTTATAAATTTGAATTAACTGAGTGGTCTATTCCTCGGTCTGCAACAGCTACAAGACAATTACTATGAGCATAACAATGAAGTATCTGTTAGGGTAACGCCAGAAATGATCAAACAAGACCGAGATCCGGAAATAATAAAATTAGTCGTTTTAAATCAAACTGTTTTGAGCAATGAGTCAAGCTTTATGACTTTAAGCGGAGTGTAGTGACTCAAGCAATGACAGGGCGAGCACTGGATATGAACCCCGCACCTACTGATCCGCAGTCGAACACCTTACAGATCATGCTACAGACTCAGCTCACGTACAAACCTTTTCAGAGTGTTTGAAGTCGCACATGAAGGAGTCGTACTGTTTTCTCGTGACGCTGTCAGGAAAGCAGACGACGGTTCTGATGAAAGACTTGAGGTTTTGATCGAGCAGCTGATTGACGACACTGTAGTCGTACTCAACGTGGCGTATAGCGTACAGACAGTGCACGTAGTTCCATATAGCGTGTCTGAACGATGACGTGTCCACTTCCTCATTATCACCCATACTAAATCAACATATACACCCATACTACATCAATAGATACACCCGTACTACATCAATAAATACCCATACTATATCAATATATATACCCATACTACATCAACATACAACCATACTACATCAACATATACACCCATACTACATCAATAGATACACCCGTACTACATCAATAAATACCCATACTATATCAATATATATACCCATACTACATCAACATACAACCATACTACATCAACATATACACATCACATACTACATCACAAACAACAGCATCCATCCAAAAGCATGACGGTTACGGGTGAACACTGAATTTTAACTTCATTGTTCACTCTGCACTTACTGATCGTAGTGGAAGAACCGATAACTCTACAGGCTCAGCTCTATTACATAGCACTTTTTGTGTTTGTTACACCACGTAAAGCAAAGATACAAACAGACACAAGAGAAGATACCTTGAAAGTACGTTGCTCCCAATTTCAAAAATACCAGACGAACTTGTTGACGTACTTTATTTAAAAAGTCTCTAAATATCCAGCGAAGATTCAGTTTTCATATAGAATAAAACAAACCATTAAATAAAGTAGACTAGTGTGATTGTAAGGCAAATTGGGCAAACAAAACAATGTGGCATATGTGATACCAGTTTTCTTGTTCAAAAACTGTTGCCAGAGGATAATATAAATCATCATCATCATCATTATCCTCCCTTGAATTCCAGTTTAACCAGGGTCGGGATACAATAGACTGTCTCAAATCCTCTCTGTCTTACACCACACCAACAGCCAATCCCCTATTTGAGACTTTCCATTCGTTTAAATTTTTGTAGCAATTTCTGGCTCACCAACCGAATACCCTTTCTGATGTTGATAGGGATCTTAGTGTTTTAGTCGCCTTCTACGACACGTGCAGTCACCGGTTGGTCAATTCATCAAATAACCCGGACACAACACGGGAAATTCAGAGGATAATAAAAGTATAACAAAATATTAACATCTTGTATCTTTATGTACAATTCAATACTGTACATTTAACTGTTTCAAAGAGTAGAGATTTTACTATAAGAATAACAACAGAACCAACAATATAGCAGTTCGATTTTTGTCTATAACTATGCTAAGAATCGCAATCGTTTTATACTTCTGTGATGCCTTAAATTAGAGATTAATATAAATGAAATTTAATATCTTTAACTAAAAAAAGCTGGTAAAGCTTTAGCTTTACCAGCTAAGCTGGTAAAGCTAAAGCTAAGGCTAGGTATGGGTGTAAAGCTGGTAAGCTGTTGAATGTTTCCTCACTCGAAAGTGATATCAGTGACATCGCTTTAAAGAAGGATGAACAAGAGCAGGAAGCACATACGTATAGTAGGTGAGGTTCTTGGCCACTCTGAACTTGTCCTCGAGCAGATCTCCCACCTCCATGTACAGCCTGCAGGAGATCGAGTAGCCCTCCACCTCCCACGAGAAGTCTGACGTACAGAACGTCGCTACGCCTCTGCCGCCGCGGGCCCCGCCTCCGTAACTCTTTCTATCCTGATAGCAGTAGGAGGGATCGTCTACAAACCGCGCAGCGTCCTTAGTCAGGTCCGTCCTAGTGTTCGGACTCAAGTCTAAGCAGAACAAATCAATAAAGAAGTATAGACTTTTAATAAATATAGAGATATAATTAAATAAGTGCATTAAATGAATTTATACAATGTCAATTCAATAGCTGTTTCATCATTAATCTGCGATAACAAGCGTTTTGATATTGCTGACTTGAAAATGCGTCACATTTAAATGATTACACGAATTTTTTTTAATGATTCAAAAAAATCTTTGTCACAGATATAAGAATATGTTTTCGCCTAATTTTCTAAGAAGAAGGTGATCAGACTTAAAAGTTCTATAGAAATGTAGAACACAGTATTAGAAAAATTTGCACCATGGCCAATAAGTCGTCACATCATGCTAAGCTAACATACACAGCACGGAGCTTCTAAATTAGCTGATACAAACTAAATTTAGACAACACATAGTATTAACACAAGCAGAACGTGTAGGTCTCAACATGACATAGCAAACAGAGAAACCGTTAATCGCAAACAGAGAAACCGTTAATCAAGTTTGTTTGTTAAACACATTATGATATCGCTGTATTTGAAGAGATGCTACGCATTGTTCCATTGTTCATACAACATATTTTCATAGCCCTACATAAGCTATGTGTATCTTTTACTAATAATAAAAAAATCAGACATAAAATGCAAATCTTAAAAATTAACTATATCATCAGAGACTATTTTTTCAGCACTTTGATGCGTTTTAGAGAACATTTCTTCATTTATCTCTACACCACAATGTCTGTGGAATAACTCTGCGAATGAAATGTGTAACACTATCATCATCCTACCAAAGAGAGATCGTTGATCAGGTTGAGCGGAGCAGCAACAAGAACAACAGTCGCAGACATCCTGTGACTCGACGCGCTCAAAGCTCTCTCTCATCTCCTCCTCATTGGCTGGCTGTAGCTCCAGCGACCCTCCGTCGCGCGTCAAGCCCTTCATCTTCTTCATCAGCAGCTCTATCGACGAGTCGTTGTCCTCTGAACACTGTGCACGTCAGTGCAACAATCAATCAATCAATCAATCTATATCCTCTTCATCAGCAGCTCTATCGACGAGTCGTTGTAGTGCGCACATCACTACAACAATCAATAAATCAATCATCAATCGATCAAAACCAAACAATAAATTTAACGGCCAATAAGCATACTAAGTAAGTTTTGCTGTTGAACACTGAGCCAATCAATCAATTAGTCAATCTATTTATCTTTCAAGGGGTCAATAATTTCATATTCAATCAAATAAAACAGGATACGATTACATAATGCCCGTCCGTAAAATATTAGAAATGTATTTAACTAACAATACAATATCGTCATCATCTTCTTCTTCCATTTCCTTTGGATCCCTGTTTTCCTAGGGTAGAGATTAGAAAATTTTGTAGCAATTTTTGGATCCTAGGCGCTCATCAGCCGAATGCCCTTCTGATGCTAGTCTGGCAATGTATCAAATAATCATTTTTTGAAATTCAACTAAATTATGATCCATTGCAAGCAGTATTTTGCAATCAACTCTAAGAGTTAACTAATATTTAACAAATGAGTCTTAGACTACTGCACCACTAACGATTCAGTATTTGCTATTAGGTAAAATCTCAGCACACAATTTTCACCGGAGAATGGCTGTCGGAAAATCATTTGACGACAACGAAACTATAAAATATATCCTTCTATAGCGCAGCTGTATTACTATAAATTTAGACATACAAGTCAATCCACGTGTCACAGTATTTAACCACACGGTGTCTAGAAGCACATCGATGTACCTGTAGCTTTTCAGTGCTATTAGACTGTTTGACGCAGCGACAAGACGCAGCCTGGCCGTTGGAGCAGTCTCCCGCAGCAGAGCAACCAGTCTGAGCCTCATCACCGTTAGTGCTGTTACCTCTCATCACACGCTGACTGTTGGCGCGAGCTGCTCCACACATAGCGTCACACGGCTTGACGTGGTGACCGGAAGGTTGATCTATTTCTGCGCTGATTCCGCAGCCGAATACAAAACTGGAGACAGCGTGGAAGTGGGCCAGTAGCACTAGAGCTTGCATGAGTTCAGCTAGAGTCCATTTGTTCTCTCCAGTTGCCAGTTCCTAATTGAATAGTGACACAGTTCGCATTTTAAATATTACACTATGGCAAAACTTAAGAAATTATTCATCTCTCTCTCTCTTTCTCTCTTAGTGCACTGCCACTGGCAGGTCCATGGCTTATTATGCCACTCTTCTCTGTCTTCCGTTTTCTCTTCATGTCCACAAACGAGCGGATCTTTAAATCTTCTAAAGTGATATAACATTATTCTTGGGGGATTCTGTTAATGACGAGGTGGGTACCCTATGCCTTCCTCAGCTTCCGACAACATTTACTGGGCAGGGGCGTCATTCCTGAGAAAACCATCCTGTCTTCCCATTGTTTTCAATTCAGCTCAACAAGGTCTTCCATACAAAACATCGACTCGTTGCAACACAATTTAACAATATTCATTCAAAAAACTATATTAAACGACACTGATTAACATTTCAACATAATATGATTAAATACGTCCAAATGAAGTTACTAGAAAATATATACTGAAAAATACAGCAGTACAAAAAGCAATACAATATAGCAAACACTTCAAACTAGTAGTACGATGCGGTAAAGTATTTTAAAGTAAAATAGTGAAGTCGGCCTGATCCGACAAAAAGATAGGCACATAATAAAGACAAAAATAAATATATCTCCAGTTCAGTAGTTTCGAAACCCGTAGCCTCCTAGTTGGGGCATGAGTACTACAAACTCCGACGTCTATCCGGTATTCCATTAATGACTGATACACATATCAATCATCTAAGAGAGATGTATAACAATAGTGTATTTAGAGCAGTGCTCTATGTAATACATTTAAGACTAGTTGCTAGTAGTGTGGCAGGTTTAAGAGAAGTTGATAGACGGCACCTTGATGTGATCTTTGGTGATGAGCCAGGGAGTGTGAGCGAGGATTCTGTTGATAGTCGATAGACTGCTCAGTTTATCAGGGACGTACTTGACACCTCTCAGCCACGACTCGTCTCCCCCCTGCAGCAGGAACTCCAGGGTGTGGATGTGCATCAGGTAGGCACAGCGGTGCCTCGCAGCAGCCTGGCACAGCACATAGGCACAGGTACAGCACAGCACATAGGTACAGCACAACGGTGCCTCGCAGCAGCCTGGCACAGCACATAGGCACAGGTACAGCACAGCACATAGGTACAGCACAACGGAGCCTCGCAGCAGCCTGGCACAGCACAGAGGCACAGGTACAGCACAGCACATAGGCACAGCACAGCATAGCACACAGGGACAGCACATAGGTACAGCACAGCGGTGCCTCGCAGCAGCCTGGCAAAGCACAGGTACAGTACATAGGTACAGGTACAGCACATAGGCACAGGTACAGCACAGTACATAGGCATAGGTACAGCACAGCAAATAGGTACAGGTACAGCACATCACAGAGGTTCAGGTACAGCACAGCACATAGGTACAGGTACAGCGAGACGTACACACACATATAGGCAAAGAGATATAAAGAAATAGATACTGTACATAGCATAGGTACAGTCATAGAGGCACATCCACATAAAAGTACGTATAGAAAAGCAACACCTATGCACAATCCGAATCGAGGATTACAATCCGCGCTAATATAGTATGAAGGTTCAAGAGTAAAAACACTCCAGTAGTTAATTCTCTCTCTCGATTATATGAAAGTCGAATGTCTCAATGTCCAGCCAGCGAATGGTACAGGGGCTCAGTAAATTATAAACGGAAAGAATCATGCTTTATTTAAGAACATCATTATATCATACTACTTCTTACATATAGACAGGTAAAAATACACATACAGAGACACTGTCATTAATGAGAGTATAGATACCCTATCTAGTTGACAAGCAAATAACAGAGACAAATCACATAAAAATAGCAAAAAGTAAATAGTAAAAAAGATGAAGTAATTCAAACTATAAAAGTAGAAGGCTTTGTATCTTTTACTGAACAGATTCAGGGATTGAAAATTACGAATTGTTAATAAAATGTTATTCCAGGCAAGTGTGTAATGACTAGTGACACACTTGGAAAAAAGATGATATTAATAGAAAATATGAAGTTAGCATTTAATATTCTGGTATTGTATGAACGACTAAAACACCAAAGTGTGTCTAGTTAGCAAAGTTTTTTGTCGCAACCAGACCATAGTTCTATCCTTCAACTTTTCAACCGACTACTATATGCACACAAAACCCAGATTGCAGCAGTTCAAAAACTGGTATAGCACTACAATATTGTGGCATAAAAGGCTACTGAATAAACTAAGCAAATAAATACAAACATCTTTACTAAATCTTCCGCTTCTGATCACGATAATGCGCTACAAATGAAGTAAAGAAAGGTGTGGGAATCTGAAAGAGATGAGAATCAAAAAGTGTTAATATAGACAAAAGAGTGAAAAAGTATTTTACTTGTACTTTGCCTTCCATTGGTCCTTCAATTAATTCCTAATTATTAACCATTCCTTTATAAAGTTTCTCAAAAATTATTTTATTACAATTTTACGAAAAGAGCTAATTAATCCTTTCCACCCTTCAACATAACCTACAGACCCATTGCTTCCTGATATCCTTAGGCTACTTTACGTTTGTAGACGATCCACACCAAAGCTCTTACTGCCACTATTATCCTTTTCTAACAAATATTCATTAGTTCTTCCTGTTACTGAAGGATTCTTTAGTTTAATTCCACAATTTATTTAAGACTCAATTTTCAACATCCATTATAGTAAGATCCAAATATTAAAACTTCGACATATTTATCGTGCATCATTCAATGTGATGTTAACTCCATTCACCCTGGACACTCTCGAACCTCCATGTTTTTATGTCGATCTTCATATAATCTTTACCTTGACCTTCATATCTCAAAGCCACGTCATTCAGATATCTAAAATTATCGACCACGCTTTCAGAGTATGTGAATATTGAATACATATATATATATTTATATAAAATATATATATATATTTATATTATATATATATATATATATATATATATATATATATATATATATATATAATGTATATAGAATTTATAATAATATATAGATAGGCCTATGTATAGGGGTCTATCAATCAGTTTACATGCCTATATTGTTACATAATTTACAACAAATATATTGATACTATATACTACAATCATCTACCTATATATTAAAATCAGTAATAAAAATCCATTTTACTTCACAGTAAATCTTCACTTCTGCAGTAATAAAAAAAATAGAAGCTACTATACAGTCTACGACAAAATAATACAAGAAACTGAGTCAAATTTGGTAAGCAATTTAGACAAATTGCTAAAGAAAAACTAAAGCAACCTTCAGTCAAGTAATACAAACAAGTGCGACGAATATATTGTACTTTGGAATGACAGCAGACAGAAAAATTAAACAGACCTTCTACAAATAACTAAAGAGCCCACTATAACCGACAACCGACGAAATCAAAGGTAAGGAATAAATCTTTACTTACATTAAATATTTTACAGATTTCTTAATGCGACTAAATATACAATCATACAGATAGATGTGAAACTGAAAAACAAGAAAACCCGATCAGCTACAGTTAGTTTGACAAGAAACAGATAAAATATTCCCATATATCTGCTCTTCCCCCCCTCTCCGTCCCTCTCTCTTGATTTTCCTAAACTTTTGCTATATGGAAGGTTTAAGGAACATTTGCTAAAAACAACTAGCATGAGCAAAAACTGTTCCAAGCGAGATAATTGCCTGTATTATTTACCTATAAACCTCCTTTTCTTTTATTCCCTTTATCTTTTGACTAATTTTCTAGATTTTGGAATTTGCACCGTTTTGGGACCTTATTTTTGCTCGCCAGCTTGAATCTGTCTCAATAGCGCTCGATGTTTTCATTGACGACAGTAGCACTTGTAACATAACATAATTGTTGTTATGTTACAAGAAAAGTGACCATCATACCGATCAGAGCTACTTGTATTGTCTAAAATATTCTACATCGATTTATTATACAACCAATTGTTGCATAAAGCACAAATAAGCAAATCACTTGACATAATGATACACAGTAGCTCAGCCAGTAGACGCTGAATAATTTTTAATTAGAATTTTCTGATCTCATACTTATCACATCACAAATTATCGCAGTAATAATCTCAGTTATCTTAATTACTTGTCAGTTACCACTATTAAAGGAGAACTTCAGATTTCAAATAGAGATTATCTCTTCAAACTGTGATATAGTTGATATCTGATATCTTGAATTCCAATATTAGAACCTATATGATATGCAGTACTACTACAGCAGGTTATCCGGCCTGTAGCACTGTTTAATACATTTGATCACGTGATTCTTCTTGTACTCAAATTACACCATGAACCGACCTAATTTAACTTAAAATACATTCAGATAAATACATACCAAAACAGCTAAACAGTGTCTATGATATATTGAATAGTACCTTTTAGAACAGCAATGAAATGTCAGTGAGTAGTTGATTGCTACATTTCCTAACAATTAAGTAGTACTTGAAACTGATTGATCGATGTTGTCGCGACAGATATATATTGCCTATGGCTGAATAACTAATTTAGTAGGACATAACAAGCTAGTCTGATTAATTCATAGACTGATTGAAATAAACTATTATAACAGCGAAGCATCCATGATTAATTGTTTGATTGAAATTACTACGTAACACACATTATTGACTGATTGATTTATTAATTGATACATATCAATACATTGCATATACCATATATAATATCTACAATATTGTATATACCAATATATTGTATATCGTGTTAAATGTTTCACTTTGAACCAGTGTGGGTTGATATCCGGAAGGTCGACAATAGAGCCGACCTTTAAACTGAGGCAATTGAAGAAGAAAAGGAGAAAGACGAAGAAGATGCCGATGATATTAGTGGACCTGGAGAAGGCCAATGATAAGGTTGCAAGGGAACTGGTGTGAGAGGTTCTGAAGAAGAGGAAAGTGAACAGGAGGTATTTTGAGAAAATCAAAAATATGTATAGCAGGGTGAGGACAAGTGTGAGAGTAGAGAGTGGACACTCGGAAAGCTTTTAGGTGACGATTGAGTTACACCAAGAATCGGATATAAGGAGGCCCCGTGGTGCATGCTATTTGCAGATGATCTGGTGATAGTAGAAAATATGGTGGAGAAAGTAAGCAAGATGTTGGAAAAAGTGAGAGAGGCATTGGAAAGTAAAGGACTGAGGGTAAATAAGGAAAATACGGAGCATTTGGAGAATATATTGAAGAATGAGATGACAAACGGAGATAAAGTATTAAACCAGTGGGTGGAGCTAAGGAAGGTTACAGACTTAAAGTATTTGGGGTCTTTATTAGAGGATAGTGGAGAGTTGGAAAAGGAGGTTACTAGTAGGATTCGGGCTAGGTGGGCAAAGTGGAGGGCAGCTAGTGAAGTGTTGTGTGATAGGACAATACTACTAAGATTGAAAGGAAAATTTCCTGGTTCTGTTGTAAGGCCAGTATGATGTATGGTTTGAAGTGTTGGGCACTACAAAAGGAATATTTCAGAGTTTGCATATTCAGAAATAGACTGTTAGGTCTAATGTGTGATAAAACTAGGAAGAACAGAATGGAAAAAAATATGTGAGGATGAATTTGAATGTTGAGGGGATCGGGGATAGGTTGTCTCAGTCGAGATTGAGATGGTATGGGCATACTATGAAAAAGGCAGATGATGACGCAGCAAAGAGAGTTTGGAGGGAAAAGCTGCATGTTGAGCTAGAGAGAGGTAGACCATAACTGACGGGGGATGTGGTTATTAAGAAGGACTTTAAAAATAGTGGAATGACTGATGAAATTGTGTGGGATAGAGGGGCTCGGAGGTCTATTCGTATCCTGACGCTAATAAAACTGAGATTTAAGGAAAGATGATGATGATGATGATGATGACGTGTTAAATATTTATTTATTTTTTAAACTACTCATGTAAGTGCTACTTTGTAGCCTTTACTTTGCCGTTTCACTCATCTTTGTTTCAAATTTTATTTCACGATCTTTAGTATCTTTGTGAAATTATTCACGTATGTGACTATAAAATTAAATGTATAAAAATAAATAAATACCAAGATGACCATAAAGGCATATGACTATTCAAGGATTAATTGGTCCATTGATACACATAAAGCTACATAGCACCTTCAATTAAATGATAATAAAATAGATTGGTGGATTTAGCTATTGATTCATTGAATATACATGTACTGTAAATATGTACATGCATATATATGTATATATGAGTATATATGTACATGTACTCGTATATTGAATGCGTTCATTGATACATACTAATGATGGTAAAGTAGTCATTACTATTGATAATTAGTATTACTGGTTACTACTGGTATAATTAGTATTAGTTTTAGTATTACAATCAATTAATCACTCGCTCAATCAATTAATAAATTATATTAATTGATTGAGAGAATGATTAATTGATTGATAAGTATCACGATGGCAATGTAGTGCCTGTGATGATATGGGAGCGGTCCATCACCACGCATGAGGAAATGATTGATAGATTGATTGATTGATTGACTGATTGATACACACCATGATGGCAATGTAGTGTCTGTGATGATATGGAAGCGGTCCATCACCACGCATGAGGAAATGTTGGGTCTTGAGAAAGCACTCGAGGTACTGAGGATGATAGGCCATGACTTGTAGCATATGTTCCAGTCTGTTGTTCTGTAGAAATGCGTCCACCAACAGAGCTCTCGTCTACAACATGTTCACAGCTTTTACAGTCATACCGTCGTTCATGACAAACAGCTCACTATCAAGCTATAACAATAAGAAATAAAATATAATGCAAATCGCTAAAATGCAAGGAGTAGATAACCAGCCATAGTTTTGCATAAACTGACTGGGAACTACTCCAGTGGTCTAAATATGACCACTCGTGATACAATATATTAGCTATTTTTTCTATTTACGTGAACGGACAACTCAATTAATTGTTCTAAAAAAGATAGACTCGGTCTTAATAAATATAAAATGATGGCTTAAACATTTCTTTCGTTTCTTTAGAACATTGAAAAGGATCTGATATTCTATTAGAATCCATACATGTATAATTTCAATTACACAAATATGAATCAGACTGGTAAACCATAGATATCATGAAAACTAAGTCATTTAAAATTAAAAATACAATAAAGAAACTGTAAACGTTAGACGACTTATGGTTGCGGACTGACATCTTTAAATTTTCATAACTTTACATTGAGCATAAATATTTTATATAATTACAATCACACTAAATCACAATAACTCGTTCAGCAGTGTCTCGTCGATCTTAGTCTTCTAAACTACATTGATCAATGATATATGAACTCTGCGATTCACTGATTCACTTAAACTTAAGCAGTCAAACCTGAATACAGAACTACAGAAGACGTTACTGCAAGCGAGTGAATCAAGCAATTAACATTTTAAAACTTCACATGACTTTTAACTAGATAGTAAGAGAGCGAGACCTTGTCAGCTTCATCTTCAATAGGAGCCATCTGCGGGTATAACAACAACAACAACAATAGAGATGGTGAATTATAGCTGCAGGTCGTGTAATGAGTTCATCTCAGCACAACGCATTAATCAGCCCCCATAACCGGCTCTCATACCGCAATCCATACAGCTCTTCATACATGCTCCGCTCGAATAATGAATTTTATGCGCATAACAATTGTGTATGTTATATAGGGCACGTATAAGTAAGTGTCACATGTACAATGTATAATAAATTGGTAGAATTATAAGACGTCTTAATATCACTAGTGTATTTCATGCATACAAAGGCCAAATGGCTAATATTTACACGATGTCCCAAATATATGAGCCTCTTTCCTGTTTGTAATAAAAACTCAATCAGCTAATTTAGCTGATTGAGTTGTTATTACAAACAGGAAAGCGCCTCATATATTCCTGATTCCGCGCCGGAGTCTCTATCAGTACAAAGAGCGATTGAATCACTACATGTACTGATGGAGTTTTCGGCGTGGAATCAGGACCAAATGAAATATAAATCTGAATAAATCTGAAATCTGCAGAGAATCAGTAGAATAGATCAGACATCAGAGTAGAATCTAAAGAGCAGATCTGAAATCTGAAGAGAATCAGTAGAATAGATCAGAAATCAGAGTAGAATCTAAAGAGTAGATCTGAAATCTGAAAAGAATCAGTAGAATAGATCAGACATCAGAGTAGAATCTAAAGAGTAGATCTGAAATCTGAAGAGAATCAGTAGAATAGATCAGAGTCATCAGACATCAGAGTAGAATTTAAGAGTAAATCTGAAATCTCAAGAGAATCTGTTAAGAAAAGAGATCAGGCAGCATAGTAGATTATTGATTATTAATTGAAGTTTAAAATATATTTATTTATTCAATTGAACTCGCGCATGTATCAACGCGAGTGTTTTTAATTCTTTAATGATATCCCAGTTAAATTTGATTTCAGTGAGACGCCCTATAGAAATAACCAATTTTGAGGAATACCTAAATCGTTAGGATATTATGATTACACATACAAAATGGGTCTCACTTGCGTGGAGCACACTGTATAAGTGACATCTAACTAGAGCTATAAATTATCTTAGCCACGTGATCGCAGATTTTTGAACAAACCTGGTAATGGGCTATAGCTTTGACCAAACCTGACATAAAACTAAAACACAAAAACCTAGAGTGTCTATCCAAGTAGCACTTTAAAGTATCCTCACAATCTCTCATATCTATAGACCAGAAAAGTTTAATTAAAATCGACATCGGTTCATGACATTACCAGAGTTTTCCTGAGGTGCATCCATCAATAGTTTCTAGTAAAGCCTGACGGGTAATTACTCAGTAGCAAGAATAAGAAAGTCAAGTTTTAATGCAATTTCCAACCAAACGTCATCACTAACGATGATTGATATGAACAATAGATACAAATATTTTAAGAATAGTTGTAATAATTCTGCAGAATTATTGCAACATCATCACGGAAATTAATTCAGTGCATAACGTTGCAGCAATGTATTCCGAGTTTTAGGACATAAGGCGAATTTCATGAAGTAAGCATTATATAGCAAATAGAAAATGTGAAGCTTTGTTAACTAAGAACTCAAAATAACTCTCTCCTGTCCACACCAAAGTCTCGAACCACTTCAAAAAGTACCTAGTTGCATTTAAAGACAATAAGAGAGACCACTTGACATCATAAACTATAGCTTTATATCCGCCATCGAGTCACAGGTAATCAATCATAAGCCAATAGCTCCTAATTATTGATTTTATCTATATGATCATAAACTATATTTCAGACACAAATTTTCTTATAACACAATTATCAAGCCTCTATGGAACACTAATCTATTCACTTTTAAATAACTTTAACATATATCGACGATAACCTTTGTGATTTTACAATAGTTAAGACGACTTACTAGAGCTAAGATATTACGACTTATAGGGCTAAGTCTCTTTCTAACCGGATCTACACGTTGATCAAAGGAGTGCTCCTATTAAGCGAAATTGGAGTAGGACTGTGTATTGGATTTGTCAATTTACAGAATGGGCAGAGTATATATATATATATATATATATATATATATATATATATATATATATAGAGAGAGAGAGAGAGAGAGAGAGAGAGAGAGAGAGAGAGAGAGAGAGACAGACAGACTGACAGACAGACAGACAGACAGAAAGAGAGAAAGAAGAGAGAGATATAGGGTAAAAAGCATAGTAAGTAACACGAGAATCAAATCTTTGAATAATCTGCTGCTAGTGATAGCTGGATAAAGAAATTAATCAATAAAGTTTAAAAAAAACGGATGCACTTATCCAGCGTTCAAAAAGTAACAAATTTAAGTATTAACTAAATTTAGTGTAAAATGTACCTACATCTTTAGATGTATTCTTTCTCCATTACCACCCCATTCATTTACTTTTCAATCAAACAATTGCAGCCATTCCCACATGTAATATATCTTCAAGTATGCATTAAATGCGGGCTCTGATTTATAGACGCACATTTTCGTGCTATTATTGCACATAATATAGCAGAGAGCCTAGCAATGCCCTACTTTATCTAGTCAACAAGGATCACTTGACTACTAGCAATAGTTTATCTCTGACATCTTAATAAATAACTCCCCTAGCCTTTAAAAAAGTTAGCCACAAAAATAAAGACTTTAGCCTTTGAACTTATTTTCTGCCCACTCAGTGCAACAGCAGCACGTCAAATTTAATTAACGCCTATTGGTCACACCTTTTCTCTTTGTCGTGTCTAAAGTACGTAGAAACTAATTATAAACCAGCAAAACTAAAATATCTTTGCTCCCAACTCAATCATCGAAGTAATTACCGTTGAATAACACATGAATACATATACTCACTCTCTCTAGTGTTCTGACAAGTGGCAGGACCAAGTCATACTCACAGTCTGCTTTCACGTTCCAAAAAGAGCACTCCATAGATCAACAACTGTTTCACTTCACAAAAGGCAATACCAATACTATCTCTGAAGCCATATTCTTCCCAAGATATAGGCTACAAAGGAGTGGACAATGCATAGCCTCTGGCCAAGGGATTAACTAACTATATGTTCCTTTTGATCAGCCACTTGGCAGAACACTATATATACATACTATATATATATATATATATATATATATATATATATATATATATACACACACACACAATAAATGTACATAAAAATTAGCCAACATCCTTAAGGATATAAAATAGGTGTATCATAAAAGCGTCACTAGAAGATGATAACTTACAGAGTAAGATACGTCGTAGGTCACCTAGCAGCATCGAGCCTATTTCTATCAGCACAAGTCATAGGACGCCAGTGTGAGGGTGTAACTACTATGGAAGATTTATAAACATAAAACACGCGAGAGAGGGCAGAGATCGTGTCAATGTTCAACCTAACGATCCCTGGACTGATACACCGACTGCAAGTAGTGGCTGTGATGCTAATACTATGTTACGATAGCAGTTTAACAGTAGAATGTTACAAAAACCAAATTGCGTAAATTGTACAGAAACATAACACCCTCAAGTTTTTACTTAATTATATTATCTACATTCTACATGTACAATGTTAATTAATATAACAGTGTTCTCACTCTCTCCCTCTCTCTTAGTGAACTGCGTACTTGCAGGTCCGTGGATATAACGTCTAAACTCTTTCTTCTCTGTCTTGTGGAGGTGTTATATGCCATGGATCTGCCAGTAGGTAGTGCAATAATAGTACTATAAAAGTGGTATAAAACTACTATAGAAGAATAATAACGCTACAATAACTGATTGGTAGAGGTAGTTTCTGAATTTGTATAGTTTTCGATTGCGGGTCTGAAGATGCGAAGTCCAATCCGAGGCTCGCTTGTTACCAATAACCCTTAGAGAGATGACACTGACGTTGAGCTCAGCTCTTAACAAGATGTGCGTAGACAGTAGATTCAAATCATACAGTTGCATTGTATAGAATGTCATTATGATAACGTTTTACTCATAGAATGCTTATTACAATTTATTCTTCAGTGTAAAGTTTCGTCTAAATAATTACCAATAAGTAATTAAACTTGGTAATCACAATGATTACGAATTATAAACGTATAGAATAGATATAAGGAAGGAAGATATTAGGAAACTGGAGGCGTTGGAAATGTGGATTTGGAGAAGAATGGAGAGGATTATCTGGACTCGAAAGGTTACAAATGAGGCACAGATAGACAGTTGATAAATGTATTAAGAAACAGGAAGAAGAGTTGGATAGGACACATTCTAAGGGGAGAAGGTCTATTAAAAAGGTCATAGAAGGTAGAATGGAAGGAAAGACAGGCAGGGGCAGGCCGAGATTAGGTATGTTAGATGATTTAAAGACCCACTCACATGTGGAAATGAAGAGGAAGGCGGAAGACAGAGAAGAGTGGAGACGTTATATACCATGGACCTGCCAGTAGGCAGTGCACTAAGAGAGAGATAATAGATACTTAAAAGAAGTCATAACGTTTTACTCTTAAATATTAAAAAACATATGGCATTTTTATCGTTCATATTCCAATTTAGAACAGAGCATATAACAATCAGAATTTTAGAAAGTTTGCAGTTAGGTTAACGAATCTTTGAAATTAATTATTAATTACTAAAAAACACTTGGCTTGTTATGTTATCCAAGCCTCCTCATTGCAATTTAAAATATATACAAGTATAAACCATACTCTAGCTAATCGCGTACTAATAATTTTTTCTAAATATAAGAATATAATTTAAACAAATTTAATTTAATTTCTTTAGATGGTTAATAATTTACTCTAGAGTAAATTATTATGTTATTCATACTATATATAATTATTTTAACCAATATAAAACAATTGCTTAAAGCAAAATAAGAGCAATTCAGCAGTATAACGGATGATATTTAACAACTTCAATCAGTAGATGAACTGGTCTGAACCGGGCTGAGCCGGTGGCTTGTTTGCATGTTGTTCGACAGCGTATCAGTAGGTAAAAAAGCTGGCTTAGCTGGTAAAGCTAAGGTTAACGTCAGTTTCCTAACTCGAAAACGATGTCAGTGACGGGCGAGCCCAGGATTTGAACCCTGCACCTACTGATCCGCGGAGAGTATCTTACCGACTTCGTCACTGGCTCCAGCCAGGGCAGGGTGCAGGGCTAGATGCAGGGTGGGTTCAAATCCAGTGCTCTCCCCGTCACTGACAGGCTATTCGAGCAGGAAACTGACGTAAAACTTGGCCTTAGCCTTACCATTAGATTGGCTAGACGAACAATCAGCTCACGATTTCTTATCAAACCACCTAACATATGTTTATTAACTAAGCTCATGTTACCTAGAATAGCACAGCTGAGTGAGCTGATTACAACTAGTATGCAATATTTCAAAGTATATGTAATTTCAGATAGTACAAGCCAACCTATGTTATTTAATTATATAGCTCAGATCAGACTTTTTGTAAATTAATAGTCTAAACTCTAAACAGTGACTTAACAATGTGTATCAGGCAACTTTACAACATTCGTGGGGCTTAGTTTAAATAATAAAGAATTTAGTCTGATTACGAATATTGGCTTAAACACTTGACAGATTACAATCTTCGTATTTAGTTAGATTAAACTTGCATTACTTCATAGTAAAAGTCTGCTTTCACGCTCCATAATGAGCACTCTGTAGATAACAAGTTAACCCTTTCACACAAGACAGTGCCTTATATGTACCTTATGTTGCTTATAATTATTATTATTATTATTATTATTATTATTATATTATTGAGGAAAAATGACTGAGTATGAGGTTGTTACCCTTGCTTCCTTAGTTCCTTCTTAAGCGTCTCTAACGACACGTGCAATTAACTACTGATCTATTATTCTTCAGCGTCCGGGACAAAACACGGGAGGGAACATACGACAACACAACTCATTGGAGGGCTATCACAAATTCAGGAAGACATTTCTAAACGTTTTTTGTCGCTAGTTCACACCACAACCACGGTAGAGAAAACAGTTTGAAAAGTCTGGGGGCTAATCAACTTTTTCTACAGCATCACGTGTTCAATGTAAACATGCAAAGCATGTTTAGATCATGTGACTTAGATTAATTACATGAAGAAATTGATAGTGTAAACTATAAGTCAGCTCACAAGGTCACCTGTACTTCGTCTGTAGGTGAGCATAAGACTCAAACCAAGGCCATTCATGGTATCGAGGCGAAAGTTCTAAAATTAAAGGTTACAGGTTAGCCTACAGTAAACTGTGGTGACTTCCGAATGGACTGAAAAGAACTAAAACTCAATATAGCAGAAAGAAAGAAAAAAGCATTAAATGCAGTTTGTAATTAGAAGTAGGCTCTTGAATAAAGTACATTTTTTCGTCATAGGACCCAGTACTATGTAAACATCTAAAGTCACGACAGCTGCTTATCTTGAATCCAACCTCAAGAAGTCAGTCAAACATTCTAGTATATATCATGCATCACAATTCACAGCAGTAAAGAGCCAAGCGAAAATAATAATTAACCATAGCATTCTCGACTATAAATTAAGAAAAAGTTAAACATGACATAAAAAATTTAAACATGACATGATGTCGTACACTAGCCAGCATCGCTTTTCAAATACAATAGCGAGATTCTCAGGTAGTACACTTGAGTCCTATTTATACAGTAGTAAGCTTTCGAGTGAGGAAACTGACGTTAACCTTAGCATTACCAGCTTTTTTAATTTAAATTTTAATTGCTTTCTAAGGTGTATAGTCTCTCTAATAAATATCCTGGAAAAAATTTCAATCTCAAGCTTTTAATTTTATTTCGACTTTAGTCTCTGTACCGCGGTAGTACAGAGACCCCACGTATACACAACACGCATACACAACACGTGTACACAACACGTGTACACAACACGTGTACACAACACGTATACACGTATACACAACACGTGTACACAACACGTATACACAACACGTGTACACAACACGTGTACACAACACGTACACACAACACGTACACACAACACGTGTACACAACACGTGTACACAACACGTGTACACAACACGTGTACACAACACGTATACACAACACGCATACACAACACGTATACACAACACGCATACACAACACGCATACACAACACGTATACACAACACGCATACACAACACGCATACACAACACGTATACACAACACGTATACACAACACGTATACACAACACGTATACACAACATGCATACACAACACGCACTACAAAAACATCTAAAGACTAAAAAATTAAGGCACAAATATAAGCAACGGCTAAATATAAATAAATTTCAACAGTCTGTGAAGACAAACTGAAAATTAAAACCCTTGCTACATATTGCATCTAAATAACCTATACATTGTCTCGTACTGTACTTTTAACTATCCAGAAGACACGCATTTATCAAAACTACGAAAAAGAGACAACTACTAAGAGCAAAGTAGAAAATGAATTTAATGTAAAATTTAATCATTTTGAATATAATCTTCGAAATAAGATACAATAAATCATATAAACAATTTTGTAATCTTATCGTACAAAGTAAACTATCGTACAAAATAAACATCAGATCTGTGTAATTAACGCGTATTATGGAAACAATCCAAAAATTATAATATTTAACTTAAAGGATTAATGCCTGTTAATTAGCAGGTGGATTGATTGGTTAATTCACTTACCTCAGAGGAAGGTATGAATGTGCTTGCCGCATACGCTGTTCTTCTTGGTATTCTAATGCGTCGATCCTGCGCAACACAACACAAAAAACTAACACCTTTAACACCTACACTATTAACACTTACGCTATACAAAATCTATAAATAAGGAATACTTAACTGTAACAAAAAAAAATATTAAGATATATAAAAAAATATAAAAACTTTGTAAACACTTAGCAAAAATATTTTGCAGAGTGCACACCAATAAATAATGCCTTAAACTAGCCTAAAAGCAAAAAACTTCATGCGGCCTTGAACTTTAGAAAAATACGGCGTCTGGGGGTGATTTTCCCATGACTTCTTCAGTCTTGTCTAATTGCCTAATGCAACGACAGCATCACAGGAAATGTAACTCTTAACCATTTGTACATTGTGCACTTATATACTTAAAAGAGATATACGTCTCTAATACAAATGCCATATGAAACATCTACATAAAAATAGGCAGTTAAAGCGTCTGCCTCTTTAGACTTTTGAATCAACGGTCATAAACTTTTTACTTTCTATACACCAACAACTTTCTAGAGGCTCTACCTGCAACCTCACGAACATGTAATAGCACAAAAGCTTGCGTCAGCTAAATAGACTAACGAACAAAACTGCTGCTCTGTCAACAACTCCTTTATTTTATAGTTTTAAGCGACTTCAAAAAAATCCAAAAATTATGATTCTGTTGAATAAAATAACAAGAAAGCCAATTTAAGGTATTTATCTGCCTTCAAATCGATGTGATTGATTAACCGACAAACTAGTTGATCAAGCGCAAGGTCCTCTTGTCATGATATCGCCCTATACCAGGTTCTGATGAAGAATGAGAAAAAATCAGAAACAGCAATAAACATTAAGACAAAATTGTTTTTACCCTCACCATAGTTCAGCTACAATTACTAGTCTATTCATTAACTAATACTTTATTGCAGTGAGCTGATGATAGATAGTCAAGTAAGGTCGTCTATACAGGGCGACATTTTCTCTAGATTTGAATCCAAGACAGTATTAGTATTGATATTTGCAAAAGCTGGAGTATTTTTCAACTAGCGTGCAGTATCATGGACCAGGACATACATTTGAAAAAAGTACAACTGCTATTTCTGATTCAAAACTAAAGAGTTGCAACATATGAACGCTTCTAACAATATCTAAACATTAAGAATGAAGATCCAGGATTCTGGATTCTCAACGTGCATAGTGCAACAGTAGTAGTAAACATTGGTACGATTGAATCTACATGGTGACGTCACTAAACTACCTTGGACTTCTGAAATCATAAAATCTCTCACTCGTTCACAGACGTCCATAGTAGAGCCACTCAACATTCACCGTCCTAAATGCCCAGTAGGGCTTATATATATTAAAATTCAAACATTTACTAAACTAGTACTAACATATTCACAGATGTCACTACTATTATCACCTACCTACTAAACTAGTACTAACATATTCACAGATGTCACTACTATTATCACCTACCTACTAAACTAGTAATAACGTATTCACAGATGTCACTACTATTATCACCTACCTACTAAACTAGTACTAACGTATTCACAGACGTCACTACTATTATCATCTACCTACTAAACTAGTACTAACATATTCACAGACGTCACTACTATTATCACCTATCCACTAAACTAGCACTAACATATTCACAGACGTCACTACTATTATCACCTATCCACTAAACTAGCACTAACATATTCACAGACGTCACTGCTATTATCACCTACCTACTAAACTAGCACTACCATATTCACAGACGTCACTACTATTATCACCTACCTACTAAACTAGTACTAATGTTTTCACAGATGTCACTACTATTATCACCTACCTACTAAACTAGTACTAACATATTCACAGATGTCACTACTATTATCACCTACCTACTAAACAAGCTCTAACATATTCACAGATGTCACGGCTTTTATCACCTAGCCACTAAACTAGCACTAACATTCACGGATGTCACTACTATTATCACCTACCCACGGATGCCTATTATCACGATCCCGAGATCGCTCGAGGGAGAGCTTCGTATGAGGATCGTTGAGGGATTCTTTAACTCTATTAAAATCAGCGTTAACTCTCCAGTGAGGCTCTCTCTCCAGGTGGTATCTCCGGAACGTTGCCTCCTGCCGCCTCCAATCCCAATCCGACGTCCGAGACCAATCCTCATCCCCCTCGCTAGCGGGGTAGTCTTGGGGTTCCCCGCCCCAAGGACTATCAGACCAATCAAAACTCTCGAGACAAGCCAAAGAAGATCTGTGAGGAATCATAGCACCCGATGCATTGTTTACTGGTGATATGACTCCGCCTTCAGTTCTCGAAAATTCTTGTGCATCGCCATAGCGCCTTCTCTTTGTCATTGAATTCACACGAGTTTCTCCACTCTTCATGGAAGTGCTAACACCGCTTTCTCCAATCTTCATTGATGTATTCACACGACTTTCTCCATTCTTTGTGGATGTGCTCACACGACTTTCTCCAGTCCTTGTGGATGAGTTCACACGACTTTCTCCACTCCTTGTATTAGCGTTCAAGCGATTTTCTCCATTCGAGGGCTTGGCTCCGTTTAATCTATTCATTGTTATCAGTTTCTTAATTATACCTTCTATTTCCAAAGTAACCTTACAAATTAAAAGGTCTACCGTTCAGAAATAGTATTGAGGTCTTTCTAGCATCTACAAGGTTTACAGTTGTAAGCTACAACTATACACGCACTTACAATCCGGCGCAGACTTAAAGGCAAAACAGTGCTACAAAAGTTAATACCAGCTGCCAACCAAAGAAAACATGTAGTGCAGCACTTATTAATAGCTATAAATCTGTTAATAAAGAGTCCAGATAGTGCAGCCTGTTAATTGCGCCAAAACAAATCGTGAAATGGATAGAAAAGTTATTATGTAACTAGCAATTATATTTGCAAAGACTGGGAGCACGGGAGCATTTTATTAAAATATGTCTCAGTCCACCGTTGTGCTCACATTAATTCTGGAAATATACAACGTTACAAGGAAAATATCAAATTATACTGCGGAATAATCAGGAAACTAGAGGAATTGGAAATGTGGATATGGAAAAGAATGGCAAGGATTTTCTGGACTCAAAAGGTTACAAATGAGGAAGTTCTGGAGAGCATTGGTACAGATAGACATTTGATAAATGTATTAAGAAATAGGAAGAAGAGTTGGATAGGACACATTCTAAGGGGGGAAAGTTTACAAAAAGAGGTCATAGAAGGCAGAATGGAAGGAAATAGAAGCAGAGGCAGGCTGAGATTAGGTATGTTAAAGATTCACTCATACGTGGACATGAAGAGGAAAGCGGAAGACAGAGAAGAGTGGAGGCGTTATGTACCATGGACCTGCCAGTGCGCAGTGTACTAAGAGAGAGAGACGTCGGAATATTGCAATATTCTATAATATTTTGCACTCACTATTCCAGAGCATATGCATTACTTACTATGTAAAATAGCGCAAGCATTGTATACGGAAATATTTCAATAGCCAAAATCATACATATTGGATAAAACAAAAAACAGCTTCAGCTTAACAAGAGAATAGATCTATTAGCGAAAAGATTAAGTCCATATTTTACTATCGTAAGGCACTGGGTTACTAGTCTAATAAAAAGAAGACTGCCGAGTTTGGCAAACCTATACCATACAAGCTGAATCGTCAGCACTGCTTGTATTAAAGACTTTGAAACCGAGAGCTTATATAGTTAACATTCTATACAACAGCGTTACCATCTTACGTCGTTTTAAAGCGTTAATTTTTCAAGCATTGGTCGCATTTTTACTGGCATTCAAAAGCGTATTTTAGACAGCTAACATACTAGAAAACGATAGGCGTCAACAACCATTCTCTTGATAACATCCCAATGAATCAGGCCATTTCTACAGCAACTCCGACACGGGTATTTACTATTATGTAGATTACACCATACATGCAATAAATTTGCAGAAGAGCAACAGCTCGAAACAATGTTCAGTAAAACGGAAATGGGTGAGAGTTGAGTTGGACCAAGATGCGAATTAATGTTGCCATCCATCTGATTTCAGTGAGCTCTTCTATCTCTGGGAGTCCCACGTCAACTTAGAGTATTAGTGACTCACCATTGGCTCGCGACCTACAGATCTGGTAACACTACAGCAAAAAACCAAATTTCTAGGAGAGATCACGTGAGGCTAAACGGGGTCAAGAGCGCTGATACAGCTTATCACATAAACCTGACGCTGCTGCTCTCAAAGGGGCAACAGATTACATTGTGTAGTCTACTGTACAGATATGCTTTCTGCTCCCAAAGTGCTAACAAACTCTACTGTATGACCAGAAGTGTTCACATACGCTAACTGCTCTTAAAGGGCCAACAGATTGCATTGTATGGCCTATTGCATACACAGTACACTTTTACACTAGACACTGCTCTCAAAAATCCAAACAGATGATCATAGGTCTACTGTGCATACACGCAGTACAGTTGATGCGTTCAAACTTCAAGCAGGCAACAGATTGAAGGGCTGCACACAGTACACTGTGGTTCATGAACGATCAACAGATCATACTGTACGTCAGTATGACTTATACTGCTCATGTTGTACAACTTGTACAGACAAGGCTGGTTCTTTCAATAAGCTAGAAGCTTGTATTGCATGCCCTACCTGGTATACAGTGTCCAAGAATGCGGCCAGCACATAAACCTCTTTTTCTTAGATTTCTTTATCTTTGGACTGGTCTTCTGATTTTGGTCCTTGAAGCGTTTTGGACGTTCTTTTTGCTAACCAGCTCGGATTTGTCTCAGTAGTGCTCGATATTGTTATGGATGACAGTAGCATTCTAATAGTTGCCCGTTATGTTGATATATACATATATATATATATACATGCCAGATTGTACATGAGCGCTTATAATGTACATATACAGCAGCTGCATCTAAAATTTTATTCCACAAACTATACTGTATAGCCTGTAGTGTACTAGTACAAAAACTGCTATTAATTGTGCCGGCAGATTGTATTGCATAGACTATAGTGTACACTGTACACATAACAGTAAAAGCTTCAACTGAACCAGCAGATTGTAGAGCATGAGTAAAGTGTAAGCAAATTTCAATTCATGGTTATCAGCAAAATAGAAACATTGTACAAGTTCATACATTTCAGTCTCACATCCAGCAGTACTTGAAAATATTTAATTTAACCTGGTTTCTGCTCTCTCATTATAATATATTCCTTGAAAAAAGTCTGTGGCAGTCAAGCGAGTAAAATACCCAGATTTACTAAGCCCGCCTTGATCCGCACATCCCTTACAGTGATGCATCACTTAGCCTCTGTCGAGGGTTAAACTAGTGATCAAAAATTTCGGTATTCACTAATTATGGTCGTATAAACATTATGCAAATAGAACAATATCTGCATAATGTTTGTATGTCACGTATGTATGAGACCAATTCGGCCATCACAGCAGTATACATCCTTTAAAAACCCGTGTAATTAGAGCGATTAAACATTATGGTCTTAAAAAAGAGCCAAACAGCGATTCGGAACATATTCAGAGAGAGAGTGAGAGAGAGAGAGAGAGAATGTGTTATGCTTGGAACAGTCATAACCTAGTCATGACCAGTCATGGTCCAAGGATAACGAGAATACTGTATCCTTGGACCAGTCATGGTCCAAGGATAACGAGAATACTGTCAAACGATCGCAGACTGCATTCGAACCAGTGACGTTCTGCATGTCACGTATGTATGAGACCAATTCGGCCATCACAGCAGTATACATCCTTTAAAAACCCGTGTAATTAGAGCGACGATTAGATATCCTAATTATATTATTACTACAAATTTAATTATCTAGATAAGTTCTCAAGTTCCACCGTAACGACTATATAACATTGGCTTGAACAGTGAATATTTCTAAAAAGTCATTTTAACATATGAATATGAATACAAGTATTTTATATTTATGACGTTAACGATAAAAACCTTCAAACAGCAGCGTGCTAAAGCTAGACCGTAAATCAGGCTCTGCTGTGCTAAGCATAATGGGCTACAAGCAACTATGTGCAATTATGCAAGCAGGTATAGCAAAAAGTGCAGGTTAAATCTAGCGGCAGGCCCCACATACATGACAAGCCACATACTGCTAGGACAGGCATGGTAGCAGAAATGTTGACACTGGGAAATGTTGGGCACGGTTATCGAATTAGCAAAAAGAAGCATTTGTACTATGACAATTTATACAGAAATTTGATAAAAATTTCAAATTTTAAATTTAGAATTTAAATTTCAAATTCTAAATTTCTTTAGAACAAAAGAATTCTATTGCTTGAAAAGGGTAACAGCTCCCATGCCCCCCACCCCCATTGGTATGATGCGACAAAGTCGAATGATAAGTACAAGTTCTCGAGTAACTTTAATATACATGTAAAGTAACATTTGTGGGAATATCAAATCACAGATGATCAAATATACAACCATACAACGGATGTATGCATAGCGACATCTGGTGAACATTGAAATATACATACCTACAAATGTGTACACGTATAAGTAGATCAGTATTTGTGAGTGAAGTTTTTATCGTTCATCTCTATCTATAACTACTTTCTTTTACTATAGATCAATTTAATAATTTTAAAAACTTGTTTCAACAGATCATGATAAGTGCCCGTTGGTCAGTGAATCAAGAAATAGGAAATGGAGGTGAGCAGTGAATGCAGCATTTAGACCAGAGGTGGGTTTGATAAAACAGTAATAGCATAAATATGTATACAGCAAGACTGATGCTGCTAATGATTTCAATAATTTTACTGCAGATGATTTCAGAAACCATTTGCGTACCGAAATGACGAGAAAACGAAGCTATAGAAATGGAAGTGAATCATGCCGCAGACCTTGATGAAAGGGATACCTATACCACGTCATCAAACATCGGGAACCTTGACGACAATGAGAGACACTAAAAGGAGCAAATAAAAAATCTTCCTAGAAAATTTCAGTACTTCCGCCTCTTATAATTTCTCCCGTGCTCTGTCAAAACAGCAGTTTCAAGGCACATATCACAGTCTCATTCACGCGTCAAAAAGAGCACTCAATTGTTCAATTAGTTGCTACCTTCACAACGGCTAAGTCTTTATAACACCTTAAAGTAATGCCTGTTGGGCGATTAAAATAATGCTCCAGAGGTGCTTTCCATGGCTTCCTCAGTTCTTTTATAGTCAACTGCTTACGAAACGTGAAGTTTACGATTGGTTTAATCTTTAGTGGCCCTGACACGACCCTAAAATTTTCAATGGAACGGACACAACTCTTATTATAAATTTCTAACACTAGTAAATTCTAGTACACATGCAACAGCGAAAGACACAATATCTCCATGAAGGAACATATTAACGCAACCACGGCGGTTTTCACTAGGAGATAATAGAACGTGACAGAAATCACGCTACAAAGATATACGCAAAACGACGCATCGGCTTATATATCCAGCTCATTGATCTGCAGAGCTACACGTAAGTAGTCTACGTGATAGATAAGAGTAAATTAACCACTAGTAAATGACAAGAAGCACTAGAATATCCGAGAACATGTCCTTTGTTTAATTGTTTACGTCGATATCTACGTCCTTCATCATTTCAGTCCTTGTACAATGAGAGAACTAAATCAAAAGACGCCTACAATAACGGCAAAATATCCAGTGTCACGATGATATGTAATATATAAGCTAAATTAATTATGCTTAAACAAGTAGCAAAGATTATTGTAAAATTCCCCTATGTAGAACAATTATACGAACTTAAACAAGCTGAATTTTGAGTAGTTCTGTACAATATCTTTAAATAAATGCACTACATGCGCACTGATAGTAATGAAAAAACATGTTTTTTGCACAGAGTATTTTTATGTTTTTAGTGTTTCTTTTGTTTGTTTTGTTTTTTGTTTTTTAATATCATACATTTTGTGTACTAACTTTAAAATAACGTAGGGCCTAGAGGTTATTGTGAATGTTTATTGGTATATATATTTCATTGTTAAATTTATAAATAGAGTTCAAAAACTATGACAGTTTCTTACAGAGATAACATTATTGTCAATTGCTGTCTAATTCATAATATTTTAACATCTTAAATCCTTATTCACTCATTACTTTCACCGAAAACAATTAGTATCAACAATAAATAATATTCAATAATCCATATCAAATTTTGAACCAAAATAAAAGTTTTCATCAACTATATACTAGGAATCAATGAAAATGTACACATTCTCTAACAGTCTGATGTCACTTGTAATCACACTTGTTAGTGTAACTGTGTTTCTTGTAATTTGTAAAGTTGTAAGTTGTTTCTCATAAGTTTTTGGCATTTCCATTTCAATAAAATTTTAAAATGGTAGTAATTTCTTAAATTACCAAAAAAATTAAAAAACATTTGATAATTTGAAAAGAATGGCGATTGACAATAACTACAGTATGCAATATGGATGCAAAATATGTGTCTTAGTTGTAACTTACAATTTATGATCATTATATAAAATCACGTTATCTGGAAGTGATAGATCGTAGTAGATACTAGATAGAAAGCAATGCTGCAAAATTTAGTAAGCGTCATTCAATATATACATATATAGCATAATATAAATAATTAGTTAACAGTTTTATCATGCTCTGAGAGGTCATCTCTCAGGGCCAGAGTCCTAATCTTAGATTCTTAGGCACGATGAAACTGATGAAAGAAAACAGCAAAAATATGTTTTAAAAATTTAGACTGACTTTCTTCTTCTTCAGTGCACTGCCAAGTGGCAGGTTCAAGGTACATAGTCATACTCAAAGTCTGTTTTCTCGCTCCATAAGAGCACTCCTTAGATCAACAAGTTAATCCCTTCACAAAGTCTGTGTCTTATCCATACCTTATGTAACCTAAAGATTGGGAAAATATGGCTTCTGAGGTGGTTTCCCGTTGCCTTCCTCATGTCTGACTTAACATCAGGATAATCAGAATTCAATCTAATTCAGTAGTCCTGAATTATGAGTGACTCATAAGTCGATGACCGAGAAATTCTATTACTATTAGTACTATTACTTTCATTTTATTATTATTATTAGTAATTTCTTTTACTATTAGTACTGCATTAGCAGTATTAATTTTAGTTATTTGCAACAGCTACAAACTACAAAAGAAACATAATACTATTTATTTTCCCGAAAAATTAAGGAGTTTTTTGTTGTTGCTGTTTTTTTTGTTGCGTTTTTTAGTTGTTTTAAAACAAAAAAGTCATTTAATGTAAAAAACAGCATTTATTTTAAAACAAGCTCACCATCAATACGCACCGTACACAGGCTACAGAATGTCGTGTATTAATAATGATGATCATTATTATTAGTATTTTATTGTATACAGACATATAACAATGCATTCCAGACAGAAAGCATCAGTCACTCAGCTTTTAGACACGCGTGTTGTAGTTATTGTCACGTGCTCAGTAGTAAAGTCACACATGTCTGAACATAGATAAATATAATGGTTATAAGATAAATATAATGGTTATAAGATAAATATAATGGTTATAAGATAAATATAATGGTTATAAGATAAATATAATGGTTATAAGATAAATATAATGGTTATAAGATAAATATATGAGTTATAGGATAAATATCAACTTCCTAACCATAAAAACTTTTAGAAAGTAAAGCCTTGGAAAAACATTAACTATAAAGATATTTATTATACAGATCTATCATCTATTTAAATACCCGCTATATAATTATATTAGATAACCAGACCTATGTAGACACCCCATAATTACGTAAAAACATTTCCGAATTCCTGCTATATTATAGTATATATTAATATATAACAAATTATAATTTAATAATAAATATATTAAATAACTGCCTAACAACTATTACAGAAAATAAATACTAATTTACATTTTAAATAGTCGCTCTACTTTAACTGATTGATCTCCAGCAGTGTTTCTTTTTGAACTGACTCATCTACAACAGTGTTTCTATTTTAACTAATTCATCTACAACAGTGTTTCTATTTGAACTGATTCATCTACAACAGTGTTTCTATTTGAACTGATTCATCTACAACAGTGTTTCTATTTTAACTGATTCATCTACAACAGTGTTTCTATTTCAACTGATTCATCTATAATAGTCGTTCTACATTAACTTATTGATCTACTTGTTCAGTGTTTCTATCTTAATTAGCCCAAAGACGTCTTAACGCCCTCCTCTAATTTTTATGGGACCGTCACCGCACTATCGCATAGCTTACGGGGTGAAATCTCATCCCACTTTGGGAACAAGACATTGAGCAGTTGCACTGGACACTGACATTTACACAGGTTAAAAGCGTCATATACTTCATGTACAAGTAATATTATCCTACTATATAATGTAGATATTTGGCCCAGTTGCAGACACTTTTACAGGCTGCAGCAACGAAAGATGTTTAATTAAATCCTCAAAAAATAGTATTTCTTTCAAAATTAAACACTAAGTTTAAATTACTTTAGCGCATAGCAGAGTTGTTAGGGTTTTAATTGCACATGACATTCATCATTTCGCACGGAATACGAAAAATATGACAAACTATTAACTAAATCCTGTAATTAAAAAATTGGCATACACGAAAAAAACTTTGTCCATTTATCTCCAACCTTTATATCTATGAATTTCCTGACATGCACGTATGCATGCAGCAAAAGTAGTTTATGGTGAATAGAATTCCCAGGAAGTGTTTGCTGATGTTAACTTCTAGACGTTTATTCAGCTGTACACACTTCGATGAGAGTTTACTAGAAGACAGCGGCTCACAGGGCTGAATATCTTAAAATCACTCAAAGCATGGCCTCTCTTAACATGCCAACATAACACATTCTACTAGTACAACGGTTTTCTCCCCCCCCCCCCCCCCCCATGAAAGCCATTAGCCTCTTCAGTATTTCCCTTTTAATAAAAAACAAAAAATGATACAAATTAACGCGATGGAGTTTCCAAAAAGAGTCACTGCAATATTTTTAAAGATCTCATCTGGCGCTATCAATCACCACCGGATAAAATACCCGTAGAAACACTGGCCAGGATTCGTTTATGAGGAAATAACATTAACGCTGCACACAGAGAAGATAGTCTGTGGTAGGAACTGAGCAATTATTACACTCAACGGCTTTATTTCATACCATATGAGGCCGCACTCAACCGTATACTGCCTACTGCAAATATTATCATCATAAACTAAATATTTAACTTTGTCTAGCAATGAAGCAGTTAGTATCGTTGGCCAAGCACTTGGGTTTGCGTGGAAGGATTACATATCTAAACAATGCTTTCAAACGCATTATGTTGGCTGTATATATATATATATATATATATATATATATATATATATATATATATATATATATATATATATATATATATATATTAGAGATAGAATCGAACCGAAACCGAACCGAGCCGAACCCAAAAATCTGGAATTTTGGCCGAACCGAACCGGACTCGAACCCAGACTCTGGCCGAACCCGAACGAACTCGAACCCAGACTCTGGCCGAACCCGAACGAACTCGAACTCTGACTTGGTCCAAACCGAACCGAAGATCCTCTGTCCCTCGCCAGCTTCAGGAGAAAGGAACACTTTTCTTTTAAGTTATTTTTCAAAGGCTGCATTAAAATATTATGGAGAATGTTTGACATTATGTAAAGATAGTAAGAACAATACAGATACATATAATAGTTTTGCATTTACAAGTCTTACAGTACCTAACAGCATATATTCAGGTAAGGCTGTTTCCAATACAACTTTAAAATTAACAACAGATAGCGTTACAAAAATCACAGGTATTTCAGATACGACCGATTATTCGTACCGATTTCTCATCCGGTACGACTGAATTTCAGATTATAAAAGATGACATAAAAAGCAAAGATACGTTTACTGTTTTTCTTAGCGTAATTAAAGCATAATGGCTCATACATCTTATACATAGCGATATTATACACACAAATAAATAATTCGAATGCTTTAAGTTAATCGTAGTGAGTGGCGCGGAGAAAAATATTTTCTTCAACTCCATACCGTTCCTAAAAAGGCATCCGTTACCGCCTTCACAGCGGTAAAAGTTAAATTTTGAAACCGTTTCTTGCGGAGTCATATAAATACGTTTCCCGTATATATATATATATATATATATATATATATATATATATATATATATATATATACGTCAAGAGTAAATAATATTGAAATCTTAAAGAATATATGCTCCAGCACAAAGTTAATATTGTAGCTATTTCAAATATTTTGTTACAACAATAAATCTGGCAAGTAAATGTGAGAATCATGCAATATGTAATTTATTAGCTATAATAAAATGGTTCTAAATTAAAACAGTACAAACCTTTCTTATATTAGTAGCACCAGTTGTAGATATGCTTTGAAATTTCCTAGCCTGTAGGCTGTATATAGCCTATTACGTTGTTGTTAAAAGTTTCTGGTCATTTATGCGAAATGAGATACAACATTTACACTCAAATCACATAGATGACTAGAAATAAGCCATGCTTAAATTGCTGACATTATTACCTAATATAAAGTACAATTAGTAAAGTTTTTAAACAGTCATATAACTATTTTTAATTTTGTCTAACCACTCAAATTTGTAAACAAAACATATCAATTAGGGCCCTACGGAAGCATGTGCACTGTGCACGGTAGACATTAGATCAATGACAAAAATGGTATTGTTTTTTCCTAATGTCATGTAATCTAACCCTAATTCCATTAATATAATCCTAATTCAATTCAAGTTAAATCCTAACCCTATCCCTAACCATAAACATAAATCTAATCCTTAAGTTAACTTCATTTATAACTTCTATACACTAAATTAAATAAACAATACGATTTGTGTCATTTATGTAATATTATCTCTATGGTCTGATTTTTTTCATTGATCTAATGATGACCGGAAGTTGCAAAGAATATATAAATAACTTAAATAAATAAATAACTTAACTTAATAACTACTATTAAGAAATAACAAATGTTAATCAGAATTCTCTGATTGCAACCTACAGACATTGCAATTATAATAATACTAATAATATAATTTATAATAGTAAATGAGTAATAACAATAAAAACCTCAAACATTTATAATAGTAATATTTTTTTGTTCATATACTTACACACATGACTTACCGCATGTGCTACGTGGTTTCCTTTCTTGGTTTCTGTTTTTGTACTTTTTGTCATTTCCTCCATTCCTCACCATGGTTATTAGTAATCGTTGCCTTTTGTTGGCGCATCAATTGCAGCCGGCGCGGATTTAAGAATAACCTTCCAACACCCTCCGGATTTTTCTTTTAAAGCTGTCGACACTCGGTCTGCCAAGGTGGTCGCCCACAGAGTACTAACCGGCGCGATGGAGCTTAAATTATTTCAACTGACGCGCAGCTTAACCGAGTGCACTAAATTCCGCCCCAATTAATTTTTATGATAAAATTATTTCTATTTTTATTATAATAATTATTATCATAAAATCTCGGGTTCTTTACGCTGGGGGTAAAAATATAGAAAATAATAATAATAATAATAATTAGTTAATTAGATATACTACGCAGCTTAACCTGAGTGCACTAAATTACGCCCCAATTAATTTTTATTATAAAATTATTTTTAATATAGTTATTATTATAAAATCTCGGGTTCCTTACACCGGGGGTAAAAATATAGAAAATAGTAATAATAATAGTAATAATAATAATAATAATAATTAGTTAATTAATAGTTATACTACGACACGTTTTATGAAACATTTTTCCGAGTTTATGTAACAATTACTAGTTTAGGCTTAAGACTAGATAATAAGCGCTCATTTAACCAATTGATGCGTGTTTTTGCTATCTATCAATTTGGTGCAAATGTTTTCTTATTGAAAAAATCAATTCACAATTTGATATGGAATATTATTCTGACAAATACCAGTATGGAAATTACCACTGCAGTTACAAGATTAAGAGCAGGGCTGCAAGTTAGTAATGTTTCATTATGTTAGATTTGTAAATTTCTTTTATAAATTCGAAACCAAGACAAAAGTCGAAATCTTTGTCTCGACCCCATATGCTGTGTTGCATTCAAATTTATAATTAAGCTCATAAAAAGGCTATTTCGTAGATTGGAAATATATGTTAAGTGGGCTCGACATGGACACATGGACTCAAATTCCAAGTACTGGTCCTCAATTTCACAATTAAAAAAGTAAAGCTACTGTTAACGTTAGTTTCTTACTCAAATCGATGTCAGTGACGGGTGAGCCCAGGTTCTGAATCACGCACATACTGATCCACGGTCGAATATCTTATCCACATCGCCATTGGCTCCAGCCTATAATTACAGTCTCTTACGAGTCCCAAGCCATACATCTCTGAAAATGTTTGGCTCAATCTAGGTAGTCTAATCGTATTAAATTCAAACTATAAAATTTTCTAATTATAGAGTACCATCGTAATATTATCGTAGCTAGATTTACAAATATTTGTAGAAAATACACTTAGGCTATCTGGAGCAAATAATTTTGCACCATAGTAATGCATTAAGTTTTCTTCACTATTTTCTTAATTTCGTAATTAACCTGAGTTTTTAATTTTAAACCTTAAGGTAATTATGAATTTTATTACCGGTTCAACTGATAGAAAATGTTCTATATTGATCACATTTCTGTGGAAGTACACAGGTGTTTACCAAATCGTCCTTATTTGACATTTTTATGTTGATAAATTGCATTTTGTCTTTGAAAGATTGCATCAAAGTTTAGCCAAGACTATTCCGCTTGATAATAGAAGTTTAGGCATAATGACAAAATTTATTTTTAATTGATGCAACATTCTATTTGCAGGTTAAAATCAAAGAGAATATTTCCAATACAGCAAGAAAGCTGAACAGGAATAAAGACTACCTTTCTTTTTTCATTGTCATGCTTTTACTCAGGGGTAAATTGTGCAGTTAACATGACTTCATGTATTGTTTTTAAGTACATTTACCAAAATCCATTTTAAACAAGTTTATCTTAACCATGTTTATCACAACTTTATAGGTAATGTTAAATAATTGCAACATTATCCAAACCATTTCGAACTCGAATCGAACTCTTGTGAGGTGGAAAGCAAGCCGAACCCGAACCGAACTCGAACTCTTGTTCTAATCGAACCCGAACCGAACTTTCATTTTCAACAAACCGAACCGAACTCTCAAATTGCCAACTGCTAACCGAACCCGAACCGAACCGAACCCGAACTGTGGAAATTTATAAAATTCCCATCTCGAATATATATATATATATATATATATATATATATATATATATATATATATATATATATACCTGTATAGTGTATATATGCATTATACACGTATAGTAGGGCCTACAACACATGTGAAACGAGATACAGAAAACGACAGAAATAGATAATTAACTAAAATATTAAAGTTCAAGCACTATCACTTACATATTAAATTGCTTTGATTAACATGTGTGTCGTTCACTTGAAAATACAAATAAAAGTAAATTTCATTAAAAGCCAATCGAGTCATCAAAATATGTTTTTAAGAAGTAGGCTATCAATAATAATGTGTGTTAAACATTAAACGCGTTAAAATTAAATAAGTGAGTACTACAATACATCATGAATGGGAAATTTGGCTTATAAAGACAATAGTTAGTTATTAAGATAACATAAACAGTAAACTAATACAATAGTTAACACAATATTATAGTAAATTCTATCTATCTATCTACCTATCTACCTATCTACCTATCTACCTATCTATCTATCTACCTATCTACTATCTACCTACCTACCTACCTACCTACCTACTTCCCTATTTACATCCATACTTTCCGTCGTGGTGTGAAAATATTATTGTGGTCGCGTAGTTTTTCTACATGAATGTACTATACACGTATGTATGTTTATTATAAGTATTTTGTATATGAAGACAGGAACGAGTGTTGCGGGATAGCTTAAAGTTCCGCTCATATGTAGACATTTTTACGAGTTTAGATATTAATATAAATGTAGTTATTTAGCTTATGATTACTATTAAACTCTTTCTGTAAAGTAGTCTCGAAGGCCGAGTTCGGCCATGCCACTGCTATGTAAGTTTTCGTTGTTAATAATAATAATAATAATAATAATACATACATGTGTATATATATATATATATATATATATATATATATATATATATATATATATATATATATATATATTAGGGTGATAATGAAATGCATAGAAAAAAATTTTTGTATTTTTATCACTCACACCCTCTTAGATTGTTCATTTTGGTACAAATGAGTAATTAAAAAAAATTGGATGGATTTGGTTGATATTTAGAGGTTGCACAAGGCCGCTGAAGTTTTTATCTTTTATCAAGCTAATGCGGCGTTTTACATAGCATTCAAAGTCTATTCGTTATTTATTGAATAAATTAAAATTCAATTAAGATACATCGAGATTCACTTTAAGAAAAATAGCAACTATCCATTGAGTTAATTTCTTGTATTTTAGCTCACAAAGCACATGGTTCATTGTTTACTTAAGTAGTCTAAATCAAAGGTCAAGCGGGACAGAGAAAAGAAGACTTCAAGCGGGACAGAGAAAAGAAGAAAATCGTTCTAGAATTGAGTCACAGCCTGTTCAACAGCGTAGTAGAGCAGCAGCAATATCTACAAAATGAATCAAGGTAGCCGCTCCGATGTAGATGTGTTGGGCTTATAGGTGAAAGCTAGTGTACCTTCGAAGAGAAGGAAGACTACCGCGATCGTAAGTTCTGAAGTTTCTGCCGCTTTATATCTATCAAGGATAAGCGACAGAAATGCAGTATATGTTTTGGCAGCTTCTGCACATTCTTTGGGAATAGAGCCTAACAAACTGACCAGTAATCGGAAATTATTGAGACAAGTTCGAAGAAAGAATTGAGCGATAATAGCTAAAGAAATCAAAGATTCCTTTACCTGTGATTCTTCGTTAACGGTTCACTGGGATGGTAAACTGTTTCCAGCTCTACAATCAAAAGAATCTGTTGATCGATTGGCTATTCTCGTGTCAGGTGAAGGTACGATGAAGCTTCTCACAAAGATACACAGTAGTACCGGTGAAGCCCAAGCGACGGCGGTCTTCAGTTTAATTCAAGAATGGAATTTGAATGATCGCATACGTTTCATGTCAATCGACACGACTGCGAGCAACACGGAACTGAAAAGTGGAACTTGTATGCTCCTCGAACAGAAGCTTGGCCGCAATCTTGTCAGCTTGCCATGTAGACATCATGTGATGGAGTTAATAGTCGCAAAAGTTTTTGATTCGATTATAGAGACATCAAGCCAACCAAAAATTAAACTCTTTCAGAGATTTTCAGACTTCTACACTACCATCGATAGGCACGAGTTTGAAAGAGGAATAGCCGATCGTCATATCGTGGCAGCTGTCTCAGTTGTAACCTTGTGATGACTATAGAGAGCTTCTTCAGCTGTCTCAACTCTTTCTTGGAGCTGAAAGTTTGGGAGATGTTACTATTCATCAACCAGGAGCTGTACGTCGGGCAAGGTGGATGTCTAAGTTGATGTACTCTCTGAAGATTTTTCTCTTCCGATCTCATTTTAAGCTGTCAGAGCGAGAACTCATAGGACTCCGTCGATTCAACGTTTTTGTGATCAAGGTGTATTTGAAAGCATGGTTTACCTGCCAATGTCTAACATCAGCTCCACGCAACGACCTGTCTCTGCTCACAGACATAATGACATACAAGACCTTGGATGAATCTGTTGCATCGGCAGCAAAGAAGAGTTTCTCCAACCATCTGTGATATCTAAATGAGACTTCGATTGGATTGGCTTTTTTGATGCAGATGTTACTGTTGATGAAAAAGTTGACATGATAGGAGCGCTTGAAAACGAAGGTTCATGTGACTATCCACCACGCAGAATTATTGTTGACGATAAAACTACCAAGAAAAAACTATCTGATTTCGTAACAAGGAACACTAGGAAGATGTTCATAGCTCTAGATGTGGATCATGATTTTCTAGAAGAAGATCCAAGTACATGGAATGATGGGACACTAATGACGTATACATTAAAGCTCGGAGAAAGGCAAGTCAATTAAAGTTCGTGAATGACGCTGCTGAGCGCGGCGTTGCGCTTTGTCATTCGTTCAACGCTTTGTCATTCGTTCAACGGAGTGCTTACTAACCAAGAAGAACAGAAACAGTTCCTTTTACAGATTGTGGAGAATCATAGATTGCATTATCCTGACTCAAACAAGTCAACGGTCGTCAAGGAAACTTTTAATCATTGACAGTATTTTCAATAAGTAGGTCACATATATATAATATTCGAGTCCGTCGTGCAACCTCAAAATATGAATGGATTCTCATAAAATTTTCTAAATTTAACTTTTGCATAGAAATGAACATATTTAGAGGGTGTGAGCATTAAAAATAACAACTTTCGTTTCTATTGTCACCCTAATATATATATATATATATATATATATATATATATATATATATATATATATAAATTTTATATAACAATAATAATAACAACAATTAGAGCGCTACAGTCATCAATAACAACATCGAGCACTATTGAGACAAAATCAAGCCGGCGAGCAAAAAGATGGTCCAAAAACGGTGCAAATTCCAAAATCCAGATAATCAGTCCAAAGTAAAGGGAATTAAAGAAAAGGAGGTTTAGGCGCAGGTCGCTGCTCATGGACACTGGCTGGAAAAGAGAGATGGAAAAGATAGCTCTTCAACTGCCTATGGAACTGCTCATAAGAAAGCAAAGGTCGATGTGCTTCAAGTGAAAAGATTTCCGAAGATTGGATGGAAGAGAATTCCAGATCTGCGGTGCAGCATGCTGGAAAGGACGATTAGATAGCTTAGAGCACAAAGGTAAGCTAGGTCTCACAAGAGTAATTAATTTAGAAGACCGAGTAACAGCAGGCTGCATCACTTTAATCAAGTAGATATATTACAATGTTATACATCATCATCGTCCCTTGAATCCCACTTTAACTAGGGTCGGAATACGAATAGACTGTCTCAAATCCTCTCTTTCCTACATCATATCATCATCATCATCTTCCCTTAAATCCCAGTTTAACCAGGGTCGGGATATGGAATAGACCTTCTCCAGTCCTCCCTGTCTCACACCATATCATCAGTCAATCCCCTATTTTTCATGTCCTTCTTAATTACCGCATCCCAAGTCAATTGTGGTCTACCTCTCTCTAGCTGAACAACCAGTTCTTCCCTCCAAACTCTCTTTACTACATCCTAATCTGCCTTTCTCACAATATACCCAAACCATCTCAATCTCGACTGAGCCAACCTATCCCCAATCCCCTCAACATTCAAATTCATCCTCACATATTCATTTTCCATTCTGTCCTTCCTAGTTCTTTCACAGATAAGACGCAACATTCTCATTTCTGCCACATGCAATGTTCCCTTTTTAGTGCCCAACATTCCGAACCATACATCATTACTGGCCTTATCACGGAACTATAAAATTTGCCTTTCGGTCTTAGTGGGATTCTCCTATCACACAACACTCCACTAACAGCCCTCCACTTTGCCCATCCAGCCAGAATCCTACTAGTAACCTCCTTTTCAAACTCCCCATTATCCTCTATTACAGATCACAAATACTTAAAATCTCTTACCTTCTTTAGCTTCAACACCCAGACTTATAAATTACTTATAAATAATCTCCGTTTATCATCTCATCCTTCCATCTACTCTCTAAATGCTCCGTTTTTTCTCTCGCGCGTTTTCCAACATCTCACTTACTTTCTCCACAGTGTCTCCTACTATCACCAGATCATCTGCAAATAGCATGCACCATGGGGCCTCCTTAATAATTCCATTCAGCAACTCATCCATAATCAAATGGATGAGTTAAAATCCATAATCATGTATTACAATGTTATACATATATATTAATTAATAACAATATGAATGATGAATCCAACAGTTTCAAAAGAAGCACTGACCTGTAAATCCTGCAAGTAATCCCTACACGCAGCTCTCACATCCTCATATGGACAGTCGATGGAGAGACGCAGGAGATCAGGGAGTTGCTCACGGACTAGCTCACTCATATCAGTGGCACTGAACGTGCTCGCTGTGCCACTGTTTATCATGTGACTTGGAGGACTTCCGTATCCATCCACCCATCCATCCAGGGTCTCGCGTATCCGTGTCATCGCACGCTTGCGTATCTCAGGATCGGTGTTGTAGAGACCGTGCAGGAAGCGCAATGAATCAGCGGAACGGATGTAGAAATCATCGTAGCAGTGAGGTAAGTCTATAGCCATCTAAACCTTAGTGACGAGATAAGTTGAAAATACCTAAAATACATGAAGAATCTAATTTGTAATGACATTACATGTAAAATAATGCAGTAAAATAATGCACAAATAACTATCTATGTAAAATAATGCAGTAAAATAATGCACAAATAACTATCTATGTAAAATAATGCAGTAAAATAATGCACAAATAACTATCTATGTAAAATAATGCAGTAAAATAATGCACAAATAACTATCTATCACAATTTTTATTATATTTTTACTTTAAATTAAACAACCGTAATATTTGCAAAGTCATCATTAAGAAGATGACATACTTTAACAGATTCTTCTTTTTCCGAACTTTTTACTTTAGTTTTCTAAATATAATATATATTTTTGGGGCGGGATTTAGCGCTCTCAGTTAAGCCGCGCGTCAGCTGAATGAAGTTAAGCTCCATCGCGCCAGTTAGTACTTTGTAGGCAACCACCTTGGAAGACCGAGTGCTGACAGCTTTGAAAGAAAAAATCCCGAGGGTGTTGGAAGGTTATTCTTAGATCCGCGCCGGCTGCAATTGATGCTGCCAACAAAAGGCAACGATTACTAATGACCATGGAGAGGAAGGAGGAAATAACGAAAACTACAAAAACAGAAACCAAGAAAGGAAATTATGTAGCACACGCGGTATGACATTCATGTGTGTAGCTATACGTATAAAAATATATATATATATATATATATATATATATATATATATATATATATATATATATATATATGTATTTACCAGTATGTACAATTTTGTATATTGCTAGTGTTCTTTAGCGTACAGAGTACAGAAACAATAATTTCCAATGCCATTTATTCCTCCAGCTATATATAATTTCTAATGACTAAGTTTCCATGCTGTTTCTGAACCACTACATATTAGACCAACGGTATACTGCAAGTGCCATAGGAAGCAACTAAGGAAGAAATGCAGAAATTAAAGGAAAATAGCAGGCGCCATAAGTCATATTTTCAAGACTTAGGCTACCTCAAGATTTTGCTAAGTCTCAGATTTGTGATTGGATCAAAATTTTGATCAATGGAGTGTCGTATGAGTAGAAGTCAGACTATGAGTAAGAATAAGTTCCTTGGACCAGGTAGAAAAAAGAGAATGAGAGGTGACGGCCAGAATTTAAATTTTAGCAGACAACACTGGTAAGAACATTGAGACAATACTTTCATACTTCAACACTGCCGCTATCTGATTGACATATTGGCAGCAAACCTGCTAGACAATATGAGGTCCTGTGTTTGAATCTCAGTGATGTTATCATCTGGAAAGGCTTAGACACAATAGTGATACTAGTAGTAGTGGTAGAAGTAGTATTAGTAGTACAATAGTGATACTAGTAGTAGTGGTAGTAGTAGTATTAGTAGTAGTATTAATAGTAGTAGTATCCTGTTTGGGAGATGCAGCAGCAATGTGACCCTTTGGCGTCTATATTTCAGTGAAGGTTGGAGTGGTCAGGTGCTGAAGAAAGAAACCACCAGATGGTGGTTTCTTTCCTCAGAAAAATTAATTCAGGATCCTTCTCAAGCTCTAGTTTCAAGAACGGAATGTAACAGTTGTAGAGATTGAGGAATCAGGGGAGGATCCAGGAATTTTTCGGGGTTGGGCCAAAAAATGTTATGGGACGTTTTTTTGCCATGAAACTGATTCGGTAAGTTGAGCCTGTAATGTGTAGGCTGTGGTTGACCATAATAGGAGATCCTGGGCCCACCTGAATCCATCACTGGCCACTGATTAACTGAATGTTGAATTCCTCTTCATTAATAAAGTTTTAAAAAGTTTTAAAGAGATTTCGGGGGTAGGGACATGGACCCACCACCGTGAGGAATTCCTTAACCTCTACTAGGCACTAAATCTGTACCTGACTACCCAAAATAGAACTGACAAATTTAAGGCATTACCAATGGTATATTTTAGACATATCTCAACCTAAGAATGCAGGTTAACAGGTTAAGGATTCAAGAGAATTACTTCAATATTTAATGTTAACTACTCAAATGTGCTGTCTTGAGCAAAACATTGCATTTTATTTAAAGTGCATTTTCCTTAGCATTGCTTAGAATTTTTAAGAAATTCTGACTGGGGGATGTCACCGGATATGGTGAAAGTCGCTACCAGGGGAAGGTAAATAATATACAGAAGTTTTTAAAAAGCGCACAGAAATCTTTCTCCGGAAACTAATTCTTTCATCATTTTTCCGATTTTCCCTGCCAAAACAAAGTGACGACCCTTTGGCATGTTTAACCATTTGATGTGTTGAACTTTTTGGCAGCTTGAGACGAGGGAATATCACACAGACAGGAGAAATGAACCAAATGGTGCTTAGTGAGGAAGGAGAATGTTCCGAATGTAGGGAACAATTACTTCCCCAGTTAACATATTAAAGTAGGTAATGCTATTTAATAAATTTACGTATTATAGTTAACGACTTCTAAATTCTGAAGGTTAATACCTATTAATTTTATATAATTCTAATTTAAAATATAAATAATTACTTGAACATCATATGATCAGCTGATTAGATTCCTAAATAAAACTACTAAAATCTAGGCAAGTAAGCGCATAATTATGTTAATACAAACCTCAGTTGCTTAAATACATACGCAAATTACCAATCAGTTATTATTTTTGTTTTATAATTTCAACTTCGGCGCAAAATTTAACTTAATTTCTTCAAATTTTTCCTCTATTTTATTTCTGATAAAAAATTTCTATTTTCCACCGGCTCTCTCTCCACTCGTAAGCTCCCACTCCCATGGATTCGACCAATCAGAAAGAGACCGGTCAAAACTGCAACCAATAACAGGCCGACCTCATTACATCATCATAAACACAGGCCTGTAGCCAGTGTTCATTTGGTAGTAGTAATTTACATCACGGTTTTTCATTCAGCCAAACTTATCAAGCTGGTAAAGCTAAGGTTAACGTCAGTTTCCTCACTCGAAATCGATGTCAGTGACGGGCGAGCCCAGTATTTGAATCTCGCACATACTGATCCGCGGTCGAGTATCTTACCGACTTCGCCACTGGCTCCAGCCAAGAAAAACAATTAAGAAAACAATCTATAAGAGCCAAAGAAGCAATCTTAGTGGAGCATCAACCTTGGACCCAATGAAACGGTCTAACACTATGCAACTACTGCCGTTTAGTTAAAATAGACATAAGCTTTACTGAATGACACAAAGTCATATTTTGTTAATGTAATCTAACAAAATCCATGGGTGAACTTAGACCTAAAATGAAATAAAGGAATATTGGTATACCAAATAAAAATAGGTTATCTGGTATGCAGAATTATGCTTATTCAGACCATGGAAGCAAAATCTATAAATAGACGGCGAACCTAGCAGCCCGCTTATTATATCCTAGATGTACACAAACTTGCTTTTATATGATCCAAGTGTGTAAACAGTAAACACTTCATTCAAGGTCCCTTGGATGTCCTGATACCGAAACGGAACCCGTGCAATATCATAAGCTCTTTAATTAAAGGATTTTAATAGAAGAGTGTGCAAGCATATGCATGTATAATAATCATAATTATAATTATTTGTTTTAATTAATATATGCATTTATTGTAAGTATGAATTTCTATACATTGTTAAACGAACCAATCAATTAATAATCAATAAGAATTTAACGTCCGGTTCCTCGCCATAAGGCAATGTCAGGGACGTCTCTTTCAGACTCTACACAAACAGGCGCCAAAGCACCACACGATGACGACTCAGAACGTCGAATAATAATAAGAACACAGAATAATAATAGTAATAATAATAATATTTTTAATCATTATCATTCTGCTTACGTAATTCTACATACAAAATTAACTTATTTGTTCTTCTTCTGCTGGAATCTGTCCCACGCTTGTGACAGCTTCTGGAATCTGTCAGAAGCTTTAGCGTATTCTTCCCTGAAAGATCGATTTTGAGGGAAGGACCCCTCTCCAGGGAATTCTAGGTCGGGTATGGCCAGGAAGTAGCTGGGATGGCAGGGGGAAGGCTGATCGGCTTTGGACGCGGTGGACGACATAATGTCCTCAACGTCGAGGTTCACTGAGAGGAAGGCTGGATCGTTGGACAGGTTAAGGTCAGTGTCGTGAACAGCCATGCTGACTGTTCGTCCTCGAGCGGTTGTCTATATCTGTACTCGCTCTCCGGCCGGCAGTGCTTCGAGACGGCAGCTTTTTCGTTGAATGTTTTACTAAGGGTACCGCTTGTCAGGAGGAATCGAGTTGCTGCGTCTTCGGATGATACTTCTTTCCCGGTATCACCCGTCTCGATAGGCCTTTCTTGTTCAGTTCCGACTGAGTAGGCCAAGGTCCAACCACCTTTGCCTACTTCGTTATTGGGTTCTCGGGACCCGGTGCACAGCGTCGACGCTGGACCGAGTCGGGAGTAAAAGCGTACTCCACGTCTTGTACGTATTTAGGCGATGACGGTTGAATTTCTGCCATGCTCCCTTGGTAGATTCTATACCGTAATGTACGTGGTTCTCGGGGCGAAGTAATATGGTGACCCGAACCGGGTGTGGAAGCGTACTCCACATCTGCGTTATTTTGAGCGATTACGGTTTGAGTTTCTGCCCTGCTTCCTAGTTTTACAAACTGGTATAGTAGATAATTATATGACTGGTTGTTTTAACTGCGACGAACTTTATCTTCTTTACCCTATTAAAACTTCGCTCTATCCTTTTTAGATTTATTCTTCCCTATCTCTTTTCCTATATTGGTCTTTCCGTAGTTTCTACTCTCGCTTTTGCTGAAGGTAGTATAATTGGCCTTCCGAGTAGTCGATAAGAAATTCGTTGATAGTGAACTGGTAATTAGTAATCCCACTCCCGCCTGCAGAGACGAACTCGACCCAGGCAATGCCGTTGTTAGCCTCCCGCCTGCAGAGACACATTCTACCCAGGCGCTTAGCAAATACCCGCAGAGACGAACTCGACCCGGGGTCGGGTATTGCCGTGGACTACCAGCCTCTTACCTGGGCATACCCAGGGGGACGCCTACACCACAATACAACAAATCGATACAACAACAAGACAAATACCGGGAGCTACGAGCCTAGGCTAACAAGCGAGCTTGAAAGCTTTCGGCTAGACGAAGACCAGATTTCTGTATACTAATCGTACTTTTGCCCTAGGATTAGGATATTACACTATCCACGGTTCCCAGTACTTTCGCGTAGAAGGTTCTGGCCTCCCTGAGTTACTGCGCAGACGAACCACGCAGAACCCAATCTGATTTTGTATGTATCGACGGCCGCTTTATATAGTACTCGAGCGATCGACTTCAGCCTATCACAGCACTTCTCGCTTAGTCGATTTACGCGCCAGCTGCGTCACTTTGGAAATATCCTGCGTAATAATCTAGCTATACCCACCTATAACCTCGGCTTATATCATCTATTATAAATCTTTGGAAAAACCCTACGTCACTTATCATTTATAAATAACTGCTGTATAATATCTGCTTTCTATCTATAGTATACATTTCCTAATATAGAATATGTGAACAAGGCGTGTTCATTACAGTCAGCGGTCAAGCCTATACGATCGGAGTTGTGATGGTACCCTGACTCGATCTGCGTGTGAGAAATAACTACCGCCAGATCTCTGGACATTTTGGTTGAGCTTCTCTTGCGTATCTCTTATACGTATCTCTTGCGTATCTCAGCTGGTTACTGCTGACGACTATAACGGCGTGATCATGTGATTGTAGTCTCGCTTAGTCAAAGGATGATCCTTACTGAGAGCAGAGGCTCCGCAATTTCGTAAGTTATCTAAGCTCTGTAATGTAGTATCTAGGTGGAGTGTATCATGATGTGGGCGTGTCTGGAGAGATTGAGAATAAGTCGAGATTTGGGAGTCTGACGGATGGTGACAAACCATGAAATCTGATGATGGTAGATTAGAAGGTGTTGTAGGGCGAGTGTGAGCTTTTCTAAGACGGAGTGAGGATGTGTGAGCATGGAATCCAGTTGTAGTTGCAGCTTCTCTGGGACCATAGATCTCTCCATGAGAATTAAAGGTACCCATTACAATGGTTGTATTAAACCGCTGCACACAGAGTAACAATCTCTGTGTTAAAAAGCAAGTTTCACGTTTGTCGCCTGTCACAGATGAAAGTTTCTTGCCTAAAGTGGAGATGAATTTATTACCCTCATGATTCATTGGACATAACGTCTCGAAAGCCATATCTGCAGTAGCAGTAGCTTTTGCTATCTGCAGCCAGTTCAGCTAGTTCACCCGCTGACATAGACGAAAGGTTCAGGTAAGATTTGGCTAGGCAATCAATCATTTTGACGTCCCACAAAAGCGATTTACCTTCAGCCCACGGGATCAGGGAGAGACCATCTGGTCTCTTACCATCCGATCGTGATATGCCTGTGGGTTCCTTTGTTGGGTTCTCCCTTTGGGTGGCAGTTCTTGCCCCACTTCGGGTGCCAATTATAGGGTTCTCCCTTCCTCCGTCCGTCATAGGAGTTTGGAAATGGAGTCGTGGGTTCGATTTTAACTCTTCATGCTTCGGCGGTATTAATCTGGAAGACGCAAGGATCTCTTGCTCATATAGCCAGTTAGCGGCTAAATCAATTAGACTGGACCTGTTACGAATAGAACTCATGTTTATATATTCAATATGTATTAATTTATATCGTGTGTGTTATTTGTGTTTAGCTCATATTAATTCTTGCTAAATTAATATATTAACACAAAAGGTAAATAGCTTTATGCTTTTAACGATTTATTATGAACTAAGAAGCACGATATAATCTAAAGAATTAAACTACAACATTAAATAGAACAAAACGTAAAACGATAACTACGAAAATTAAATATCTTAATCAGTCAGTTAAGTATATATTTGTAAAGTTCAAAATAAGATCTAAACAGGAGAACGAATTATGGCTTCACGGCACATCTCGTCTATATGTTAGATACTTCCCTTGTTTTCTCCTATCTTCTAACTCCTGCCTTCTTTTCTTCTAACTTCCGTCTTCTGCGAGCTATTGGAATGCAGCAGTTTTTACCTGCATTGACGAGAAAACGCTTTGACTAGATTTCTAGCAATTTGTGTTTCTGGTCCAATTCAGGATTTATATCGGATATGAGATATGATGTATTGTCTAATCTAACCGACCTATAGAGGGTTTAGAAGACAAATACACATAAATCTGCAAATCCCGGGGGGCACACTTGCTTGCTCTGTTATAGAATTCCTATTTGTGTCATGCAAACTAACACCGACCTATAGAGGGTGTAATAGGACAGCTTTCTAACGAATTCATTCAGAAATTCAGACGCTTGTAGGAAATCTACTAGTTTATGGTTTTGCCACAATAATTCTTAAAGAATTATCTTTAGGCAAGTTCAGCTAGTAATTTCTTATAAGCCAGAGTTCAGAATAGAACTAAAATTCCATAGCCTATCACCTAGTTATATATCGTTGATTGATGCAATGCTCACGAGCCAATCAGAATCGTTGGTTTCCAAAGTTGTCAACCAATCAGAATTTAGCTCTTCAATCCTCTTCATAATCATTTATCCGCCCCAATTTCATGGTCGGTAGAATTACATGCGTTTTTCTAGGCAATCTTTATCTGAGCTTATTAATTTCTCTATTTAGTCAAATAAGATACAGTGTTGTCAAACACGAATTTCTTATACCTTAATGGCTGGACAACCAGCTTTATTCAACGCAAGTCACACCAGTGTCATTTAGATTGTGATGTCTGAGAGTCCTACCTGCACTCTTGCGATGAGATGATGTCCTCTACCTCTCTATGTCGTCTAAACCCATGATGTCCTCTAGTATCATCTAAACTGCCACACATACATTTATGGGTCTCACATAACTTCGTGCCTAAAAGTAAGCTAACAGCTATCGTAACGGTCTCGTCTTCGAGACGCAACCCACAAGTATAGCTATTGGAAGAGTATGCAGCCAGTCGCTGCTATTTGGAGCGGACACATCAAGAAGACGTGCTTCCTCTATGGGCTCTGATATAGAAACTAACAGCTGTGCGAAGCATTTTTCTACAATAAGGTTGTCCCAAGTTTTCTGCAGACAGGCAACTTCATCGACAGGAGCTACCACATCAAATTAAGTGCTCCATAACGACAGAACTGTTACTTATTCAGGATCAATGGATGTAGTGCTATTACTGAGCATTTCCAACTGAAGCGCACGTGTAAAGTTATATGAAGCCAGGAAGGCTGACGGAGCCAGCTGCGAAGTACTGCGTATATTCAGACCTCTATTGCGAATAGGGAGAATCGCCTGTAACCATTGTTGCTCGGCTAGATCAACATTTAGTAGGCTACACAGACATTCTCTAAGAATTTTGTCAAAAGTCTTTAGTAGGGGATGTTGAGAGCACGGAGATGAGCGGCGAGTGTGCACCACTTTGGGAGCACTTAGAGAGTAGCGAATCAAAATTAGAGCGCCGTGACGGCTAATACATTTTCTATCTAGTAGCTGCCCTCTGGAGATCAGCTATGTGTTTCACTAATTTACTGTCCATTGATTTACACCCACAACTATAGGAGCACCTAGAAGATCCGGATCTCTAGTGTTCTTTTTCTGAAATGAGTCTAGTAGTGGATCATTTCTTAATTGCAATTAGGTTGCCGCCGAAAAGGATAGGCCGCATCTGTAAGGGATCGACAGTCTCCTCTAATCAAACAATTGATAAAGCCAGTGATAGCTGTCATCAACTGAGAACCTGCCTCCTTACATTTAATGAAGTCTTTGAGATGTTGAGGACGTAAACCATTAGGGCCGCCTGCGATACCGTCTATAAAACTATGCACAGCTTTAAAAGCAAGATCTTCTTGTACTTGAACGGCCGGTGTAGAATTCCGTACTTGATAGTCAGGAGACTCAGCAACAATAGGGTGCTTATCCTGTAACCGTTAAAAGTCTTCTCATTATTTTCCGCTAAAGATTCATCGGAACAGAGGATACTGATAGCGGCGCGAATTTTGCCTTCCTCTAAAACTTTGACTGCACCAAAGAGGAAATAGACGACTTAGGAGGACGTCTTTTAGAGACAGCATTAGCTTCTTCTGATGTTTCCAAGTTTTCAGAATTAGGAACTTTAGACAGATGATTTCGAATTTTATCTGTCGCATGTTGCCTGCTATACTAACTTTCCTTCCCATCTTGGCAGGAATAGTTAGAGTGGTAGTAGCAAAATTAAGAAGCTCACTAGAAGAAGATAACTCCTCAGTATTATTGGTGATCTTGTTAAGTATAATGTATAGTAGTCAGAGCCATAGCACAGTGAGCTCTGGCAGGTCTCGGTATGTGCTTGATGATGGGTTGTTAAACGGCTAAATTATCGGACACTGACCGCTGATCTTATGAAGCGAAGATCAGAGCGATATCATCGCAGTAAATCGCTTTTGCATCTTATGAACGAGATTTCGGTCGGTATCTGAGCTGATTTCAGCTACATGTGACGGAACTGTATCTTGTCGAGATCGGGCGGATAATGTCACCGTTAGATTAAAACAAACGTCGTCGCCAGGGGCTGATACTCAACGGTCGCAGGTGTCTCCAGCCAATAGGAGAGCGCGAAATCCGCTTAAATGGTTAGAATTCTTGGAAATGTGACGTTACAGACTCAAGAAAAAGGAGAGAATAGAGAAGTTCTGTAATGAATACGCCTTGTTTGCAATTATTATATTAAGAAATATATATTGTAGATAGAAAACAGATATTATATAGCAGTTATTAATATATTAGGAAATATATATTATAGATCGAAAGCAAATATTATACAGCTGTTATTTATAAATTTTAACTGACGTAAGGTATTTCCAAAGATTTAGGATAGATTATATAAGTTGAAGTTATAAGTAGGCCTAGCTAGATTATTACGCTGGGTATTTCCGAAGTGACGCAGCTAACGCGTAAATCGATTAATCGAGAAGTGCCATGGTTGGCTGAAGTCGATCGCTTGAGTAGTATATTAAGCGGCCGTCGATACATAGAAAAGCAGATTGGGTTCTGCGTGGTTCGTCTGCGCAGTAACTCAGGGAGGCCAGAACCTTCTACGCGAAAGTACTGGGAACCGAGGGAGGATAGTACGTAATATCCCAATCCCAAGGCAAAAGTACGATTAGTATACAGAAATCTGGTCTTCGTCTAGCCGAAAGCTTTCAAGCTCGCTTGTTAGTCTAGGCTCGTAGCCCCTCAGGTTGACTAGTTACCCAAGCCGTGAAGGCTAATTTGGAGGCGAGAGAGTTCAGTGTCCCCCTGGGTAGGCCCAGGTAGGAGGCTAGTAGTCCACGGCGATACCCGGGTCGAGTCCGTCTCTGCGGGTATTCGCTAAGCGCCTGGGTCGAGTGTGTCTCTACAGGCGAGGAGGCTGGTAGTCCACGGCGATACCCGGGTCGAGTTCGTCTCTGCAGGCGGGAGTAGGATCACCAATTACCAGTTCGACTACACGGAAGGCCAAATTATACTACCTTCAGCAAAGGCGAAAGTAGAAAATACGGGAAGACCAATATTAAAAGGATAGGGAAGAATAAGTCTAAAAAGGTAAAGGGACGTTTTAATAGGGTAAAGAAAATAAAGTTCGTCGCAGTTAAAACAATCAATCAATTAATTATATACTACAAGTTTGTAAAACTAGGAAGCAGGGTAGAAAATCCAACCGTGATCGCCCAAGATAACGCAGACGCTTCCACTACCGGTTCGGGTCACCACATCACTTCGCCCCGAGAACCACAGCTATTACGGGATAGGATCTACCAAGGGAGCATGGCAGAAATTCAACCGTCATCGCCTAAATACGTACAAGACGTGGAGTACGCTTCTACTCCCGACTCGGTCCAGCGTCGACGCTGTGCACCGGGTCCCGAGAACCCAATTACGAAGTAGACAAGGGGGGTTGGACCTTGGCCTACTCAGTCGGTAACGAACAAGAAAGGCCTATCGAGACGGATGATACGAGGAAAGAAGTATCATTTGAAGACGCAGCACCTCGGTTCCTCCTGACAAGCGGTACCCTTAATAAAGCATTCGACGAAAAAGCTGCCGTCTCGAAGTACTGCCGACCGTCGAGCGGGTCCAGAATAAGACAACCGCTCGAGGACGAACAGGCAGCAAGGCTGTTCGCGACAAGTTTCATAGTATGCAAAAAGCAGATTGGTAGTTATCTCGCGGATAAAGTCAAATAGTAGAGATTGCTATCGGTGAGAATATCTTTCCGTTTATAATATTGGGTACAAGTAAACATCAGTGGAAGATAAGAAGACAGATGTAACATAGCTAGCTGTAAAATTTATATTGCTAGCTCATATACAGTATAGGAATCCGCTGTTTCCTATATTTGACCATTGTAGTATCAAAATTTGCCCACCTATAGGCCAATGTACAGTTTCAAATACAAAGTAACACTGAAAAGTATACACATACAGTAAGCAAAACAATTAAATATAGATCATCATCGATTTGACTTCATTCAATTCTTCACTTATGCTCGGTTTTATAGGACTTCGATAGAACTTTCCGATTACTAGTTATGGAAAGGGTCCTTATTGCCTACACTAGTTAATATTCGCTAGTTGGATTTTATGAACCTCTTACGACTCTCAACTTCAAGTCGGCGCGCTTACTAATAGTTCCTGGGTGGTCCGCGTGCGGAATAGAGTTGCGCTCAGCCATTGGCTGCTTTCATCAGCTAACATAATATTTCTGAGAGAATTATCAGTGTTTACAACTGTCGATCATTTTGCTTTACCATTGTTTCCCGTACATGGCAAAAATTAGTGAAATTAATTAATTAATTACCACTATATGAGTTAAGATATTCAATATATAGGAAACAAAAATTATATTGATATTCTTTTTCAAGTTTAATGAATAGATTTTCAACTAGTATATAATTAATAGCAGCAATAAAATAACGTGTTTAAATTCTATTATATATTTCAATACTGCTACTATGAAATAAATTCACGTAAGACCATAATATAACTTAATTATACTGGTTCAGAAAGTCTGGAAGACTTGCAACTGCAATATCAACATTGATCTGATCCACAATTGGCCCCAATCTAAACTTATGATGATTATAATAGAGCTACTTCTATATACAATATTTTTAGTATTATTTATTTTAGTATTACATTCTTATTAATGTTGATTTAATAGAATAAAATTTATTTTACGCAATCGTATATGCTAATAATTTCTAATCATTTAATTGTATTAATAAATTTAACAGTCTCTCCTAATAGTTGAAAACATATCTCTTTCAGCCTTAGATTTAAATCATCTGCCTGACTGTTTGTTGATCACTGGACTGGCACCGTTTAGGATCTCTTTTGTTTCTCTTCTATTACCGTGGGATTTTTTCCTTCAAAGACTCGGTCTTCCAAGATGGTCACCCACAAAGTACTAATCGAGGCCGATGTAGCTTAACTTCGATTATGGACGCGCAATTAAAGCTAGTGCGCTAATTCCCGCCGTCATTATTATTATTATTATTATTATTATTATTATTATTATTACTATTATCAGTATTATTGTTATTATTATTATTATTTTATTTTATTTTATTTTTTTTACCCCGGTGTAAAGAACCTGGGGTTTGATAAAAACGATTCAAGCAATTCGTGCTGAATCGCCGCCCGGCTACTCGAGGTCATCAATCGGCTTAAAAGAATTGTTGAAGCAGACTGCATTATTATTATTATTATTATTATTATTACTATTATTAGTATTATTGTTATTATTATTTTTATTATTATCAACATCATCATCATCATCATTAGCCTTATTAATAAATCAAACATAATCGCAGAATATATACCTATATATATATATATATATATATATATATATATATATATATATATATATATATATAGGGTGTCGCATAAGTTCGTATACCGTTTTCAAATTGCAGTAATTCGGCTAGTAAAGGTCGCATGTTCATAAAATTTCGTATTCGTGTATAATAGATGTGAATTAGATGTTGGTGCAAGTTTATTTTCATTAGACCTGGAAATGACGTCACACGGCGCTGTCGCGCAATGTGACCCATTTTCTGACTGGCGCAGCTAGAGACACGCTGTGGCTGCATGCAGCGCGTGCCTGGAAATTACCTGATGTTGTCGTCCAGGACCGCAGTCAAGGCTAATCAACGTGTCAATGTTATTGTTCGATGAGGCCGCGTATAATTTATAATATGGATAAAATTAAAATAATACAATTACGTGCACAGGCAGTAGTATTGGCTAAAGAAGGATATTCGCATAAATGTATTGCACAAAAGTTAAATCGGAGTAAGTGTTGGGTTACGAAGTGGGTAGGTCGAAGCAAATTTGACGAAAAACTAGTGGATATGAAACGTAGTGGACGTCCGAAGATACTGTCTAATACAGCCAAGCGTCTCATCCAATCCGCAAAATACAGACGTGGACAGAGTTTGCGCCGTATTTCAAATCAACTGAAAATTCGTAATGAACGTGCTTCTAAGGACACAATTCGCAGATACATGGTTAATGACCTGAAGTGGAAGAACTGGCGTCGCAAAAAAATTCCACTGTTGACTGATGCTCACAAGGTGAAACGTATTAAGTTTGCGCGTGATCATCGTAATTGGACTGTTCAGGATTGGTCAAATGTTCTGTTTACTGACGAGTCACCCTTCAAAGTGTTTTACATACCCAATCCCAAGAACGACACTGTGTGGGGATCACAGGAGAGTAATGTTCCTCCCGCTGCTCAAATGAAGTTCAGTCCCTCGGTTATGGTTTGGGGCGGAATGACTGCACACGGATTAACGAGTCTGCACTTCATTCCGAACGGTACACGACTTAACTCGGATTATTACATTGTAAACATACTGGATAAACTCGTCAAGCCAGCGTTTCAAAGAATCGTAACCGGCGGCAACGTTACTCGAGTAAAGCTGTTCAATGACAATGACCTTGGCATCTTTCAACAGGATGGTGCAAGATGTCATACATCAGCCAAAACAACAAGATGGTTGGAAGACAACATTCCATCGTACATTAAGCCGAAGGACTGGCCACCGAACTCTCCAGACCTTTCTCCTATCGAGAACCTGTGGAGTATTCTGTCGTTTAGTGTCTACCGCGATCCAGAGCCCACGAATGTTGTGCAGCTGAAACGTCGTCTACAACAAGCTTGGAGATCAGTGAAAGTGGAAATACTTCAGACATTAATCAAATCTATGCCGGATAGAATACTCGCTGTCATTAAGCAAAAAGGAAATACTATAAAATATTAGTTTTTGCGAAAATGTGACGTCATTCAGAAAAATTTCAGTTTCTACTTAATTACTTGTACGATTACAAATTAAATTGTACCCATATATTTTATTTATCGTGTCTACATACTGTCCAAATTTGGTTTAAAACGGTTAAGTAGTTCCAGAGTTAATGCAATTTGAAAACGGTATACGAACTTATGCGACACCCTATATATATATATATATATACATAGGTATATATATAGAGAGAGAAAAAGAGAGAGAGAGAGAGAGAGAGAGAGAGAGAGAGAGAGTATAGAGAGAGAGAGAGAGAGAGAGAGAGAGAGAGAGAGAGAGAGAGAGAGAGAGAACATTGACGCTGCAACATTGCACAGAGCCGATAGAGGCTTATCCGGTGAAATCTGAGGCGATAGTTCAGTCGCTAACTTATGGGGAATTTTATAGGACATCGATACAATTTGCCGATTACTAGTTATGGAAAGAGTCCTTCTTGTCTAGATTAGTTAATATTTGCATTTTGGATTTTATGAACCTTCTTCGACTCTCAACTTTAAGTCGACTCGTTCACTGATAGACTTGCTAAGTGCTTGGGTGGTCTGTGGGTGGTCTGTGGGTGTGTCAAGCGTTGCGCTCTGCTATAGGCTGCTATTATCAGCTCGCATGAAATTTCCCGCAGTGTTTACAACTGTCGATCATTTTTGCTTTACTATAGTTTCGCGTACTTGGAAAAAATTAGCGAAATTAATTAATGACCCTATTTAAGTTAAGATAATTAATCAATATATAAGAAACAAAAATTATAATGATATTCTTTGTCAAGTTTGATGAATTGATTTTCAACTTGTTTGAAATTAATAGCAGAAATAAACTAGCGTGTTTCAAATTTTCCTTATATAATTCAAAACTGAAACTAATAAATAACCACGTAAGACCATAATTTAACTTAATTATACTGATTAAGGAAGTCTTAAAGACTTGTAACTGCAATCTCAACAATGATCTGATTCTTATAATTGGCCCCCTTCTAATCTTATGATGATTCTGATAGAGGTACGTCAACATACAGTATTTTTAGTATTATTTTCACAGTACCTAATATACTTAGTATATATTACATTCACATTTATGTTGATTTGTTAGTAAGCGAATCGTATAGTCTAATAATTTCTGATCATTTGATTTTATTAATAAATTTAAGAGTCTATCCTAACAGTTGAAAACACATCTCTTCCAGCCTTAGATCTAAATCATCTGCCTGACTGTTTGTTGATCACTGGACTGGCACCGTTTAGGATCTCTTTTGTTTCTCTTCAGCTCATGGTTTTCATGTCGTTTACCGGGCTCGATTTGTAGCAACATGTGACGGGGGACGTCCCTAACATCATCCTTGTAAGAGGAAATTAATGTTAAAACTTTATTATTACATAACGGCACACTGGGTCAGTAAGCACAGATGCTTGTTTAAGGCCCATTTCCTCCGTACTCTCCATGGTTATTAGCAATCATTGTCTTTTTTATGGCGTATCAATTGCAGCCGGCGGGGATTTAAGATTAACTTCCATTACGCTGGAATTTTTCCTTCAAAGCTGTCAACACTCGGTCTTCCAAGGTGAACACCCACAAAGTACTAACCGAAGCTGATGAAGCTTAACTTCGATTATTGACGCGCAACTAAACCGAATGCGCTAAATCCCGCCGTCTTTATTATTTCTTGTAATATTTTTATTATCATCATCATCATCATTATCATCATCATCATCATCATCATCATAATCATCATCATCATTAGCATTATTAATATATCAAACATAATCGCAGAATATACTTATTATATAAACCGATACATGTACACACACACAGAAACACACTCAGAAAGATATATATATATATATATATATATATATATATATATATATATATATCGCAATTTGTTTTCCGAATAAACTTCAATTTTTAATGAGGACAATGACGCCGCAGCAGTTAATAGAGCCGATAGAGGCTTATCCGGTGGTGTATGAGGCGATAAATCAGTCGCTAACTTTAGCGTCAGTCGCTAAATTTAGCGAGTCAACAAGTGTTCATAAAATCCAAAAGTCACTATCCCTTCGATAAAACCGTCGATAGCTTACTATCGGAGTGTCATAAAATTGGCCATAATAGTCGCTAAGCGGACTTTAGCGAATCAACAAGAGTTTTCATAAAATCCAAAAATGACTATCCCTTCGATAAAACCTTCGATAGCTTACTACCGGAGTGTCATAAAATTGGCCATTAGAATGTCTCAATAGCATAGCGATAGCGTCATGAAGTTTAAAATGACAGATCCTAAGGTGGATTGAACCCTCGTGGGTTCGATTCCCAGCCGCGCCGAGCTGAGAGTAAAATATCGGACATTCATTTGACTGGTTATACGGAACATGGACTAAATTACCTAATGATTTAAACATGTTGTGTTAAAAGTGATAGATATCGACATAGTTGATCATATCACTATAGTGCGTGTTTACTTACGTCAATATTGCTGCTTGTTGTCATGGACGATACTAAACTGGGCATCGTGAATAAGAAATAATCTAGAAGAAAATAAACATTGCAAATGGCGTTGGGATTTCCGTAATTTTATTGTTGGAAATGTTTTCATTGTAGATTGAAACACTCGAATTATTTTCTTAGGATTATAAAAGGTAAGACATTCTGGCGATTAAATAATGATTTACCTCCTATAGTGCGCTTTATAGCGTTATAACATGTTATTTTCTCTGTACTGAATTAATTACCGTTCCTCTACTGACATTGCCAATGTCTGCATGTCAATTTGGTAATTTTCTGTTTTCTGGAAGTTAAATTTTTGTAGGCTGTTTTATTTTGAAAAATATGGCGACGTAAAATGAATAAAGGACTTCAAGACTAATGACGACAAGCCTATTGAATTAATGTAAGGCAATCTCTGATAGCAGAATCGTATACTGGTACCGTATCGTACTGGTTTTTATACACTTTTCTCAGTGGATAACTTGAATTTGTTTTTAGTTAGTTAAAAAGTGTAAACTATGTAATTATATTACTGACAACTTTGTATGCTTTATTAGTAAGTTCCCCAGGGTAAATTTGTAGTAGCTCTATCCCTGTTTTCAAATATTTGTAAAGCCTCTTAAATAGTGCCATTGATAAGTGTTGGCCATGAAGTTGACTTCACTACCTCATCGACCTAACCTCCCATCTTTACCCAAACCATATGTGAATATTCAACGAAGTTTACTAAGAAATGATTGTGCATTGTTTTAAACCCGCCTCCTTTCCCACCCAGTTAAATTGTCAAAATTGATATACCAATATTTGTCTATTTAACACAAGGTTCAAATCCCGGCCTTACAGTATCCGACTGCATTATTGTGCTACTAAAGAAAACCAGTAAACTAGCTGTACTGTGTTTTATGTTTTTGAAATTCTAAAATGCGAATATTTAATTAATTTTATGTCAGCAGGGCATTAGATGTAGAAGCTGATTTTCAACTAAATTTCACTGGCGTTCTTTCAAAACATTATCCTCGTTAAACTAGGTTTTAACCTTTAATTTGTAATTTGCTGATATAGGTCACAGTATAGTTGCTTACAGCTTTGGATAAATTAGTGCTTGATTGGTATAGTTTTGACTGTGTGTGTATAGGTGTATCAAGTGCGGAGTTCTTTGTCTCCTAGCTAATCTATTGTTTACGATACAATTTGTCTATAGATAGCATTTACCCATATTGCTAAGTAATCATAATTTGTGGTTTGTTGAGGCTGTCTAAGCGTATTCACTATTATATTGGTTATATTTTAAACTTTATACTTCCACTTTGAAGCGACTGACGTTTAAAAAAACTAAAGCAAACTCCTTTTGTCTTAGCAAAAGTAATCATATAGTGGTGTAATCTGGCAACTTTATGTTAGTGTTAAATTTAATTATGAAACAGGCATATCATTTGCCATTGAAATCATGGGCTCCAGTCAATATTTTCATTTATTAAATCTATCAAATTTATCAGTACCATAAAATGTAACCAGTAAACTTATACAGTAGTAACAGTACCTTACATTTGCTTAAAAGTAGAACTTTGTATTTTATTTGACTTATTAAATAGTACTTGGACTAAAGCTCAAGTTTTAAATCTTGCTGGATTTATATATATTCTAAGTTATTACAGAATAGCTTATCAATTGTTGTGTTTTCTTTTAGGATCGAGTCACGCAGTTTTGGTCGTAAGATGACTGAAATAGATGGCCATCCTGCCAAAAAGGTGAGAGGTTATTACTCACTGTAGAAACATTACAAAGCTTTTCTTCTAAAAGTCTTCATTTGATAATCCATTCTTATGTGAACATGACAAGAAAGGCAGAGAAAAAAGTATGTGGAGGAATTATATACCATGGACCTGCCATTAAGTAGTTCACTAATATAATGGTAGGGCAAGTGAAAATTATAACAGTACTGGTTTTCTGCTATGGTGTGGCAACATCTAGTCAGTAATGCATCTAATTGGATGGAGCTAGTGGTGATGTTGGTAAGATATTCGACCGCAGATCAGTATGTGTGAGGCTCTAATCCTGGGCTCGCCCGTCACTGACATCGCTTTCGAGTGAGGGAACTGATGTTAACATTAGCTTTACGAGCTTTTTAATTATCTAGTCAATTGAAATTGTGTTTGATTATGTTTTTAGATGAAGTTTGGTAAATTAACTGTCGAAAGTTTAAAAGAAATGACTCATGATGAGCTTGTTCAAAGGTATGTTTGAAATTTATACCTATTTTTCTAATTTATGTCGACAATTTTTATTTATCTGTTAAGTTTTTAGAAAATGAAGTTTTGTGTAAATTGGTAAATATTTCATGTAAGTATTGTTACTTGTATGATCGCATAAAATGTGTATGTTGTGTAAATGAAGCAATATTTAAATATAATCACAAGATTCCTTCACCTCTATACTAAGTCTTATTCTCTGTGGTTGGAGCATTGGATTAATCCATAGTTTGCTCATCTATGAGATATACATGTACTTTAATGAGAATTTCTTGGATTCCACCTTGAGAATTGCAAGAAAAAATGTATTAAGTACTTCTCTATCGTGCTTGCAGACAATTTATATAAAAAATATTTTAATTAAAAATGTTAAAAATTTATATAAAGTAAAACAAAAGCAACTCACTGAAATTATTTCACAACCTGCTAAAGAATGATTCAATTTATGATCAGATAATTTCATGATTAAAACTACGTTAAGAGAGGCTTGAACCCTTTTGAGGTGACATTCACAGAAAAATTAAAAAGAAAAGCATCCTTATTGATTTTAAAAAGAGATAGTCATAAAAAGAATGCATATATACTTTAGTGTGGATCGCACTCCCATTCACGTTCTTGATCACACTACCTTAAAGCCAGGATGTTAAGTAACGAGTATATTTGGAAACTGAAAGCACTTGAAAATAGCTGAAATGTGGCTGTGAAAATTAATTTATTAATTTAAAATTAATAAATTAATTGTTACTAAGTTATGTCAATAACAATTTTGTAAGTGAATTCTTAAATGACTGTTTTAGTGGCCTGCTACTTGTAATTAAAGGCTCTAGCTGAGACTCTGATGCAGCATGCAGATCATAAATTCAGAATTGTGTGACGACTATATGAAATAAGAAAAAGAAAAATTTGCTCATTCGATCAGATATTTATTTCTTATCATCATGCTTTTGACAAATATTTTGTTCAGGATATTAGAACTACAGAATGAATTTGAAGCCCTTCAAGCTAGGCAAACCAAGGATCAGGGTATATTATTCTTTTATTTAATTTACAGCTATGTGTTTAATGTGCTAATCATATCATTGTATCATTGCTAATTTTGGTCAATAATGTCTTATTATCTTATTGTCTTAGTTATCTAATTGATAGTATATATTAATGCTATACTAGTTATTACTAATATATAAATAAATAATACTGAATATTAGAATAATCAATTTATTAATTAATTTAATTACTAAATTAAATTAAGTAATTTAATTTAATTTAAATTAATAAAATAAAATAAATAACAAAATAGAATAATTAATCAATATTTATTGCTGAATGATAGTGCAATAGTATGTGTATTTTCCATCTCTGATAGTATTCTAGGCCGCACAACTTTAAGCACATGATATTCATTAATCATAGTCGTAAGAATTTATCTAAGAGTCATTGAATCCGTAGTTAAACTTAGCTACGATGCAGAGTGTTCTCATAATATATTGGTTCATTTTGTCTCTAACAAGGGTCTACTAAAGTGCATATTCCTTCCTGCTCACAGTTTTGCTATCACTATCACTAATGAACTTACTTTAACTAACTAGTTTGTGCCAATGTTTTGTCAAAAGTCTGTCTGTGTGACATCTTAACAGCCACTTAACATGAAAAATGTGTTCTCTAAGAGTTGGTGTTCTATGATCATCTATAATATATGTTGTCTTTCTTTTGGATTTTTGGTTTGCATGTAATCATCATCATCTTGAATATAACAATGCTTAAGAGTAAAATTAATATGAGTTATGTATAATCTTATTTGCCGATTAATTTGATTATATTTTCAATTAATTAAAAGCTTAATTGAGGTTTAATTGAGTGACTAATTCCATTAATGTTGACTTAATTAAGTATTGATGTAATTACGGGTCATCATATTGTGCTTGTTTGATGTGCTAGGTTTGGATGTGCTGCATGAGACAGTGGAGAAGCTAAAGCAGCAGGTAACTGAGAGTGCCAGACAGGAGAGCTTGCTGATACAGCGACTTACAGCCAAGGCCCATGAGCTTCAACAAGTGCAGGTGCATTACTGTTGTCGTTGTTGATGTTCTTTCATTGTTATGTATAAGATAAGGCTGTGTGTAACATATCAAATGGTATGCTCTCTAAGACAGTTCATTTAATGTTCAAACCAATGGTCACCTATTAGCAGGTTACCAACTGTGCGATTGAATGAGTACAATGATGGCAGTTCTTTCTATATCACTGGCAAAGTTATTACCGAGGGATTTGGTGAGATTTATGTTGTAATCTGTTTGGTATTCATATCAATCTCGTATTGGTCAAGCTGGCATCAGTTCGTCCATACAACCAGTACCTATATAGCTAATGAATTGCCTGGAGCAATTTTCTAAGTTTGTATTCTTCATGTAGATCTTGCACGGCAATGTCATGCTTGACAATGGATAGTTTTAAGATCATTATTAAAATTATGAAATAATTAAAAATAATTATTAATTTAAAAAAATAAAAGTAGTTATAAAGAATAATTACTGAATTTTAATTACTTAATTAAAATTTAGTTATAAATAGCATTGTTAATGTTTTTATTGGCTTAAGGCTGAGAACAGAGCGTTGAAGGGCGCCAGGAATGCCAGCACAACTCAGCTGGAGAACATGATGCTGGATCCTGCTGTCAATCTCATGTTCATCCACATGAAGCAGGAAATGGAAATGAGTAAGACAAAACTGGAGCAAGCACAGAGTGAGATGGCGGCGTGGAAGTTTACTCCTGATAGGTGAGACTCTCTGCTCGCAGACTTAATCTAAAGGTCCAGACTTAGTCTAAAGGTCCAGACTTAGTCTAAAGGTCTAGACTTAGTCTAAAGGTCCAGACTAGTCTAAAGGTCCAGACTTAGTCTAAAGGTCCAGACTTAGTCTAAAGAACCATACTTGCTCAGTTTTAACTATTGTGTGATCTTGTGAAAATTTGTGCATAAGCAGGTCTTTAAACTTTAAAACATCCACCATTTTGAATAGGATTCCTTGGAATTATGAAATGTCCTACAGAAATCATTGCAAGTTGAAATAATTGTGCCATCTTGTGCAAATGTATACTTTGAAAGAAGTTTCGATTGAAGGATTGCTAAATTTTTATGGTATTGCTACATTTGATTTTCTCGAGTTTTAAAATTGTTATGTGGCGTAGTTTATGCTTTTGTATACCTATTGTTTTCCATCTGAATAGTTTCTGTTTCTATCTGTGAATTCATATGTTTATGTGTAAATCTTTGTTTTTCTTCCACAGTCAAACTGGTAAACGACTTATGGCAAAGTGTCGCATGCTGCTACAGGAGAATGAAGAACTGAGCAAAGCTGTTTCCACTGGAAAGATTGCAAAACTAGAGGGCGACATCGCTCTTAAAGAGAAGCTCATCATGGAAATGAAGAAGAGTGAAGCAGGTTTGTTAAACTTCTATACCAGTGACAACCATAGAGAAGATATTACTGGAAGACCTATTTACGTGTTTAGATATAAGGTATACTTGTAGCTATTCCTCATTCCAGGCAAATTAATTATCAAACTTATTTATTTTATACTATACCACATTACTAATTAGAATTTCTAAACCATCATTCTTTGGAATATTTTATCGTGTGCAAATGGCTTAAAATAAGCAACTGCAATTTAATGATGATTTATATAAGTCTCAATAATAATAATAATAATAAATAAAAGGTTTAACGTCAAAATAACTTTAAGGTTTAACGTTATTTGTCATTTGACAAATGACAAATGAATTGAATGTTAAATTAGGTTGAGTTGCTGAATCAATCCCAATCCCTTTAAAGTTAAGGACACTGGATAAGTTATTAAACATATTTTAGTTTTCAGAAGTTAACCTTTTTGATTAGTGTGTCTACTGGGACGCACTACTGGTAGCAGCTGAGCTTAAGGGAAATTCCTCAATGAACTGCTATGTATTATAAACTGTTTTGTGCTGCAGGTGCCTAATGGTATTCTCTGCTATTCTCATTTCTTATGTATTTGTGCGAATAAATTTTTGTTGCTTTTATATTTCTTTTATATCTTTGTAGTTTTCTTTTATTAATATGGTATTCAATCTACCAGTTCTATCATGTCGTTGGTATCATGCAAAATATTATATACATGTATGTATATTATGCGATCTTGGCCATAATCGTTTAACACAGTCAATATACAAGTGATGTCTAAAAGGTGATAGAACGAGTAGAAAACGGAAGTCTTGGGACCTGCGCTACCACTTCTTGTCAATTTTTTTCAGTGCCGTCAGGAATTTTAGGAGGTCCTCTGATTGATTGATTGATAGCAGGAGGAGGTCCTCTGATTGATTGATTGATTGATAGCAGGAGGAGGTCCTCTGATTGATTGATTGATAGCAGGAGACGTCCTGTGATTGATTGATTGATTTATAGCAGGAGAGGTCCTGTGATTGATTGATAGCAGGAGGAGGTCCTGTGATTGATTGATTGATTGATAGCAGGAGAGGTCCTGTGATTGATTGGTAGCAGGAGGAGGTCCTCTGATTGATTGATTGATAGCAAGGTCCTGTGATTGATTAATAGCAAGGTCCTGTGATTGATTGATTGATTGATAGCAGGAAGAGCTCCTGTAATTGATTGATGTTATTAAGTTCATCTCGTGTCTTGCGATTGATTGGCTGATTAAAGTTTATTTTAGAATTGTTTGATTGGTGCTATTTGTGACTGCATGTGTCGTAGAAGGCGACTAAAGCACTAAAATCCAAATCAACGTCAGAAAGGGCATTCTGTTGATGAGCGCCTTGGCTCCAGAAAGTGGTACAAAATTTTACAAAGAGAATTTAAGAGATTATAGGGAATTGACTGGCGATATGGTGTGAGACAGAGAGGAGTTGAGAAGGTCTATTCGTTTCTCGACCTTAGTTAAACTAGGATTAAAGGGATGATGATGATGATGATAATGATGATGATGACGATGATGATGATGATGATTGGTGTTATTTGATTCATCTCGTGTGTGTAACTGTAGAGACGGAAGAGTTCCTGGCGGAGATGGACGAGGACATGGAGTCGATGCAGAGCACGGTCTATCTGCTCCAGCAGGAGCTCAAGGACGCGCGCGAGAAGCTGCGGCGCTACGAGAACCCGAGTGAGACTGACGCTACAGATGGCGGCACCTTACAGCCGGTCTGTAACGGTAGCGGCAGTAAACTGATTAAAACAGATATGAACGACGAGATGAGGACAGACGATGAGAGCGCTGCGGTTAATTCCTATAGTGTTGTTAGTAAATCAGGAGCGCGAACGTTCGAGCGAGACACGTGCGGTGACTTGGAGGAGAAATCAATCAATCAATCGCTTCACGAGTCAGCGGAGAGCGAGAAGAGTGACGTCACTAGTGGGCGTCTTAGTAGGACTACTGACTCTGTAGACGGAAATCTTAAGATAACGTTGCGGACTAGCCTACCGGCAGCAAAGAATAATAATAAGAATATTGACGAGTCGGCAGATTTATCGGCGGATCACAAACATCGGACCAAGAAAGTCCATCAGATTCCTGTGAATTGTTCCAGTACAGCGGCAGCTCTAACGAACTCGACAGATAGCGCTTCAAATGGGTTTGTTAAGTTACTTGCGACCGATCGAACATCAGACAGTGACAGCGTGCGTGATTAAAATGAATGTGAAAGTGTTAGACTATTTTATTTGATGAACTTTGTGGGAATGGACTGTGAATAGAATTTAAGTAGTTTTGTTAAATTTGACTAGGAATTCATAGGCACAGTTTAAGTTCTATTGCTTAGAAAAGGGCCTGGTTGAAGCTTGAACTCTATTATCTCAGATAAAAATATAAAAGAAGTTTTCATTTTGATTTTTTTACGAAATCATGAAAGAAATTATTATTGGTTTAACGCCATTTGGGAAAAATATCATTATGTTTAATTGATAAATCAAATCTGCCATTGTTGAAAATTCAAATCCCCCTTGGATAATTGAAAACAGTATAATTTGAAAAATTGTATTTGATTGTAAAATATTCACATGGTATGTTGTTCAGATCTATTTATGTTTAGTTGATTTGTATATGGTCATTCTTAAGGCATCAATTTGTGCATTGAAGCGTGTAACAGTTTGTTGTTATGTTTTTAGATAATGAAATTAAAGGTAATGCCGGCAGCATGTGAAACTTTTATTTATTTCGGTATTTGTGTTATTAGTTATTGGTTGAGTATTTGACGTCGAGTTTTATCAGATATTTATTAGAATTTTATTTAGATACACATACTATATTTTTAATAGTTTGCGCTCATTTCAGAGTTTTGTATCTTCTGCATTAGGTATAAGCTACAACTCGGTAGCTTTATGTAATATTTCTCATTTATTCACAATTCGCTGCGGGCGAAATGCATGTGTTTTAAGACGATACTCTAGAAGATACTAGAAACTTAAGAAGATTCTAGAACCGAGGAAGGAAATTGAAAATTTTAGTTTGTAATAGCTTTTAAGTTTGCAATGGCTTCAACTTCTCTTTTGATAGACCGAGGAGGATTAGCCAATAGGCTATATACGGTGTACACGTGTAATGGAGTGCTTGAGAATTCAAATACTGACAGTTGGTTAAAGTGGAAATCGAGAGGAAGGAAAATGGTGTAAATTTTGTGGACCTCTCTGTAATATATTTACTGATCTCTTAGTATCGAATATAGTGAACGCATCATTGAAAAAATAAAAGCTCCCTGTGTTACCCCCCACTTTAACCACTGAAAACAAGAATATGTGGTTAACTGAATTGTAGTTTTCAAATATTTACACATCGTGTTTTAATTACATGTTTGATTATCTCTCAAGAAAAGCAGAAGTAAAAACATTACTGATTATCAACAAAACGTCATTTCTAGTAACCTTGTGCTCCAATCTGAATTCTTAGGTTAAAGTTCTAATTAAACTAATTTTTGCTTGTGGAATTTGATAGCTTTGTCTGAGGCCTTTTAGAATTTATAGAATCTGAAGAGTTATAATTCGTCAAGTCTCGTAGAAATTTACCTGCATGTCTACGAAGGACATGATAATGCAATTAGACAACCGCTAGATGATAGGCTATCAGACAACCACTGGATGATAGGCTATCAGACAACCACTGGATGCTAGGCAATTAGACAATCACTGTGTGCTAGGCTATCAGACAACCACTGGATAATAGGATATCATACAAACACTGGATGATAGGATATCAGACAACCATTGGATACTAGGCTATCAGACAACCACTGGATGATAGGCTATCAGACAACCACTGTGTGCTAGGCTATCAGACAACCACTGTGTGCTAGGCTATCAGACAACCCTATCAGACAACCACTGTGTGCTAGGCTATCAGACAATTATTATTATTCCGTATAGTTACACACATGACATACCACATGTGTTTACAATGTTTTCTTTCTTAAGTTTCTGTTTTTGTAGTTTTCGTTATTTCCTCCATTCCTCTCCATGGTTATTAGTAATCGTTGTCTTTTGTTGGCGCTCCAATAGCAACCGGCGCGGATTTAAGAATAACCTCCAACACCCTGGGGATTGTTTACTTTTTTACAAAGCTGTCTACACGCGGTCTTCCAAAGTGGTCGCCCACAATTTACTAACCGCGTGCAGCGTGGCTTTACTTCGTTCAACTGACGCGCAGCTTAACTGAGTGCGCTAAATCCCCCCCCCACAACCCTATCAGACAACCACTGTGTGCTAGGCTATCAAACGACCACTGTGTGCTAGGCGATCAGACAACCACTGTGTGCTAGGCTATCAGACAACCCTATCAGACAACCACTGTGTGGTAGGCTATCAGACAACCCTATTAGACAACCACTGTGTGCTAGGCTATCAGACAACCCTATCAGACAACCACTGTGTGCTAGGCTATCAGACAACCACTGTGTGCTAGGCTATCAGACAACCACTGTGTGCTAGGCTATCAGACAACCACTGTGTGCTAGGCTATCAGACAACCACTGTGTGCTAGGCTATCAGACAACCACTGTGTGCTAGGCTATCAGACAACCACTGTGTGCTAGGCCATCAGACAACCACTGTGTGCTAGGCTATCAGACAACCACTGTGTGCTAGGCTATCAGACAACTGTTTTAAAAAATATCTCAGGTCTGCTCAGAAACTTTGTGATAATATCTTTATTATTTTTATTTGCACCGATGGTGGCTTGCGGAGTTTTCCACTGACTTCAGGTACTTATAACCATTGAAATATAAGTATCTTTATAAAATATCTGTGCTTGTAACATTTACACACTACACGTACAATCTTTGTGGAGTTTTTTCAAAATTTTAATATTTTTCTCTGTCTTTATCTATCAATCTATATGTCTCCTACCCGCTCTCTCTCTCTCTTTCTCTCTCTCTCTCTCTCTCTCATTATTGATGAACCCTCGTATATATACCGTATTATATATATACATATATATATATATATATATATATATATATATACATGTATATATAATGTATATACACATGTATATATATATATATATATGTATATATATATTACATGTCATTTATATAATATATTGTCAGGAATTTGGATATCGATACAGCATTAGCATGTATTATTTATCAAATGTATTGTGACTTATTGTTACATGTATATTGTACTTTGGTACGCTACTGCAACTTCGGTTGATTGCTGATTGCTGATTGCTGACATGCTCGAATAATCATATTCTCGATACATTCACTTACTGTGGTCTAATCTTATGTAGTTCTCTCTATTGCTTCGCTTAATATCTCTTTACATGACTGCTTGATATTACTAGCAGTGGCCGTCTGGCCGTCTGGCTTTTACTCACTGTTTTTATCATTCCATGCGCCTGTGTACAATTCAGGTGAATGCGGAAATAATAAGTTCGAACACTTGCAGTCCAGCTGATGTTTAAGCAACATCCAAAGTTAACCCATATTTTAAATTAAGTTAACATGGGAACGGAATTTTAATATAATGTTAAATCTATTTAATGAATAATAAATAGCTGGATTGTAAGGCATAGACCTGAATTGTGAAAGGCACTCCTTAAAATAATATTTAGAAGTTTATAAATGATGTAGGCCTATTTGTGTTAGTAGTATCTCTTAAAGGAAGAGTGTTAGGAAACACTTGAGGTGTAATAGATCTGCAGGTCACGACGGTTCTGAGGCTATTGGTGTTCCCAATGTAGTAATTAGTTATAGCAAGAACCGTGCGTCGCGTTTCTTTGTACAAGTACTTCTAAAGAGTTGAATAATTAGAAGCAGTGTAGTAGTATGGTTTAAAATAGGTCTATGGGAATATAATGTAAAACTTAGACGGAGTAGTTTGGGGATATATTAGGATTTTTACAGTGCCTTTGACAAGACAGTGCTCTCTGTGAAAATTTACCCTGACAAGAGTGGTAGAATGCTTAGAGTAATTCTAGTTATCAATTAACGAAATTAATTACTTATTTTATTATTATTATTATTATTCTTATTCTTATTATTGTTCACCGTTTGCTTGTTTGTTTATTGCATTACACTTGTTGCACTATTTTGTTTTAATATATATTATTATATTGATATTGATATTTGAATATTGGTGTTCCCAATGTAGTAATTAGTTATAGCAAGAACCGTGCGTCGCATTTCTTTGTACAAGTACTTCTAAAGAGTTGAATAATTAGAAGCAGTGTAGTAGTATGGTTTAAAATAGGTCTATGGGAATATTATGTAAAACTTAGACGGAGTAGTTTGGGGATATATTAGGATTTTTACAGTGCCTTTGACAAGACAGTGCTCTCTGTGAAAATTTACTCTGACAAGAGTGTTAGAATGCTTAGAGTAATTCTAGTTATCAATTAACGAAATTAATTACTTGTTTTATTATTATTATTATTATTCTTATTCTTATTATTGTTCACCGTTTGCTTGTTTGTTTATTGCATTACACTTGTTGCACTATTTTTTTTTAATTAAAATATAAACATTTGAATTCACTTTCAAATGTAAAGCTAATGCGTTGTTATTAATTGGATAGACATAAACACTAAACTTGATTTCAGATTCTTTAAATAATTCTCTTTGATCTGAATGATTTTGAACCTGGTCCGAGATATTTTACTACAGAAAATAATCTCGTATGTCAGTTAGGAGACACGTATCCCTTACTCTGACATATATATATATATATGTATATATATATATATATATATATATATATATATATATATATATATATATATATATATATATATATATATATATTACATGTCATTTTGATGACTAAAAATGACAATAAATCGCTTATATATCAATCTATTGAAATACCTGTAAAACAATTGATGATTCATCAGACACACTGTAAATGGACGTAGTGACAGTTTGGATAATATATCCTTCGAGAGGTTCAAGTTAGGCATGAATGGAAAAAGCCTGTAAATACACGAGTCAGCAAGGACAATGTAGTCAATACAAAAGACGTGTACGGTGGGGTCAAGGGTCGAGCAACTAGACGTGGCGACCTAACGAGCGCTAGATGGAGCGAGATGAGCTGATCATACCGCCATTTTGAATATTCGCTTTTTCCACACTGAATAGTCAGACTCATTAATCCAGTTACTCATTTTCCTGCTTATCTTCCAATAGTACTAACTTAAATCTAATATTAATTAATTAATATTACTTACGTTAACTCGCTTGGGCTCGTCGCCTGCGACTACAAATCACTGGTTGGCTTTGATTGTATTTATCAGAATAATTTTCTTTTTACACAGAAATATAGGCCTCTTGACGAAATGTCATCTTCCCATTTCGAGATTTTTCCATCAATATTCTAAGATCTGAAATCAACGCTAGTCCGGCTGGGAATTGAATCACACGACCTGCTGATTTACGAGCAAACATTCTGCTTAGAATTTTAGCTGCCGATCTACATGTATTCTGTACATCTAAATTTATCTATAAGCCTAATGATAAACATAATTGTTTATAAAATGTTTATAGAATGGAAGAGCAAGCAATTCCTGGATAAAATGCAAAAAAGCTGGTAAAGCTAATGTTAACGTCAGACTCCTCACTCGAAAGCGATGTCAGTGACGGGAGAGCCCAGGATTTGAACCCCGCACATACTGATCAGATGATATGATGTGGATTAATAACAGTAGGATTTGTACATAGACTTCGTGGTTCAGATTTGAAACTACAATTTCCATAATCAACCAGAAGGAAAGTTCTAAAAAGAATTATTCTTGGGACTAACGCATCTCATATTTTGACGATTTCAGATTTCGAAAAGTAGGATATAGTTAACTTTAACATTACTGCTGCTATTAGCCTAATTATTGGGATCATAACAATAGGTTGGCTCAGTCGAGATTGAGATGGTATGGGCATATTGTGAGAAAGGCAGTTGAGGATGTAGTAATGAGAGTTTGGAGGGAAGAGCTAGATGCTAAGCTAGAGAGATGTTGACCACAACTGACGTAGTATGCGGTGCATAAATTGGAACTTGAGGAAGAGGGGATTGACTGATGATATGATGTGGGACAGAGAGGATTGGAGAAGGGCTATTCTTATCTCGACCCTAGATAAACTGGAATTTAAAGGATGATGATGATGGTTACACATACTCTACTTATCATGTAAATTATAAACAACAACACACATTATAGTGAAACGATCAACCATGTTGATATCTGTCACTTTTAATACCATATGTTAAATCTGTTAGGCAATTTATTCCATTTTTCGTGTAAACAGTCCAGTGAATGTCCGATATTTTTTCTCTCAAATCAGCGCAGCCGGGGAATCGAACCCACGAGAGTTCAGTTCACTTCAGGGTCTGTTATTTAAAGCTTCATGATGTCATCGACACCTCTAACCACTACGATATTGAGGCATTCTAATGACTGTTTATTTATATATTCTTTTATTCACCATTATATGGCAGACACAAATATACAAACAAAACGAAACTAAAAATAAACGAAAAAGACTAACAGATTTGATAACATACATGTATTGTAAACCATACAATAAGCAGTTCCATGTACTAATCAAAATTAGATGTAGATTCCGTAGTTAACATTTTTTCAAAGAAGATCCACAGTTTAAATCTTATAGTAGCAACAGAATCATCATTTAAAATATTATATTTCCTTTGTAATTTCTCAAACGCTAAGTAATCTAAATGATCCAAATCAATCCCTCTATTTAATTCACCGTCTATTGATTGTTTTATTGGGATGCCTGTTTTGAAAACTGTATAAACTCTGTTTTGAAGGCCCTCATGTATAGCATGAGGGCCTGAGGGCCTATGTATGTTTGTAGCTACAGTGCAACACAGAGCTACAGATTATACTAAGCTACAGTGCAACACTGGCCAACAGGCTAGCTGTCTTTTATCCTGAGACAGGTCAAGAAGTGTCGGCAGGGACACCGAGATCGCTTTAGCCCTGATGAAATCACCAAGTGTCTCGGACATTCAGATTTTGAATTATTTTCGGCAGGTTACAGTTCAGACAGACGTGCTGGTTATCAAGCATAGCACACAGAATGGATATCTTAATTAAAATTGTCATTATTTTAACTCTCTCTCTCTCTCTTTCTCTCTGTCAGTCTCTGTAATGTAGATTTTTGAGCAATGCGGCTATTGATTAGTGCTCTTTATCTCCATAATACAGGTACAATAAATAGAAACACTCTCTCTCTCTAATGTTCTTTTAAGTGGCAGGTTCAAGGTATATATTCATACTCAGAGTCCGCTTTCACCCTCTATTAAAATCACTCGATGGATCAACAAGTTAATCACTTCACACAAAGCAATGCCTTATCATATCTTATGTAGCCTTTAGCTTGAAAAAAATACGGTGACTTCTCGTTGCCGTCCTCAATTCTTGCTTACTCTCCTCTTACTACACGTGCAGTTAGTCTATTCTTCAGTGTTTCGTCCATAACACGGGAATGATGGATAGTCTACACTAAATTAAAAATTATAAATCTCAATTTCGTACTTGATGAGTAATTCTGCATGGAACAATCGACGTAATTTTAATAACAAAGCAACTGACAGCGTAGCGACGTGTTTGACCGATAAGACATCTCATATGTTGACAATGACCGCGTTCTACTATAAGTAATGCTTTTCCAGTAAGTGTACTGTTTAGCCCAGTTGATATGCGTCTAGCACTCCTAAAGTAAACTCATCGCACCCGTTTCGCTTCATTGAGCACTCCGCTTAGTCATGCATATGCGATTAATCATCGCGCAGTATTTGCATAAGCTTTAATGACCTCTAGATACTTTGTTCTAAGCTTTCAACAATTGTTACTTTAATACTTTTTCGCAAATTATTCTTTTAGTAATTAATATTGAAATATGCGTATAATTCATGATCTCGTGCAAATTGCTATTCTTTTATCGTTAACTTATAAATACGCTAAATCTATGTTTCTTCGTTCAATATATAGGCGATCAATAAGCCCGTAAGATTGTGATAAAAATATCTACTTGTATAACAAATCATAGACATTTTAGATTAAAAAAACAGGAGTCTAAGAAAGGATATTATCATGAATAGTCTATGTGCATGATTATTATTGTCCTAGCTGTTTTGGGTCAGCATTTCTACTGTTCTTTTCAGGAAACAATAAGGAGGAGCTGAAAAATCGGAAAAAACTAATTGCGGATTAAGGATCTATGAATTATATATAAATATATATATATATATATATGTGTGTGTGTGTGTGTGTGTGTGTGTGTGTGTGTGTGTGTGTGTGTGTTAAGGTTAAGGTTTGTTTCGATTCCAAAAAAAACATTTATACGTGCAAAGACATTACGATCGAGATTCGAATACTTATCATCGCCACTGGCTGGAGCTAGTGGCGATGTCGGTAAGATATTCGACCGTGTATCAGTATGTGCGGGGTTCAAATCCGGGCTCTCCCGTCACTGACATCGCTTTCGAGTGAGGAAACTGACGTTAACATTAGCTTTACGTTTTTACAGTCAGTGTTGAATGGTGATTACGAGTTCTAGAAACTCAAAGTCCTATCTAACACCCTCCTCTTTCTTGCAGAGATAGATAAAGCACGCTATACGGGTCTTTATAACTTTGTAGTGAATTCATTTTCGTAAGTGGTCTCGCTTCAAAATACAACAATGCAGGATTCTAAATGCAGGGCTCCCTATAGTAAATATACTAGGCATTTCCATTCTATTTGTTATTTATACATTGAAATTATTTACGAAAGGCTAAAGCCATGTTTAACGTTACTTTCGTCCTTGATAGCATATCAGTGACGGGAATGGCTCTGGATTTGTTACAATTCGCCGTAAATATGTTTGAAATTAAATCATTCCTACATTACAATTTCAGTATCATCAGCATCATCAGTTCATTGCGTTCTGTATAGAACAAAGAGCGGCAACATTCCTCCATTCGTTTCTATCATCAGTACGCTTCACAGCGCCTTCCCATGAAATGCTTAATGCTCTCAAATCCTTGTCGATTGTATTTAGTCAAGTACTTCTAGGTCTTCCTCGTTTCTTTTTCACTGAGTTGGGTTCCATTTAACTGCAGTCTTTGCGTATCTATCCTCAGACATTCTCAGTGAATTACCTAAAAACCTCAACCTTCTCTCAGAAACAATTTCTTCTAATTTTCTTTGTCAACTCCTTTCGAGTACTGTTCCATTTTTGACGTGGTTCCAATAGTGGATATTTAAAATTCTTCTGAGGCATCTTTGTTGAAAACAGTTCAATTTGTGCTTTATTTTATTACTACTTTCCCAGGTTTCATATGCATACATTAAAACTGGTTGAATAATTGTTGAATATATTTTTATCTTTAATTGCTCCTCAATTTTATTACTCTTCCAAATATTGGAGCTTTTTGTAATACGTCATATACGTCTTTGCTTTATCGATTCTACACTCTCACTTAATCCATTTTGCGATATATTACTGCCTAAATGCGTGAACTTTTTTACCCTTTCAATCTCGCATTGATTAACTTTTATCGTGAATATGTCTGTCTCTGCAGTTTTGGGGCTTTTTGTCTTTTCAGAACTAATTATTAATCAAACTTTTGCAGCATTTTCTTCTAATGCTGATATCATTTCTTGCAGTTGATGACTGTTGTTTGCTAGTAAAGCCATATCGTCTGCAAAATCAAGATCAGTTAATTTCCTAAGACCCAACTATATTCCCAATTGTCTTTCTTCATTAAATTTCTGGATTAATATATAATTCCGGAACTTTTAGATTCATTAGAATGACAGTAAAGAAAATATGCTGTATCATTGGTTATGAAAAATTCAGATCTAATAATTTAAAGATATAGTCTAGAAACACTTTCAGTATGACAGTAATTAATTATCGTTTAGAGTTTCTAGACTATATATTTAAATTATTCGCTCTGAATTTTTCGTCACCAATGATACATCCTATTTTCTTATCTGCCATTCTAATGAATCTAAAAATTTCGGAATTAAATATTAATCCAGAAATCCCGGGTTATTAATCATAGGCATCAGTCTTGCATTGCTAATATATACAATGTATACATGTAATTATCTGGTCAATATAGTGCGACTTCTTGCATTGCTAATATATACAATGTATACATGTAATTATCTGGTCAATATAGTGCGACTTCGAAGTTGGAACAAAATATATTTCTCTCTCTCTCTCTCTCTCTCACTTAAAGCTTTAGCAACGAGTGTTGACTGTTTCTGTCTAAAAGATATTGAAAGAAAAACTAAAATTCACTTTTGGGGATGTTTAACAAGATGAAAGTGGGACAGGGCTGCAGAGATTAGTCTTACGCAGAGCTCCAAACTTCTTACCCTTTCACTGTCTCTCACGCTATGCAACGCTAGTGACCTCGATAAATAGCATATCAGCACAGGATCCGTGAGCATCAGACGTTTGCTTACGACCCCATCAATTGAAAGAGGAGCAATTAAAAAATTCACTCAACGATATTGGAAAATGCAGGAGAGAGATATGCACACTGCACAATTGTCACAGTCTACGATGTGAAATACAAAACACAAAAAAGTTGCAAACTCAAAATTTACATTATTCCAGATCCACAAATTCTGGACTAGTGGATAATACACAGTAGATTATACAGAGCTGATTACACATCCATCCAGTGATACTAAATCATTAGCTTTAAATTACAGACTGATTCTAGAAAGCAAATTAATGTAGATGATTATAGTGCGCGCAATATATATTTAGAATATTGTGTCGATCTAAACCGTCATGAACTGTGAAGTTTTAACAAAGAGAGAATGTAACACTAGATTCTTCATAGCCTCATTCATCATATGTTTCTACAAAAACAGCTCTTAACGCACTCTATGTAAATGAAATTTAGTCGCTTCAAGCGTCTAAATGAAAATTCATGTCAAATGTCTAAATGTCTAAATATCGTATTATATTAGCATGAAGTACTCGTGTATTGTAATAGGCCTAGTCTGAAAGATAAAGTACAATTTAAAATCTTAGGACAGTGCGTCGGCTTATATTTATCCCCTAGATCGAAATAAAATTGCGTATTTTAAAATGTTAAAGTAGTATTTTTGTAATAGTCTAAGTGCTTTCTAAATTTAACTGTCACAGTTTGAGGTAACTAAATTGCAGTTAGTAACGACGCCTAGTCGGTAGAAAGGGTATAATTTGTTCATAAAATTTATAGAATATGTGACGCCGAAAGTTAACTAAATAATAATTGGATATCATAAAAATCTATCAGTAGTAGCTCGCTATTAATAGTAGCAATTAAATAAGTTTAATTCGTTTATTCACAGTAGATTTTCCGGTTTATTATTTCAGGCTTTTTATTATACATTTTTAGTATTGTCATTATTGTTCGGAATCATCATTAAGTCTTTATAAGGAGAGACTAAGTCAAGAGAATGACATTAGAATATGGCACTTTATTAGACCTTTACTAAGGGATTAACTTATTGAAGTATGGAGTGCTCTTTATTGAGCGTGACATGAGAGAGAGAGAGAAGAGAAGAGATGAGAGAGGAAGAGAGAGAGAAGAGTGACTATGCAAATCAGTTTAGCAGTATACTTATAGAAAATAAAATTAACATATAATTCGCATGTAATTATTTATTTTACTAATAGTTATTTTATGACATTATTATGCACTAGTAGTTATTAGAGAATTTTCTATTCCAATTGTGTTTCTTATATAGGGCCTAATTTCTAGCTGTTACGAAACACAAGCATTGATTTTTATTGTGAAAAAATAATTGCACCTGCTCATAGCAAAATTTAGATAAGGTTGTATCGAAAAATTTTAAATCACCATAATACAATTGAAATAATTAAAATAATTTAAATACAAAATAATACTAATACTAGTATTAAATACCGACAGTAAATATTAATAATATTGATTTTGATATTGATTTTGATATCGGTATTGATATTGAGAATGACAGTGATCGAGACTGTTGATAGTGGCAAGTATAGTGATAGCGACAGTAACAATAACAATAATAATAATAATAATAATCATAAGAATAACGATAATGATGATGATGCTGTGATGATGATGATGATGTGATGATGATGCTGATGATGATGATGATGATAATAATAATAATAATAATAATAATTTTTATGAAGCCGACGTAGAAGACGCTAATTCTAGCAGAAGCGTTACGCAATTCAGTTATGTACTATTGCTGATGAATTATAAATTTACTATCATATTCTTCACTGGACCTCACGGTCATTGGACTCGATCGTTCAAGGGCACGCGCGTGCACACAACCTTCAAGTACTCATTGTGTGATGATGGGTAAAGATGTAAATGACTTGAGCAGTTTGATGCATTCCTATGTACTCAGCATTTAGAATTATTGCTGTTGCTCGAGAAATTATAACGGTTGAGTGAAATTATTAAATTGAAATTAATCTCTTCTTATTCGCATTATAACTCCAGTTACTATAAAGCTATTGATCTACAGTTATAATGAAATATCTATACAATTATCTATACTTACGTCTGAAGTAATTTAACATCTTGACTCAGTGTTTGATAAATTCTCCTCTTGTCATATTTGTTACTGAAATAACGGTTTTATTGTTGTATACTTTGAAAAATTGCAATGAATATTCTCAAGATCAGTTAATCTACTTTAATATCGAATTTGATATACATGTATTTCTTGCTAAAGCAATTTTAAATATAGAATACATGGCGTGACAAATTCTCTCTCCTTTTAATCAATATTTCTAAAAAATTAATAATTACCTTACGTTTTAATTAGCTTAAAAAGTTTTACGGTTGAATGTAATTTTTTTTATAAATTCCGTGTTGTAACGATCTAATCTACTTTCAATTGCACATTTTATGATTATATATATTTCTCAGATGTATCAAACACAAGCAACAATTGTTCTCTATTAGCAGACGGTTAACACGAAGTACAATAATATAATAAATAGAGCCAAGGCCATAATATAATTTATAATAATATAATAATAGAATTTAGCATATAATTTTTTTTAGAAAAGCAATGTACAAGGAACAATCATGATGCTTAAATTTTGTAATATATCTCAAAATATATCTAAGTTTCAATGATTTTCAAAATTGTTAAATTTTAGAGATAGCGCTCTTGATTATTGTAACCTACCATTTTAAGTCAATAGAATATTTGTAAAAAGAAGCTCATTAGGATCGATATTTGAAAGTCCTAACGGTATATCAAACACTTAACGACATTTTCAAAATTACGTCCACAGTCTTAATGAAAATAACATCTAATGTAGAATAAAGTTAAATTACTGTATTTCGTTTTAGCAATATGCGAGTTACTTCACTGAATTATATTTAATAGGCCTATAGCCTAACTCTTTCCCATAAACGAAGGCAGAGTTGCATAAACCATTCACTGTATGATTGACAAAACTCTTATTTGACATAATTGGCATTAAAATCATTAAAAGTCATTAAAAGATTACAAAATGTTTGTTTCTTTTAAGTCACTTTAAATTAAGTCACATTTACGCATCAAACATGCCGTTATAAAGATTTTCAACAAAAAGTGTATATATATATACAGTATATTCTTTATATATATATATTTTTCCCTGTGTTGTCTCCGGGTTGCTTGAAGAATAGACCAACCGTGTAAATATGCACGCGTCGTTGAAGGCGACACGAAAGCAAGATCCAAGCCATCGGCAGAAGGGGCATTCGGTTCGTGAGCGCCTAGGCTCCAGAAATTGCTACAAACTTTAAACGAATCGCAAAACTTCAAAAGAAGGTTTATTCGTGTCCCGACACTAGTTCAACTGGGATTTAAGGGAAGAATAAGAAGAAGATGAAATATATATATATATATATATATATATATATATATATATATATATATATATATATATATATATACAGGGTGAGTAAAAAAAAGATAACACCTGCAAAAAGTTTGAATATCTCAGGCTATTGTTAATATTTGTAAATTAAACTTTTACCAATTAATAAGGGACTAATTTCTGGTGGGGTGGCCAATTTTCATCCATTTTGGTGCATAGATTGTCCAGTTATGCAAGTTTCAGCAGAGCAACCCCCCATTTTTACCTTAAAATGGCGTTTGCTACAACGGTAAGGGCAGATTGCACTTCATTGACGAGAAGGTAAGGTTGAACTCTCAGTATTACGTCAGTACTTTGCTTCCGGAGCTGTTTGATGATTGCCATGCTCTTCTACCAAATGGTTTCATCTTTCAGCAGAATGGTGCTCCGGCTGATGCATCTCGTCATGCACAGGAAAGGATCAGCGAGAGAAACCCGGATTACATCAAGAAGAATGAATGGCCTCCAAACTCACCCGATCATAATCCTCTGGATTACCATATCTGGGGAACCATGCTGCATCTCTATCAGAAACACCAGCCGAAGCCTAAAAACAAGACAGAACTGCAGGAGGTGCTTTACGCCATTTTTAGGTAAAAATAGGGGGGTTGCTCTGCTGAAACTTGCATAACTGGCCTGCCTATGTACCAAAATGGATGAAAATTCGCCACCCCATTAAAAATTAGTCCTTTAGTAATTGGTAAAAGTTTTATTGTAAAATATTAACAATAGCCTGAGATATTCAAACTTTTTGCAGGTGTTATCATTTTTTTACTCACCCTGTATATATATATATATATATATATATATATATATATATATATATATATACACATGTATGTAAATTTAAAGCAGTTAAAACATAAAATAATATTAACATAATTAAAGCATCATTAAAAGCTTTTGCATTTCCCTTAGATGTTTTACAGCATTTCAGTCAGAATATTAAGCGGAATGGTGTAGCCTGATATACATGTAAATAATAATGTTTGATTAAGTTAGTGAATGCTCTGACGGATGTAAAAAATGTACTATGCAACTATTTTCACACGTTGTGTGCATTATTTAACGAGAATATAACGACTTTAAAGACAAGTGATATTTGATTCGTATATCGTGTTGACCGATTCAATTGCTAGATTTCATAAATGTATACAATGGGGCCTCCTGTTTTAGTAGTTTTCTAAATTTTTAAATTGTTCAAAGATTGAGTAAAGCTTCTAAAGTGGCAATAAGTAAGAATAGTTGCTAAACAGTAAGTGAAATTGTTGCACCCTCTGAAGTTTTTATCCGCGCAATTGCTCAAGTGTAGTAGGTAGCGGCTTATGTGTTGTAGCGGCTTAACTGTTGTAGCGACTCAAGTGTTGTGGCGACTCAAGTGTTGTAGCTGCTCAAGTGTTGTAGCGACTCAAGTGTTGTAGCAGCACAAGGGTTGTAGCGGCGCAAGTGTTGTAGCGGCTCAAGTGTTGTAGTGGCTCAGGTGTTGTAGCAGCGCAATGGTTGTAGCGGCGCAAGTGTTGAAGCGGCGCAAGTGTTGAAGCGGCGCAAGTGTGTATTCTCTGGAATATTGTGTCCGCATGCCAAGCCCCGGCGCAAATTACACATCCTAGCCAAGTGTTGTCAATGAGCAAGTGTTGTACCTGAGCAACTGTTGTACCTGAGCAAGTGTTGTACACAAGCAAGTGTAGTACCTGAACAAGTGTTGTACCTGAGCAAGTGTTGTACCTGAACAAGTGTTATATCTGAATAAGTGTTATACGTAAGCAAGTATTGTTCTGAGCAAGTGTTATAATCGAATGAGATTTTGTCCCCACCAAATTATGTGTTCGCACAAGTTTCATGATATCACATGAACGAATACGATTCCGCACCTGAACCTATTTACATTTACGATATCCAAATTGATTTTGCATTTAATGCAATTTTATAGTAGTCTATCTCTATCAAGTTCTCAGCTAAGTGGCAGGTCCATCATACATATTCCTACTCAGATTTGGCTTATACGTTCCATAGAGAGAATTCTATCGATTCAGGAGGTTATCGCTTCACATAAGGTTACAACTTATCCACGCCTTACACACACGTGAATAGCTTGGAATAGTATAACTTCCAAGGTGGTTCGGGGTTGTCTTCCTCATTTTCTGCTTAGTAGCCTCTTACGACGAGGGCAGTTTACGTTTTATATATCCTTCAGTAGCCCGGACACAACACGAGTATTGTTGTACATTCATAATAATCACTATTAATACAGCCTACTGTATTATTTACTAATCTTACTAATACAATATTATAGTACTAATTTTGAATAAAATATTAGTATATTTAGTATATACGATGCACTATATTCAATACAGTTGCTAGACGGAAGATGGATCAGGTCCAGTCAATCCGAGCCGGAGTCGTTTCGTTGCGGGGTTGACTATTTTAAAACAGTCAACAATCGTTTCTAAGAGCTCTGAGTGGATCTCGTTGATAACTTGTTTCCTTTCGCTGATTGATTGCTCAATGGTTAAGACTCTCCATACTGAGTGACCTGCTTGAGAGAATTCTAGATTAGTAGAGGTACTCCCAATTACGCTTGATCTAATTGCAAGAAAATAAAATCTCAGTGACTTGCGGCCATGCAAAATCTAGCAGAGCGCAGAGTTTTTACCAGTTCCATGCTAAAGTTTAAGTGAACTTAAATGAGACTAGCGTTGGATTTTGCTTACGTGTAGATACGTGTTTGGCAATATTACAGGAAAAAACATCGAATGCTATTAAAGTAGACATGCTATAAGTAGCCAATTTACGAACAATTAGTTGTGTTAATTTAACATGTCAGCTAATCACGGTCCAAAGTTATTGTTTAGAAATAATTTTCAATTTTCAATTTTGACAGCCATAAGACTTCTGACGATTCCGGAGTGTAAATTCGATGGCAGATTAATAATTGTGCAGTGCTAATTAAACAAGTCTGGAAACTGTCAAGAAAGGCCTTGCAGATGTAATCAATAGAGCATCGCCTAGAATGAAAAATATTGCAATAAAACAAAGCCCAATTACCAGTCTGAGAAATAAAACCAAGCAGCAACTGGATAAATTGATGTACTTCCGGCGCACAATATCAGGGGTCTATATTGAGTCAATGTTTCAGGCAGTTATTCATTTTGCGCGAATCTAGTTAATAAATTCCACAGTGTAAATGTAATTGTAGAAAATTTTCAAGTGTAATATAGGCTAGTAATGAGCATAAATTAACAGACTCAATTTAATTTCTACTACAACAGTATAGTAGGTCAATAAATTTGTTAATTTCTTGCATATATGGGTTTATAATACTAGTCTAAACTGAGGAAGGCAACGGGAAACCACCTCAGAAGCCACACTTTTCTCAAGCTATAGGCTACATAAGGTATGGATAAGGCATAGACTTTGTGAAGGGATTAACTACTTGATCTAAGGAGTGCTCTTTTGGAGCGAAAAAGCAGACTTTGAGTATGAAAATGTTCCTTGAACCTGCCACTTCGCAGTGCACTGAAGAAGAATACTAGTCTCTGCCAAAAATTCGGTAACGCGCATTTTGCTACATAGAAGTTATGCAAAAATATAATTTAGTTATCGCGTGGTATTTTAATTGAAGTAATTCTAGAACAACATTTTTGTGACGAAATTTGCACATATTTCTCTCCATAAAGAGCGGTGCATCGATTAATGAGTTAAATCCTTTATACAAGGCAATGCTCTACTGTATAAACACCCTAATGTTGCATATAACTTGAGAATAATACGGTCAATGGGGTCATTTCTCTTTGCTGTTTCATTTCTTGCTCAGTCAGTCCTTTTACGACACGCGCAATCTGCGGTGCTCTATTCTTGAGTGATTCGGACACAAAACTGTAATTTACTTGGCTATATTCAACGACAAGAATATATAGAAAATGACAGTGTTCACGTATACAGTAAACTATTTATAGTATTGAGTACCTTTATAAACTTTTAGCTAGGAGATATGATATCGTAATTGACCATTCCGCAATGAGTTTAAACTTTCATTAAACTATTTTAATTTGGTCATTAGTAATTAAAAGGCAGAAAACTCTAAAATATTAATTGTACGTATGTAAGCAGCCTGATATCTTGGGTCTAATATTGATTTATTCGGATTTATTTGTTATGTATGCGCGTATGAAAGCATATGCACAGTAAATTAATTTTATTATGTTTGAACGAATTTAAAAATGGTACTTGTATATGAACGGGGCATATACCATTGCTTTCATGCCTTATATCATATTTCGTATTCTCTTTACTTGTATTCGCTTGAAAAGTGACTTTACTGAAATGAAAATTCTTCTTCATACTCTTCTTGGTCTTCCTTCTTTTTCTTATTATTCTAATCATCTTTTTCATCGTTTCTTCTTCTCTCCTCCTCTTCTTCTTCTTCTAATATTCTTCTGGTTTTTTCTTCTTCCTCTTCTTCACATGCTTCTTATTCTACTTCTTCCCTTCATCTCACTTTTAGTACTGTTGTCATTATTGTAAAGTCTCTGATCTCGCTGTAGTCCGACTACTGAAGGGCTCACACCTCGCTCGGTCGATCACACGGAGTTAGGTCTATGACGCTTCGTTCTTTCTCTTACTTGTATGTTAGCCGTTGGCTTTCAACTTTCTCACGAGTAATGAATTTCTACAAGTTTAGGCCCGCCGTACGATATAGGCTATAGGCCTACTCGGGCGATATAGGCTATACTCCGATAGGTGGATCTTTAGTTCCACTAGAGGTATTTATGATTACCTCAACGATTGACTCTGGCAGTCCCTCTCAAGGTTCCAGATGCTTCTGTTGTGCTTGCCGTACCATCACGAAATTTAAAGAAAAATCGTCACGTTGCTTACTAATAAACTCTGCCGGGAATAGATTCATAAAACAGTAAGAAGTCTTTGGGTTTTCTCTTACTCTCTCTCTCTCTCTCTCTCTCTCTCTCTCTCTCTCTCTCTCTCTCTCTCTCTCTCTCTATGCATCTTTTTCTTTCTGTCCCTTCAGTTTTTGATAGAAATTGCTTCTGTGGACTTTGAAGTATCTCGCTTTTCATTTTTTATGTTATCATATTTTGAGTTCAGTTTGCATATTTGCAAAAAGTGTGAGATTAAAGTCAAAGGTTGAAGCCGATATTGAGCTACTTTTATTTCTCGAATGATTATATTACTGGCAGGCTATTTATTTTAGAAACCGCATCTACTGATCTGCAGTCTGAATCCATGATTACCGTGCAAATGGCTTTGCAAATCACTACATTTAATAATAATAATAATAATTATTATTATTATTATTATAACCTCCGACAATTTCTGTAGTGGTGTCATGGCCGGTGTCCGGCATTCAAGTCCGCTTTACAGGTCCCTGGCAGGTTGTTATTTATCTTTTCCTTGGTTAATCATATCTTTGCAATTAATAACGCCAATCGGCAGCAAGCTCCGATACAAGATTAACCTTCCATGGGCCCAAGGGAATATCCATTATTTATTGACTGACTTGGGCTTTAAACTCAGGCTACTTGCATCCGAGGCAAACACTGTAACCATTACGCCATAGCCCTTCCCCTTATAGACCTACAGCTAATGGTATACGATAGATTAGTATTATATTTAGATGAATTGTGTTTAATGGTGGCCCTTACTCCTTAGATTTTTATTCGCGTAAATCATATATGTTTGTTTTTGTAGTAACGTTTCTGCCGATTTCTTTTATAAAACGAAAATTTAAATATAAAATTATTCTTAAAAAAATATCTCTGGTTCTAAAACTCCGGAAGCCGCGCTGCATTAGACATTCAGTCAGTCCTGATCTACTTTTCTTTTCTTAGCATTTAGGTTTAGTCGTTCAATGGAAACAAAAAGCAATGGTGTGGGATTCATTGTCCGAAATTAGGTAGCGTCAATCTAATCTGAAGCCATTGGGCTTCAGATTAGAGACAATATTATAATTATTTAGTTTAAAGTACTATCACTACTGTTCGTAACCGCCTAAGTATAACAAACTACCCATGAATGACCGAGTGATGAGCGCAATTTGGCCTTACCTGGATATGGAAGGTCACGCTTGGGGAATTTAAGCCGGATTAGCTCTTAAAGTATTCTTTTATTATCTCTATGGTATTCTTGTATTGCCTATTATAGTACTATTGTACTATCTCTTATTCTTTTCATTATCATCATCATCATCATCATCATCATTATCATCATCATCATCATCATCTTCCCTTTAATCCCAGTTTAACTAGGGCCGGGATACGAATTGACCTTCTCCACTCCTCTCTGTCCTATATCATATCATCATTCAATCCCCTATCAATCCATTCATCATCATCATCATCTTCCCTTAAATCCCAGTTTAACCAGGGTCGGGATACGAATAGACCTTCACCAGTCCTCCCTGTCTCACACCATATCATCAGTCAATCCCCTATTTTTCATGTCCTTCTTAATTACCGCATCCCAAGTCAATTGTGGTCTACTTCTCTCTAGCTTAACATCCAGTTCTTCCCTCCAAACTCTCATTACTACATACTCATCTGCCTTTCTCACAATATGCCTATACCATCTCAATCTCGACTGAGCCAACCTATCCCCGATCCTCTCAACATTCAAATTCATCCTCACGTATTCATTTTCCATTCTGTCCTGCCTAGTTCTTCCATACATTGGGCGCAACATTCTCATTTCTGCCATATAGAAACTCTGCAAATGTTCCCTTGCTAGTGCCCAACATTCCGATCCCTACATCATTACTGGCCTTACCACAGAACTATAAAATTTGCCTTTCAGTCTTAGTGGGATTCTCCTATCACACAAAACTCCATTAGCAGCCCTCCACTTTGCCCATCGAGCCAGAATCCTAATAGTAACCTCCTTTTCAAACTCCCCATTATCCTCTATTACAGATACCAAATACCTTTTGAAGTTTATCCATTCGTTTAAGTTTTGTGGCAATTACTGGAGCCTAGGCGCTCACCAACCGAATGCCCTTTCTGACGTTGGTATGGATCTTAGTGCGTTAGTCGACTTCTACGACACGTGCCGTCACCGGTTGGTCAAATTTTTCAAACGACCCGGACACAACAAGGGGAACCCCTATCAATCCATTCGTTTGGAAAAATGTTGTAGCAATTTCTGGAGCCTAGGCGCTCACCAACCAAATGCCCTTACTGACGTTGGTTTGTATCATAGTGTTTTAGTCGCCTTCTACGACACGTGCAGTCACCGGTTGGTCTATTACTCAAACAACTCTGACACAATACGGGGCACAACTATTATAATATGTACGTTCTCGTAAATCATTCCTATGTTATCTGTTAGAATATTCTTGTATTGCCTTTTACAGTATTCTTATTTTATTATCTGTTTTAGTATCACTTATATTAATCTTGTTTTGTCTATTATAGTATTCTTGTATTATCTCTTCTAGTATTCTTGTATTATCTCTTCTAGTATTCTTGTATTATCTCTTCTAGTATTCTTGTATTATCTCTTCTAGTATTCTTGTATTATCTCTTCTAGTATTCTTGTATTATCTCTTCTAGTATTCTTGCATTATCTCTTCTAGTATTCTTGCATTATCTCTTCTAGTATTCTTGTATTATCTCTTCTAGTATTCTTGTATTATCTCTTCTAGTATTCTTGTATTATCTCTTCTAGTATTCTTGTATTATCTCTTCTAGTATTCTTGCATTATCTCTTCTAGTATTCTTGCATTATCTCTTCTAGTATTCTTGCATTATCTCTTCTAGTATTCTTGCATTATCTCTTCTAGTATTCTTGTATTATCTCTTCTAGTATTCTTGTATTATCTCTTCTAGTATTCTTGTATTATCTCTTCTAGTATTCTTGTATTATCTCTTCTAGTATTCTTGTATTATCTCTTCTAGTATTCTTGCATTATCTCTTCTAGTATTCTTGCATTATCTCTTCTAGTATTCTTGTATTATCTCTTCTAGTATTCTTGTATTATCTCTTCTAGTATTCTTGTATTATCTCTTCTAGTATTCTTGCATTATCTCTTCTAGTATTCTTGCATTATCTCTTCTAGTATTCTTGCATTATCTCTTCTAGTATTCTTGCATTATCTCTTCTAGTATTCTTGTATTATCTCTTCTAGTATTCTTGTATTATCTCTTCTAGTATTCTTGTAAGACGAAACAGGCGTTAAACTTTTATCACTTGAAACAATAATTTTTGACTTTAGAACTCCCCGTGTTGTGCCGGAGTAGTTTGAAGAATAGACAAACCAGTGACTGCACGTGTTATAGAAGGCGACGAAAGCACACAAAGATACCGACCAACGTCAGTAAGGGCATTTGGTTGGTGAGAGCTGAGACTCCAGGAATTGCTAAAAAAAATTTATAAACGAATATAAGAGATTACAGGGGATTGACTAATGATGTGGTGTGGGATAGATAGATTCAAAGGAAGATGATGATGATGATGATGATGATGATGATGATGACTTGAAAGAAGAATGCAAGATGACCTTTTAGAACAGGGTCTGCCTTAAACATTGACTAAAATCAATTGTGATGTTTTCGCATTTTTCTGCAACGGAATACCGTAATACCCACACCATATGGAGTTTTTATGGATATAAGGTTGTATTTCATTACGAACATAAACCATTTAAGCAAATTAATTACAAAAATAAATCGTATGAGATGGCGTTAACTTTGTATTATTTGTATTTTATGCTTTAAAATATGTAAGAATACTAGAATTAATTAGGCTATACACATTTGTTAGCCAAATGTGATGTACTGGTAAAGCTGGTAAAGCTAAGGTTAACGTCAGTTTCCTCACTCGAAAGCGATGTCAGTGACGGGCGAGCCCAGGATTTGAATCCCGCACCTACTGATCCGCGGTCTATTATCTTACTGACCTCGACACTGGCTCTAGCCTGTAGATAAGATTCTTTTTATAATTCAACATTATAAACAACAATGTACTTACTTAGCAATTTTTCCTGAGTATAAAAATTAAATTAGGAGGAGTCATATTCCTTGAAGAAAAATTAAAATGACAAGGCACATGTTAAATCGAGACAGAAAACATTTGATTTTGTTACCGTACTAAACAACTGCACAAAGCTAGGTGAAATGATATCTGCTGTACGTAAATAAGTCTCGCATTTCAAGCACCCAACTACCGTATGTATTGTACATTGTAGAGTGTATAGTGACAGTGGTTGTAAGATATTAATTTATAAAGTTATCATATTCACGCAGAGTAAATTACAGGATTCTGAATGAAAATTACAGTGAATTTAAGTATTAAAAATTTTACTTTCCAAAGATTTAAGTTACTACTGTAAACATCGTTTTACCTATTTATAGGACACAAAACAAGAGTTTTGTCTTTTACAGATCTTAATAGGTCCTTAGGTAGGCCTAACTTATAACACTTACACACAACCAAATTCATAAACTGACGCATTTTATCTCTCTATCTCTCTCCCATTTTCTGCCAAGTCGCAGGTTCAAGATATACATGTATACTCTCAGTCTACTTTAATTTTCAGTAGGCTAATTTCTAGAATGACCTGATGACCTCATCACGCAGGCTAGCCAAACTTTAATGTAACACATCTTTTGCACGAGAAAGTGTGGCTGATTCCACACTTGTGGCTGATTGCAGTTTTATATGATTCCCATAACCTTCCTCAATTCTTCTTAATTGTCTCTTTCGATGTGGCATTTTAGTTAGTCTGCTACATAGAGTCATGGATGCAGCACTGGGATAGTTGTCTTTAGCATAACATAAAATGCATGTACTTTGATGGCACCAGACAACATAGTTGAAACTGAGACCGTAACAAGCTTAGTTCCTGAAGTCTTGAAGCGGCTCTGACCTTCATATTCCCACAACGCTATATGGATTACTGGCAATGCTTCTAAATAAAATAACAAATAATAACAATACGTATTAGCGTTAGTTCTAGGTCTGATCGTAGCTAATTCAAAGTTTATGACTCATCCATCTTGCCATTAGCATAGATTAGAATTTAGTCTATTACTGAGCAGTGAGTATTCCGTGATTCATCTATTCTATAATTTTTGTTTTAACGCAACACTTCTTAGCATCTTTAAAAATATAAAATAATATAAAAAAGATAGTAAAGCTAAGGTTAACTTCAGTTTCTTTACTCGAAAGCGATGTCAGTGATGGGCGAGCCCAGGATTTGAACCCAGCACCTACTGATCCGCAGTCGAGTATCTTACCGACTTCGCCACTGGCTCCAGTCTATAAGAAGCATATGTCACTTAAAATCGGAATGGAAAATATATTTTAGGTGACGTTTAGTTAAAATTATCTTATTTAGTTGTGTCTGGGCCAATGCAGAAAGCACCAACCACTAACCTGGTATGGCGTAAGAGGCGACTAAGCAATAGTAATAAATGACTAATAATGCCAGAAGCTATATTTATGCCAAACTAAAGGCTACACCGAGCTGTTATAATTACTTAGCCTCGTGTCGAGATCAATTATTTTTTCGATTGAATGATGGAAAGTCTCATAGAAAATTTTAAGTAGCAAAATATATATTAAACATTCCACTTGACGAATATTATGAAAAGGTATTGTTTTTAAAATGCTTAAACTACTGCTCCACTTCTCATATAATTTTTGGCTGAATCTACAAGAAATGGAGACCTTCAAACCCTTCCTCGCTATTTTACCTTGAGCATGTCGCTCAATTCTTGTTTTAATACTTGATACTAACCAATATGCTAACATTTCTTCATAATAATCTTGATTAGTTTGGGAGAGCCTTCGGTAATATTTGGAATTTAAATAGAAAATTAAAGCATCAATCTCCTCGTGCGTCCTGGAATGGAATTTTCAGACTGCGACTTTACTAATGCATCCGGATAGGATTCCACTTCCTGAGTACTTAACATATGTTTTGCTTTTCTCATTTAACATTTGTCCCGATTCCATTATTGCTTGAAGGTCTGAGTAAAACTTAGTACAAGAAAGTTCTCGTAACATTTATTGATTAGTATCGGTTAGGCGTGAACATTGGAATCGCGTATGCAGCCGGATGCTTCGGTTACTTCGCATTAGACGAGCAGATGTTAATTTGTTAATTAAATTGACGTAGGCAATGAGAAAGTACCTAAAACCGTAGTTTATCAACGTAAAGACTATACTTTGAGTGTAGATGAGCTGATTGTAATTGCCTTGAGGTTGAAACGCCTTTCTGATCTATGTATTGCTTCTACTGAGCGTGATTACAGACTTGTGGGAATATGAACCTTTAATCAATTGTATTAATAATAACACACATTATAGTGAAATGATCAACTATGTTGATATCTATCACTTTTAATACCACATGCTATAACCGTTAGGCAATTTAGTCCATTTTCCGTGTAGCCAGTCCAGTGAATGTCCGAGATTTTACTCTCAGATCAGCGCGGCCGGGATTCGAACCCACGAGGATTCATATCACCTCAGGATTTGTCATTTAAAACTTCATGGCGTTACCGATACGCTATTGAGACATTCTCTATTTCTGATCCGTGTCATTTTAGTGTAGGTTTTTATAAGTTAGAAATTTTCGAAATCATAAAATAAATGTATATGATTAATTATTTCTGTTACGGACTGTTGGAGATATGAGATTATTTTCTTCTACGAATCATCTGTGTTGTGGACTTAGATAATAATTTGTATGTTTCATTGTTATAAGATGTGATTCTGAATTTAATTAAACTCAATAATTCTCTCTCTCTCTCTCTCTACTTCGGTACCGGTGAAATAGCAGAGATCTGTTATTTTCGTAGATGCTATGAAATGATCAGTTATACTTCCAGTTGTAATCATTATTTACTAGATTCGAATCAAAGTTTTTCTGCTGTCGTTCGAGCGTCGAAACTGTCGTTAAATATGCAACTAAATTTCAAGCTTTATTTATATTTTTAATTATTTAGACTTACTTGGCCATTTGCTATAAATATATGTTCGCAGCATTAACACTAATGCAGAGTTTGCTGCATTAGTATTAGTGCTGCAAGTCTATTAAATTAAAATTCTAATAACAACTAAAATTAATTTATTTGGACCAGTCAAGAAAGCTGCCAACTACACTACCTAATCGCATACGGTGGTTTTAAGATGATATTTGCAGTTGGAAAGTGAAAGGAATAGAAAGAAGAGTGAGTAAAAATAATTGATCTCATAAAAAGTTACAATTAATTTTAAAGGAAATTTATATTATTCATTATGAGTTAATATAGTTTTAATCATATTAAAAGCTATATAAGTAATATCAAAATATAGTAGAATACTGAGAATATATGATATCCGACCAGTTCACTGGTGGCCGTCAGGTAAAAGTCACAACTCTCTAAATTACACGAGTGACCACTGAAACTATATTAAACTTTTGATACGGTTAACTGTAAAATAAAAATTTCTAGAATAAAATAATTTTAACGCAGCAGGGGTTTTATTCCTCCCCATGCCTCCAGTAAATCGAATTCTCCTTCTAGTTTGTTTAACTCCAGGTGTCATCTTTTCGTTTCACTTCAATGACTTACCATCGGCTATAACTGATTGCATGAGGGGCTGCCAAAATCTTAAAAAGTTCAATGATCGTGGAACTTGGTTCAACGAAGCGATTGAATGGTAACCGCTTTTTGAATCATTAGCAGTGGGTTTAGATTTGTTATGCTCCAACAAATAACATGTATATTTTATTTTATTTTATTTAGTTACTAGATGGCTTGGTATATATTTGAAATATACATATTTTATTTTATTTACTCAATATCATTAAGATAATTTTACTCATAAAATGTTTCGTTTATTTTTGCAATTATCAATTTAAAAAGTGATAGTAGTTTTATGCAACCTGATTGCCACATGATACAAATTTATTTTTATAGCGAGTTTGTAGGCTATATTATTTTACGTAATTTACGTAGTCTTTATTATATTACGTAATTTACATAAATTTAACATTTTCTGCATTTGCCACAAAATTACTACAAACTACTTGTAACATATATTGGAAACGTAAAAAATCTTTGTAACAAGTTCCAAAAGCAAACGATTGCTTCGTGAGGACCTTGTAGGTTGCATATGTACATCTACAGTAGTTTATTTTTACACTCTGCGCACTCGATGAAGGAATAGAGTCATTGTTATTTCTTGAGCATGACAGCTTTTCACAGTTGAATAACCGACTTAAATCATGCAAAGTTTGCATAGACGGGAATATAGCATTTCAAAACGTACTGGGAAAATAAGTTTAAACAACTCAAATTACCAGGTAATTGACGAGAATGCTAAATTCTATGCAAATAACGGATTTATACTACAGTATCGAGAGTCTAAAGTAGCTTAGAGAATGCAACAGTATCGATCGACCACTAGTCAACACTTTGGGGTCAACTTAGGATAGAAAGAAATGTGGAGGAAGCTAATCTCAATGACCTGCCCGAGACGACCCCAATGTCAGGTGCGAGAAATGTGGCTCTGTATAGTGATTCGAGAGCTCTGCATTAGTAAGTAACTTTTTTTCAATACCAAAGTCTCTGACTATAAATCATTTGATAATAGCTATGACAATTTAATTAAGAGATATTAGATCCGAATGGCAATAGATAAGTTCATGAAAGATATCTTACTTAAAACGGACCAATCACGATTGTGTAAGTCAGTGAATTCATCAAGGTTATCATTGGGTAGTTCAGATCCTGGACATCATCGCTTTGAAGTTATGCTGGCGGTAGAACATACGGGTAGTTTAATTTGTCATGTAGTATTTTGAAGGTTCTTAGAATAATCATTATGTCATCTATATTTTAATTTATTCATCTCAAGACTCTCAAATTAACGTCATCCACTTTACTAACTGATATTATATATCTAGCTATATAGACAATTATATACTCCTATATTAAATGAGTTATTTTAGTATCTCAGTTTCTTTTAATATTGTGACTATAAGCTTATAATAAATATTAAATCATATCCAGGTAGTACTTTTTAATTTTTTCGTCTGCAACGGACTTGTTCCTTAGCCTCAATTGTAATTTATAGACTATTACATTTTTAAATGTTCTCTCAATCGTTAATATGAAACATTTCTGGGTGGTATGATTGAAATGTCAGCGCTGAGTGACAAAGATATTTTCAAAACAATGAAAATGTTACATGAAGGGCAACACCTTCTGTACTAGTTGGATGACCAAGTTGGTTACAGCGTGACCTGTACATAGAGGCCGGCGGTTTAAGTCCCACCGGGGCGTCTGTAACGTATCCTGCAGTAGGAACAAAGCTGTTCGCATTTTCTTTTATTGTTGCTGAACTTCTAGACGAAATAAAGTTGTAATGATTTTTAAAAGAATTTTTAGGAATATTACAAGTTCTCGCATACAATGCCTTCTAGAATCTACTGTAACACGAAATAGAGCGGTATAAATTTGAGATGGAGGCAAATCGAACTGTATCCCAATATAAATACAGTGTTTCCATATGAGTTTAACGTCAATGTCAGAAGTGCTAAGGGCTTCTCTTCAATACCTCAAGTGTTTCGGGATAGCCTAAAAGGTGGATTTAGGAGATTTTACTCTCAGCTCAGCTCTACCGAGAATTGATACTAGGACCTAAATAAGAGCCATTAAAAACTTTAAGCCGTTACCTAATGCGCTTACACAACTGGAAAATTTTAAATTCCAATGTAATTTGACAATGTAGCAGGACGAAGAGAATGTTTTAAGATTCAGTGTTTCTGGATTTACCAACAATATCTTATTTTGTACATGAAGTTATACAGTTTACACTAAAAATATTATCTTAAAAATTCAATCTTCGTACATTTCGTAGCTACTGCATACATGAATATCGCAAAGAAACTTTCATTTCCTTTGGGCAATTGTTTGAATTGTTTCAATTGTTTGAATTAATTTGTTAAATATTCATAAAAATAGAGACCTTTATTCATCATACTATATAGATCGTGAAATCTCTCTTCCGCAACAAAGTATAAGCACGAGGATATTGAAATTTGGACATAACTTAAAAGGAATTTAACAAAATTTATGAAGAAATATTGCTTCATGCACGTATACGTACTGTGCACTACACATCGTTCAACTGGACATAAATACAAGCCGTTCATGGAAGGAAAGATTTCCAACTGTTGCGCATGCGCACAAGAATTGTAATAAGAATTTTGTATATGGTATTACGATTTTCTACTACAATATGTTGACATCATGTATTCAACCGTCTTCAAACGGAAGCCCCGATAGCTTAGGAGTATGGAGCTAGGCTTTGGATCAAGGGGTTCGGGGTTCGATTCTGGCTCGAGTCATTTTAGTTTTTAAAGTTTAAGTTATTAAATTTTATAAGTTCTATAAGAATATGGTTAGTTAGGGTTAGGGTGAAGGGTAGGGGTTAGGGTTAGGGATAGTTTAAAAAATGACAATTTGTAACTTTTTAACGAAAAATTTGCAACATTGGCCCTTTCACACCGGTCATTGCTCATGCGCAATAGTTGGAATTTGCAAATGATTCCTGCCTCGAACCGCTTGTGACATGAATCGCCGCGTAGCTATAATTGTATAATAATCGTCTTTGAAAGTTTCGATTACATACAATTGCAAAAAAAATAGTTCTTTCAGACCATCGACCTAGTATTCGCTTCCTATATAAATATTAATTAATAGTAATTATTGCTAATTGACAAGGCTATTATATCGTACGAGTAACTGAATCAAGTGTACTGAAGTATACATGTATGAAATGATTTCGGAAGCAAATAAAGCATCGATTAATAATTAATGAGAATCATAAATAACCCGTTTGTTTTCTATTTATTCTGCGCCATTTTATTCTGCGTCAAAAGTGACGGCTTCTTTCATTGCCGTTAATTAGGTTTTTTATACCTCAGTAATCGTAAAAGAATAGTCTAAGCTCTAAAATATAACTCTGACGCAGATTAATGAGTACAGTACATTTAACCAGGTCACAAAAAGTGTCAGGAATTGTGCATGTCTAAAATTTGGGCAAGCTGGTTCGGAGATGTCATGGTTCACTTTAAAGATGTGAATCAAACGAACGAGAATTAAACCCACTCTTTTACGAAATCAGTTTGGAATTAGGAAACCAAACTAAGTTGGCTTCGGTTTGTGTAGGACGAAATTTCCTCATATTCAAAGTTTGGCTTCGATTCTGGTTCTGAAAATAGTTTATTAAAATTTCTGGTTTTGTTTGAATTCGGCCTTAATATTTTCGGCGTCTACATTTAATTCTAGATCACAAAAATATTGTACTAACAATTCGTAAGGTTAAAAGTTTAGCCTGATTACTTCGCGGTCAATGATTACTTGCAGCATTCGTAAATAAACTCAGTCTTAATGTATGATGTTCAGCGTACTTTTGTGAAACATCCTAATTTCACATTTAAAAAGAGCTGGTAAGGCTAATGTTAACGTCAGTTTCCTTAATCGAAAGCGATGTCAGTAACGGGCGAGCCCAGGATTCGAACCCTGCACATACGGATCTGCGGTCGAATATCGACATCGTCATTAGCTCCAGCCAATGATAATGTCATTTAGGCTTAAATATTAATTTAGACTCAATATTAAATTAGTTCATGACAACATGTAGGTATGAGACGGTGGATAGCTGAGTGGAGAAGACAGAAGCAGTTGGAGGATCAGCAGGAGAGGTTCGAACGTCTGCCTCGCTGGCCTGTGCTAGCCGCCGAGTTCTGCAATAGAACAACGTGGCACGGTCTCAAGTACCTCGTCATACCTAGCCGATTTATACTTCGACGGTTAGACTTTTATTTCTAATCACTGTAGCATTTGCACATGCAGAGCTAGAGCTAAGGTTAACGTCAGTTTCCTAACTCGAATGCGATGTCAGTGACGGGCGAGCCCAGGATATGATCCCCGCACATTCTGATCCGCGGTTGAGTATCTTACCGACTTCGCCACTGGCTCCAGCCAGTGTACACTGTACAATTATATTAGTATGATTGTAGTAATGTGCAATTTTGTGCATATACAACTTTTACATGCGCTTGTTTAAAATAATATTCAGTTTTTATCATCATTGCGGTTTGAGCTTACATGTGTCGGTCTATGTGTCTATATGAATCATCATTACTTTGTTAACTGTGACAGTAAATAAATAAAATTAGCTTTTAGTGTCTGTTTCCTCTTACAAATGTAAAGTTAGGAATGTAATATGGTGATATTAAATAAGCATTTAATGTTTCATGACTTAGAAATATTATTCCATACTAGGCGATTTAATAACTAAATGAGAATTTAGTAAATGAATGAGATTAAGAATAAAATCCTAAAGGGCTCTTTTTAATAATTAGAAAGTAATTAGAACAAAATATAACGAATATCGTGAGTTATCCAAGTATTATATTAAGCAGTTATCGAAGCAGTGTCTTTTCTTCAGTGCACTGCCAAGTGGCAGGTTCAAGGTACATATTCATACTCAAAGTCTGTTTTCTCGCTCCATAAGAGCACTCCTTAGATCAACAAGTTAATCCCTTCACAAAGTCTATGCCTTTTCCATACCTTATGTAGCCTAGAGCTTGGGAAAAGTATAGCGTCTGAGGTGGTTTCCCGTTGCCTCCTTAGTTAGGTGGATTAATTAGCATTTAATCCTGGGGGAAAATATTTCATGGTGAGGTGGGTCCCCTCTTGCCATCCTCAGCTCCTGCCTTTAGTCGCCTCTTACGTACACGCGGCAGATTGTTTGCGGTTGCCCAATTCTGCAGTGGTCCAACCACACCCGAGCACAACACGGCGAAGCATTATATGCTTAGGTAAACAACGCATAAAATTTTTCTTTGAAGTTACACGATGTTTTGCATAACCACACTATATGGCTTCATTTTTCATTTCAAATTTGATTTAATTTATTAAATTAATTACATTTTTTCAGGATGTTGTGGACGGCGATTATATTGGGCAACGCTTCTTTATTTGTGTATATAATGACGACAAAGTTACAAAACGTGTTGAGCCACTCAGTCAGTATAACAGTTGAACTGCAGTACAATGAGACTCTGCCATTCGCCGCCGTTACAATCTGCAACTCCAATAAATATAGGTCAGTTTTACTATTTATATTCAAATTACTATTTTCTTGGCTATTTTAGTCGTAATTCTGATATAATATTATACCGACTATTCCCATTCTTACGATTTATTAGAGATTATAAATGTGTTTATTTTACATGCTATTCAAATAAATCCAACCTATTTTACTCTTTCTTAGCTGGAACCAGTGGTGATGTCGGTAGATACTCGACCGCAGATCATTTATAGGCAGAGTTCAAATCCTGGGCTCTCCCGTCACTGACATCGCTTTCGAGTGAGGAAACTGACGTTAACATTATCTTAGTTTTGACGAGATGATAAACATCTTAGAGGTGAGATGTGGAAATAAATAATTGATTTTAATCGTCATGAAAAAATGTCAAAAGCCATCAAACTATCATATCTTCATGGAAGAATTGGAAATAGGAGATTTAACTTTCTCTTTATTAATTCTGGCGCAGAAACGAACATTATTCCGCCACTCTGCATTAACCAAAAGTGAATGAAACCTAGTAAGGATCCGAGGAAACCAAGCTGTAACTCGTTAAAATGTATAGTATTGCTAATAATATTGTGAATAAAACTGATTGAATATGTTTAAAAGGGGCTATATTTGTTAATTCGAATAGAGATACAGACACATTACTCTCTTCTACACAATATGAGCTCAACCTTTCCATATTTTAACTTAATAAACATCGCTTCAGACATGCTCTATGAGAGAGAAATACTCTCGGCATCTAAACTCATCACGCCTCAGCTTGAAAGAGTCGTCGACTCGAACTCACGGCTCCCGAAATTCGAACCTTCAACAAAGAGGCGAGAATCCGAGAACCCAATAGTTATAAACAAATAAAAACTCAGAAGGTAAAAAATCAGAATTCTATTTTATTCCCTGGCATTGCCATAATAAGGGAGTAGTGTACAATTTTGATCCAAAAGAAAGTGTGAGAAAGAGGCTTGTTGTTTTGTATTGCAGACTAACAGCTCTGCAAGAAGCGAGACTCTATGATCTGCTGGTTAATGACCAGACGACGCAGGTTTCTAACTCAACGGGTAACCGATTTCTTTATTCTTTATTGTAAGTCTTGATGAAGAGTATTCATTTTATACACGTACACATACACGTATACATGTTTATACAAGCTTCAGAATGCAGACTGCATTTCTGTTTGCAAGCACGAGAGCTCAATCATTACAGCAACTACTTCTAACTTTCTGGGAGGGTTGATAAATTTCTCCCTTCCATACAGACGGGAATTTATCATCTAATGAAAATTATCTCCACTAAGGATAGAAAGTAAGTTTTAATTAAGTGCTGTTGATTGCGAGCAAAGAATTTGAAAAAATAGAGGATAGGAGCTTTGGAAACTTTTAAATAGTCGTGAGGTACTTTCAGCCTTTGTTATTGTTATAATATGATATTTGTTTTGGGTTGGAGAAACTTGGAACTAATTTAATCTAACATTAAACACTGAACGCTTTCATATGAAGTTACTTATACATATACTGCAAATATCTTCAAATAAGACTAAATGTACCACCTGTCAAGATATCACTGGGGCACTACCAGTGACTTTTAAACCGAGGTTTGAATCCTTGATCTATTTTCAGACTTATGTGCAGCCATATTGGCTATCCATTAGCACAGCCAGCGTATGTTTTATTTATATTTCAGATAAAGTGAACAACTGCGATATATTCCAACTTCTTCCGGATGTTTGTAGAATTCCAGCCTCTCTGTATTCTAATAAACGAACTGAAAATGAAAAGAACGAGGTCATTATTATTGACATGAATGAGGTCACACGTGACGTGTGTCAGAAAGTGTGCACGAGTTTGTACAGCAGTAAGTGTAGCGCTGTGATGTACAACAGAGCGTACAGAAACTGCACGCTCACAGTGTACACCGGAGAGTGGCTGGATGAGGGTCAGAGTCCTTGTGGACAAGGAAGTCGTCGGACTGTTGAGTTCTACAGAAGAATTCGCTGTCTTGGTATGGTAAAAATACATTATTACTGTAAGAGTGGTACTGTAAAAATACAATGCTGTACTTTGGAAAAATACATTGTTAAAAGTGTATTGTTACATTTATTTATATCATCATCATCAACATCATCATCCTCCCTTGAATCCCAGTTTAACCAGGGCCGGGATACAAACGGACTGTCTCAAATCCTCTCTGTCCTACACCACACCACCAACAAATCTCCTATTTGAGACTTTTCCATTCGTTTAAATATTTGTAGCAATTTCTGGAGCCTAGGCGCTCACCAACCGAATGCCCGTTCTGACGTTGGTATGGATCTTAGTGCTTTAGTCGCCTTCTACGACACCTGCAGTCACCGGTTGGTCAATTCTTCAAACAACCCGGACACAACACGATTACATGTATTTATGTAATGCTAGTTATTTAACAAAAGAATCGATTTTTGAATCGTACCATCTGTTATTGAATTATGTGAGCGTAATATATCTATGGAATAACTATAAAAACATTTGAGTGAGTACAATTTTGTAATCTTTAAACTGTTAGCATTTTTAGTACATGGGCTATCTTTAATCTCTGCAATCGCACAACTTTGTTTGTTACAATATTTTCCTGTATCTCTCTCGTCCCTCCAAATTTAAATCTTTTCTTGACCCGTTAAGAAGAATTACTATTATGTCTCAATAAAACTTCGACCTGCTAAAAATGATCAGTGGAATTTAGCTATGAGCGAGTAACATTAAAAATGGCTTTCTATTGTCGTTCTCTTTGTGACTATTGTGAATTTATGCTTATATTCATGTAGCCACGGGTAGTATCTCCTGTGACTTTGAGAACAACGACTGTGAAGAACTTCTAATAAGCGACATGAGCGAGAAGGATTTCTGGCGTAAAGCCATGGCAGAAGAGCAACCAGTGCTAACTGACAACTCTCTAGATATTGGTAGCACTACACTTTCATACTCTATGCTTTTATATTATCTATTTTCTCATTTACTTAGGAGCATGTAATCAGTTAAATTCTAGTTCAACGTTGCGAACTCAACATATACGATTAGCGATGAATTTGAAACCGAACAACTATATAAAAGAGAGGTACAAATCTATGTTTAACGGCATTTCCTTATCATAGAGAGATTCTGGAAGAGTCTTTACGGTTGGGATTCTCAGCACCTGCCACTCAGTCAAGCATTATATCCACTCAAGCATCCAGCAACGTCCGGAACATTCAAGAAAAATTGAGGCACAAATTCAAAACGTCATCCTTTCACACAGACACGAAACTACTTTTTGCCAATACGTTAAAAATAATTTATCCGGCTGTAAAAGTTTAGTAGTAAGGCTCGCACATATCTCAGTCATAGAAGATAGTTATTACTTAAGCACCACATACTAGTAGTACATAGTCATTTAAGTACCACATACCAGTAGTACACAGTTATTGAAGTACCCCATACTAGTAGTACATAGTAATTTATGTACCACATACCAGCAGTACACAGTCATTTAAGTACCTCATACCAGTAGTACACAGTTATATAAGTACCACATACTAGTAGTATATAGTTATTTAAGTACCACATACCAGTAGTACACAGTTATTTAAGTATCACATACTAGTAGTATATAGTTATTTAAGTACCACATACTAGTATATAATTATATAAAGTTCTCGTCGTCTCGTGTCTGAGGCACATGAACACTTGCACCCATCAAGTCTTTTATCTTCAAAGAGTTATGACATATTTACTGCTGTTGGCCAGTAACGACTTTATTTTTAATAATGCTGCTCAACAAGTTTTCCTCCATGTTTTACAAAATAGAAGCAGTCATCAGTACGACTAATCGACAGCAAAAGTTTCTAAGATACTTAGGTCTACTTAGGTTAGGTCTTTTATTAGGTGTACAGTTTGCTGAAGAGCAAGCTATATCGAGGACGACTCAAGCAAATATTCATAGGCTTTCTACTTATGAAAATGCCATAATATTGACTTCATGATTTCTAAGCATAATAATTTGAAAAAGCGATTTCAATTATTTATCGATTATCTTAATAATTTTACGGAACAGTGGCAGAATACATTACTTTCTGAGAATTCCGTGTCTTGAAGTATTACCGCAAGTTCAATCCGGGTATAACGAAAATCTAATCTAGAAACATACACAGAGCAAAGAAACAAACACAGAAAATCAACAAATATATAAGAAATATACAGAAAAAACAGTGAACGTACACAAAAAAAATTTCATAAACTTAGAGCTGTATTTTTACATTTTAAGTTATTCATCCATATTCTTAGATTAAGGTAGAGTCATTTTTAAATGATTCTAAAACTTATACCGGACACTACCTTAATCTAAGAATATGGATGAAATTGATTATTTGTCCGGTATAAAACTTATACCGGACACTACTTTAATCTAAGAATATGGATGAATAACTTAAAATGTATAAATACAGCTCTAAGTTTATGAAATTTTTTATGTGTACGTTCACGGTTTTTTCTGTATATTTCTTATGTATTTGTTGATGTTCTGTGTTTGTTTGCTTCTTTGCTCTGTGTATGTTTCTAGATTAGATTTTCGCTCATGTTCTACTACTTCCACTTTCCGTTGTAAGTTGAAAACACATCTCTTCCCGCCATAGATTTTATTTCATCTTGCCTGACTGTTTTTTTGATCACCGGACCGGCACTGTTTAGGATCTTTTATTTCTCTTCAGCACGTGTTTTTTCAGATCGTTTGGGGTGAATCGATTTGTAGTGACATGTGATGGGGGACGTCCCTGACATCATCCTTGTATGAGGAAACGGACGTTAAACCTTTATTATTATTATTATTATTATTACTATAAAGGCCATTGAGTCCAAATCCTGAATTGAATATTTTTTTTAATATCAATGTACTCCGAATAGTTAGGATTGTCACTCTCCAGAATTCATAGTTGTTACCATTTGTGGTTTCTAGTTTGTGCACAAAATTAAATCGATGATAAAGAATCTAATTGATGATAAAGAATCTAATCGATGATAAAGAATCTAATCGATGATAAAGAATCTAATCTTCTTAATTAAATCCTTTATCATCCATAATATATTTAAAGAGTAACATATAGTGGATCCCCATGTTGTGTCTGAGTTGTTTGAAGAATTGACCAACCGTTGATTGCACGTGTCGTAGAAGGCGACTAAAGAACTAAGATCCACACCAACGTCAGAAGGGGCATTCGGTTTCTGAGCGCCTAGGCTCCAGAAATTGCTTCAAAAATTTTAACGAATGGAAACGTGTCAAATAGGGGATTGACAGATGGATGACTTGATATAGGACAAGAAAGATTTGAGGCAGACTATGCTTATCCCAAATCTAGTTAAACTGGGATTCAAGGGAAAATGATAATGATGAAGATATCTAAAGAGTCTAATTGGTGGTATTTAATTACCATTTGAAGTATTTAATTGATGAAAAAGCTCAGTTAGAAACCAAACTAACCGAGCGATTGATAGTAATTTAATTAATTAACAATTAAATGATTAGGTGATGTTTGTCCACAGGCTCCGGACACATTCTGAACCTGGTGCACACGGAGACACGTCCCGGATACAAAGCTCGAGTCCACACTCCCTATCTCAACACGACCGGCAAGTGTCTATCGTTCCACTACTGGCTGCACCGGGGGGTTCCGGGTCTATCTGACTACCCGACACTCTCAGTCCTCGTCCTCTCCGAGGAGCGGGAGGAGCTTACGCTGAGCGAGAGGAAGTCCGGTCCAAGGTCTTGGAATCGATTTCTTGAAGAGCTTCCTAATGGTGTTCATCAGATAGTAATCGAGGGAAGGAGAGGATATACAGGGGCTTCTGGAATCTCAATCGACGACCTGAGGATACAGGATTGCAATCTCTTCAGTATGTACATGTACATGTAGTCGTTATATTCATTATTTATGTTTAAATGTAATATATATATATATATATATATATATATATATATTACATATTATATATATATATATATATTTATATACAGACATACATACATACATACATACATGCATACATACATACATACATACATACATACATATACAAACATATATATATATATATATATAATTATATATGCAGTATATATATGTATATACATATATATGCATGTATTGTATAGTATATACATACATATATATGTATATATATATATTCTTGTATTCACCGTTATATGTATATATATATATATATATATATATATATATATATATCTATATTGAATAAAACATATATATATATATATATATATATATATATATATCTATATTGAATAAAACATATATATATATATATATATATATATATATATTGCGATAAAACTTAAGTTTTTAATACAATTTGTTGTTGAGTAATGTAAGTTATTTTTGTGTTTGTTCGTATTTGATGTGGATAGGGGTACCACTGGGCATAGACCAAAACTGTTATTAAATTATTGATTTGAAATTAATACATACTTGAAACTGTTTCTTTTGCACATGTACTTTTTTGGATAGTTGTTTGTTACTTGGCAAAAACAGGTATCGATATTATACTGATCGAGATATAATCGATATTATACTGATCGAGATATAATCGATATTATACTGATCGAGATATAGTCGATATTATACTGATCGAGATATAGTCGATATTATACTGATCGAGATATAATCGATATTATACTGATCGAGATATAATCGATATTATACTGATCGAGATATAGTCGATATTATACTGATCGAGATATAGTCGATATTATACTGATCGAGATATAGTCGATATTATACTGATCGAGATGTTAAAAGCAAACGAAATGGTCAAATATAACGGGAATCTAATCTTCGCTCATGTTTTTCTCTATCAACTTTCTCTAGCAAGCATAAAACTTACCTTTTCCCATCATACACATAATCAATCTACCCTGACCATTTTGATCACTGGACCGGCTTTCGCTTAGGACCTTACTTCTCCTCAGCACCTTTCTTTTGCAGATTGGTCTGGGTGAATTGATCTTAGTGATGTGTGCTGTTGGGGACGTACCTGACCTCATCCCTGGATGAGGAAACATACCTTAATTATTATCATTATTATTATTAAAGCTATTTCGAAAACAAGTCTTATCAAGCAGCAACATTTTGAGCTTGATGCATTCAAGCGTTATTATATTTATCATCATACTGATGAATTTAGTAATTGTAGGTATCGTGAATGAACATAACTACCTTTTCTTATATGAAATATGACCTGCAATTGATCTCACAGATTGATAGAAAATCTAAGTTTAATTAATACAGATCTACAAGTACCAAACGGGAGCTGTTTGAAATGATCCGGTTCGGATTTAAAAGCGTTCTAGTTTACTTTCGTAAATATGATCCCAACTCGGCTCAACTAGGTAGTGACTGTGGAATTGCGTGAGAATAGAAATTTATGTTATGTGTGCCTATCATTTCTTAGTGATACTTAAAATAGCGGAAACATATTTAATAATAGAGTTGACTTGTCAGATTCAAGAGCTATTGTACATGTAGTTGTATTCTTATTTGAGCTTTCGTCGCAGTTTAAAATTATATCTCTAAAGGAGTTGGTTTATTTAAAGAAGTAAAGAATCTCTATAATACATGCTATGCAGTACTAGCGCTGTCTTGTCCGATCACTGCTTTTATATTACCATACTGGTTGCAATCTGGACTTGTATAGGCCTATACACACAAACACACACACAGACACACACACACATGTATATATATATATATATATATATATATACATATATATGTATACATATATAATATTAATATGTATATATAAACCTATTTATATGTATATATATAAATCTGTGAATTGATCTATAACCATCTATTGGAAGGTCCGTGGCATATAATTCTTCTACATATTTTATCCCCTGCTTTTCTCTTCATATCAACATATGAATTAGTTATGAATTCATCCAGCATCCCAAGTCTCGGTTTTCCTCTAACCCTTTTCCCTTCCGTTCTTCCTTGAATTTCCACTTTTAGTAAACTATTCCCTTTCAGCCAATTCGACGCGGATCAGTATGTGTGGGGTTCAAATCCTGGCCTCGCCCGTCACTGATATAGCTTTCGAGCGAGGAAACTGATGTCAACATTAGCTTTACCAGCTTATATATATATACATATTGTATGTATGCATGTAAAAAATATTTATATATATCTAACATGTATACTTATATATATATATATATGTATATATATATATGTATATATATATATATATATATATATATATATATATATATATATATATAGTAACTCCAGTATATATGTTGTATTATTAATGTGTGTGCAGACAACTACAACGAGTGTAAGAGGACTCGTCTGGGCAAGGACTACATCGGAGTGAGGAACATTTCCTCTTCCGGTGAGCCGTGCCTGCGCTGGGACGAGCTAAACAGTCCACTGGTGGGGAGGTTGTCAGACCTGAATAGCGAGAATGCGCACAACTTCTGTCGCTACATCTCTCTCTCCAACTGGAATGGACCCTCGTGCTTTATTCGACGACCTTCTGGAGAGGCCGTGGTGGAGGAGTGCGACATCCCTTACTGTCGTAAGATGCTATTTGTACATATGTTAGAGACTGCTAACGTAAAATTCATCATCATCATCATCATCATTATCATCATCATCTACCCTTAAATACCAGTTAAATTAGGATCGGGATACGAATAGACCTTATTCAATCCTAAAGACCTTTGAAGTTTTTCCTTTCTCTTAAATTGAAAAATAATATAATATCTAAGGCTAACGTAGATATTAAGATAGATATTTCGAAATCACGTTAGTAGCTGCAGTTAATGCATACATGGACTGCATACCGGGATTACATTACGTTTGAAAAAACAGGGTGCTACAGGTATGAAATGCGATCTTTGAAAGTTCGTTTAGGGAGCAGAAGCAGCGGTATTTATACCTAAATGTAAATTTGTAGCCCCTTAATAAAAAATATTTAGTATAGGTACATTGTTGGCATAACTTCTATTTAGAGAAACGATGATTCTTGTGGATAATTGTGATGATTGTTAGTGAGCAAGAAAGCAAACCTTGTGCAGAAATTCGAAAGCCAGAATTGCATTTGGCCCTCTACTAACTATACGAAGATGAAATTAGTTTAAAGAAGTCGTATCACATAGATTTTAATCATAACAATTCTCTTAGATTTCAGAATTTTGCAATCTCAATGGCAAAATTTTGTGGGCGGGTAGACATTGCGGATCAATCAGCTTTCTGATCGACTTCTTGTTTATTAGTGAGAGTGATGGAAAAAAGTGAATTGGGAATATACACTTTAGATTATCCAATCGGGTGGAGCCTAGATATAGAGGGAGATAGGAAGAGATCTGACAACATTTTTTTGTGAAAAATCTTACGGCTATACAGAAAGTTCGCTGCTGGCAATTGTTTATCATCATTCAAGGCTACAAGTAGAGAAATACGAGATTAGGAATATGAAATGATTTCGTATGTAGATATGAAATGAAAAACAGATAATAATGAAAAGCGGGAAGGTTGCAAGAATTGAATCTACCGATAGTCAGAGCACTGAGACCGATAGAGTGAGAGAGAGAGAGAGAGAGAGAGAGAGAGAGAGAGAAAGAGAACAGAGAGACAGAGAGAGAGAGGGTAATTCTGCAGTAAATTATAATGGTATTTTTTCAGAGTGTTCAGATGAAGAGTACCGCTGTGACAGCGGGATGTGCATTCCTCGGGCACTTCTGTGTAACGGTATCAACGACTGTCTCGACTTGAGTGACGAAACGATTCCGTGCAGTAAGTTGCATTTGATGGAACGGTTAAAAATAGGATTGTAATATGAAAATATTAGTTACGTCTGTTTTGGTGGTGTTAACAAAGAGATAGAATTCTTAGTATCGTACCTGTATTTCATAACTTAAATTTATTTATTTATAAGTTATCCATCTAAGGAAGATTTAAACGCTCCCATTCTCTTCATACTATTAATAATTATTATTACTTATATTTATATAAATACCTATACTATATTAATTTTATGTATAGAAACATAGACACTGAACGTAATTATTTGCTATTTTGATGTCGAACAATAGTTTAATCCGGAGTTGTTTTGTTTCAATCTATCAAATAGTTTACTGTAGCAGATTTCTCTACTTAATTAAAGAGAATGAAAATAGTTATTCAATTAATTCCTTGAATTAATAAAGTAAATTATATATTTATTTGTTATGACTTAAATACTGGATGGCTAACAAATTTCTTTAACTCCTTTCAAATAAATGCGAACTCAAGTGTTTAGATTTGTTGCTATTAAACGAACTTCAGGTATGTCATGATTGGAGCTTAGACAGATATTGAGGCTTGTAAAGAAATTCTAATATAGACGTGCAGTGTATATGTACATGGGTACAGTTTCATTCAGTAATCTTTTATTATTTGGAAATATCTTAATAACCACAAGATGATTAATTCATTATAGTATTATTAATAAATAATAAGTAATTAATAATTATTAAAAGTTTGAAAACGTCAGCACAGTAAAAGTATGTCTATAAAGCTATTAAGTATTAAAAATCTTCAAGAAAAGATCCACAGTTTTAAATTGATTTGATTATTAAGATATGAAATTTAATTTCATATCCTAACGTGTTGCAGAAGACAAACAGGACCTGGAGTGTAACTTTACGGATAATTACTTGTGCGGATACAGAACGACTGAGATAGGATTGCTGAAGTGGACGCGACTATCAGCCTGTGATCTGACCTACTACACCATTGCCTCTATCAGTTTCACCATACCACTTCTTGGTAAATTCTGTCTATAACTCTGACAGTGTTAACTACATTTTAAAAGCTTGGGCTCTGAAGTAGAAATTACATTTTCGCCAACGAGCAATTCTCCTTTAATACCTCATTCTGGAAATGGTTTTCAGTTTTACAGATTTCTGAATCGCAACTTTTATGATAAGTTATCTTGAGTTTTAATTTGGCTAGACTTCTTAGGACGTATTGTTGTAAGGGATGAGGGTTTAGCTCTCTATTTGAATAGTGTTGTGATTAGTTTGATTATGCTTCGTTATAGTGACTCTCTAAATAAGCTTGTAGAGTAATCGATTATATAGGATTAGATTATATAGGGTTAGCTTATATTGGATTTGCTAACACAACAACAACAGCTAGAGTAGTACTGACATCAATGACAACAGCGAGCACTATCGAAACATATCCAAGCAAGGTGAGCACAGAGAAGGTCCAAACCAGACAACATTCTATGTATATATTTCATACTTACAAAATACATTTTCAGTTGGCGTCTTTGTGTTTAACAATATCATGTGTTTTAAGACCATCAGTAATATGTTCATTCTATTGTGGACCTATGGGTACAGTATTCAGTTCCAGAGCTCATCTTGTCATTGAAATGCTTTCGAGACTGACTCTAAACTCAGCGTTAGCCTTTGGCTTGTAATTGTATTGATTGTTTTACAGAACCGTTCATGTTTCTGGACTCTAAACTAGGGCAGAACGGAGACCAGATTCAACTGGTTTCACCGCTGCAGACATTTCCCAGCTCCACCCTGTTGCAGATGAGCTATCTGCTGATAGGCGGAGTCAATCAACCCTTGGCAGGCTTGAACGTCTATCAGTACTCATCTCTCCATGTCCCCGTCAGGCTGCTCCATCGCGCTCAGGATTTTTCCAGGAACGACCTGCAGGTAGCGGAGTTCTGCGTGCCACCGGGAACCTATCATCTTCTCATAGTGGCCGTTCAGGGACGTCCCTACCAGTCAGATGTTGCTGTCAACAGTGTCACAGTTATAGGCGATTGTGATGAAAAGTTTAGTCCAACAGGTGAATCAAATCTGATGTAACTCCCCTCTCTCTTCTTTTAATAGTATTTCGTCTGATATCTACATTTTGTTTAGATTTTTGTGGAATTTATGGCGTTTGAAGTTAACAATAAAAATTGATTCACCAAATGCATAAAGTGGAATAAAAGTAACCTTAAAATTAAACTTAGTGCATATAGTTTGGGTCCTATTGAAGGCTGAGAAATCTTCCCAATAACTCATATCATATTAAAGGTTTAATGCCCGTGTATCCTCATCCTTCGACAATGTCGGCTAGGCGAAAGTTTTATATAGTGCAACTTCTTTCACTTCATGTCACTAACATTTACAAGATCATTCATTGTTTCATTGAGTTTTGTTATGTCTTCCTCTTTATAGTCTTGATATCCACGTTACGGACGTCACTATATGCAGCATTGTGATATACATGTATGCTATAATAATAGGTTTCCCGATGGATTTCCAATGGAGTTCTTGATTGATCTTCAAGACTGCTTTACGGGACTGGTTTACGCGACTGCTTCTAATCTGCAGTTAAATACTTATTGTTTGAGCTTTTCAGAACAACATATGGAAAATTAAAGCAGAAAAAATTCACGCAGGCCTAGAAATCTTAACGCAATTGCAAAGTACTGTAAATTAAATACTCCTATGTACTTTTATATTAAATCTAATTTAAAATAAGAAACTGATATCAAAGTCAAACATCTTATCACTAAACCAGAATCTAGTGGACGTAAGCAAAGTATAAATAACAAACATAAATAATTATGTTTTATTTTTTATGTGTTTTAGTTGATACATTTAATTGCTCCTTCTCAACGCTATGCGGATACAATTTCATTTCTACATCCGCTCTAATCACAGCCACTGTGGCATACGTCAAGGAGTCGCTAACACCTAATTCTAACAATGGTAAACAATGCGGCTTAACTAGTGGCTTATGTTCTCTTAGGTGACAGGTTCATGGTACATATTCTTACTCGCAGATTGAATTCAAGTACAAGTAGATCTGTAAGATCACCAAGTAAATCCAATCATAAGGATATATTTTTAAGCATTTATGGACCAGTGGCCCTATTATTCAAAGCTATAGACTATTTTATTGCATTTTAAAGGCATAGTCTTATTTAAAAATTAACTCGTTGAGCTATGGAATGAATTTTATGGAGCATGGAAGCTGACTCTGAGTAAGAAAATATTCCTTATACCTGCCAATTGGCAGAACACTAGAGAAAGATATACTGGCGGCTCTAATAGTAGATCTCATCTCATTGCATCTCTTATTTCGTTTTAAAGAGTTAATTTTGAATAATAAATACAGTCCCTGATCATAGACTGAAATTTCTTAGAAGCGGCATATTTATCTTCAATTGGGCACCTCTTTCATGATGCAGACTTGTCAATCACAAAATTCTTCACATCTACTTCCGTTACATCTTCTAGTTTATCCATCAGTATTACTAACTCCTTAGCACATCTGGTCGTTCTCTTTTCATTTAGATGGCCAACAGTGTTATACTTTACTTAACTTTATTCTGCAATATCTCACATTCAAGCCTGCTTAATGGCTTGTAATTAAAGTTAATGCACCAACAGGAGTATGACACGAATATAAAGATTTTGGCAAATTGGTGTTTTAGTTTGTTCAAGAAATTTTTCGGCCGTTGAAGGAACAATTACGTCACCTAACTACCCGAGTGATTACTCGAACAACCTCAGCTGTGAGGTCTGGATCACTCAGTCTCGCTCAGCTATCATTACCATCCAGTTCATCGACCTGTCCATTGAACCACAGGAGGATTGTCTGTATGACAGCCTGGAGGTACGGTTGAAATTCTCTTATTTCTGCAGATTTAAGGCTAATGCCAAGTTTAACGCCAGTTTTCTGCTCGAATAGCATGTCAGTGACGGGAAGAGCACTGAATATGAACCCTGTAGCTACTGATAACGGTCGAACAACTTTCCAACAAGTTTAACCCTATCAGTTCTGTCAAGGTGCAAATCTAATGAATATATTCAAATAGCTTCAAGCCTGCCTTAACTCTTAGTAAAAAGTCTTAGTAACCCATTATGCTGACCCCATCAAGAAGGCTAAGCATTTCCAATCATTAATGTAGCCTATAAATTGGAAAATAAATTTTCTAAAGTGGTTTTCCATATCCATCCTCAGTTGTTACTTAGTAACTTTTTAGGACGTATAGTTACGGGTTTTCTATTTTGAATGACCCAGACACACCAGGAAGACGATAAAAAATTTATTTATTTTGATAACTCAAGTTTTCCTTAATTAAAACTATCCTGTAATTATAATTATATATTAATAATAATAATAACAATAATTTTATTACTATTATTAACAGTCATAATAATAATATAAATAATAATAATAACCATCTTCATCAACAACAGCAGCAGCATTATAAAGGCATGAAGTCCGTCTCATCATCTAGGAATGTTAGCAAGAATGTTTGAACAAAGTTATAACGACGTTTAAGATAAATAAGAGAGTCCTAATTTTATTTAACATATTGTTCAGCACCTATAAAATAATATACAGAAAGTATTGCGGAGCTGTCTGCATTTATGCATTTTAGATTATTTAGTCCTAAATTGAGATCAATAATCTACTCCAAAAATTATTATGAACTTGATTTTGAATGTTTTGTAGTTACTGTAAATATAACTTTGTAACGTAAGTAAATTTAGAATATCTGTTGATTAAGCTCAGGCTGAATCTGAAAATAATAGTAAATAATTGATTTATTTCAGCATGATCGGATTAGGTGACAAGAACTAAATGCCCATGACTTAGAAATTATTTATAAATGTCATCTTTCATCTTTGCGACAGATCTTGGACGTGATGACCAATCAATCCAACACGTACTGTGGACACTCTTTTCCAGCTGATTTCCGGTCCACAGGATCTCTGCTAAGGATAACTCTGAGGTCTGACGGTTCAAACACTGGCAGAGGATTTAAACTGATGTATAAAGTCAACGTTGCGGCTTCTGACCGTAAGTACGGCATTCGGATAGTTCTGACGTCCCTGACATCACTGGATGGGAAAACGGACGTTAAACCTTTAGTATTATTACTATTATTATTAATACTATTATTATTTAGCTCAGAATGCATTTAGGAACATATTAATGTTCAATGATAGAAATTTAACACATATAAGATATCCCACTGTAAAACTGTCGCGACTGTTGTAGTGCTGAATAATTGTGGTGATGAAAGAAATATTGCTTAATTAAAACCTACATGCCCTTAATTGCGATGTAACAGAGCGATACCATGTTCACAAAATCATTGGTTTTCATCATTTGGCAGGTAGTGATGGTGTGTTTTCCATTGACTGAAATTGTTTGCTGTTGATTATACGTTTTGCCATTGACTATAATTATATGTTCGCCTTGAACTATATGTGTTCGCCATTGACTATAATTTCAATGGCAGATAGTTACAATTATGCAAGCTGCTTGTAATTTTTATTCATTCAAAGTAGGTCAGTTTGAAGATAATGTACAATTTAATAAAGTACTTTTTAGTTAGTACTTTGAACATGTACATGAATCAAAGAGCAGTAATCAAAATCCAACAAGAATACTCAGAAGAAGGTAAAATACGACGTGGAGTAAGACAAGGTTGTAGCATTTCGCCGCTGCTGTTTAACATTTACGCTGAGGCAATGATGGAGGAAGCCATGTAAGACTTGGAAGAAGGAATAAAAGTAGGAGGAATTTGGTACAAGATGTACGATTTGCAGATGACCAAGGAATGGTAGCGGGCAGCGAGATTGGATTGCAGAAGATAATGGATAGGCTGAATGATACGGCCCTAAGATATGGCATGAAGATTAATATAAAAAAAACCAGGGTTATGAGAGTGTCCAATAATAAAGGTGACGTTAATATCACAATAAATGGTACGAAATTGGAAAAGGTAAGGAGTTTCAAATATTTGGGTCATACTATAACTGATTACGGGATGAGACAGAAATATGCAGTAGGATTGCACAAGCAAAAGCGGCCTTTGGTAGTAGAAAAGAACTATTATCAAAAAGTCTAAAGAAAGACACAAAGATAAAGATAGTGAAAACTTTGGTTTGGACCGCGCTATTGTATAGATGTGAAACATGGACCTTAAGGAAGGAAGATATTAGGAAACTGGAGGCATTGGAAATGTGGATTTGGAGAAGAATGGAGAGGATTAATTGGACTCAAATTATATGTTACAAATGTGGAAGTCCTGGAGAGAGTTGGCACAGATAGACAGTTGATAAATGTATTAAGAAATAGGAAGAAGAGATGGATAGGACACATTGTAAGGGGGGAAGGTCTATTAAAAGAGGTCATAGAAGGTAGAATGGAACGAAAAAGAGGCAGGGGCAGGCCGAGATTAGGTATGTTATATGAATTAAAGACCCACTCATATGTGGAAATGAAGAGGAAGGCGGAAGACAGAGAAGAGTGGAGGCGTTATGTACCATGGACCTGCCAGTAGGCAGTGCACTAAGAGAGAGAGAGAGAGTGCTACTGAACTATTTTATTCTATCTATTTACTGTAAGACCAAAGTTTACTTAAATTTTCTAATAATATATCCTGCAATTCACAAAATAATATATCACTTCTTTGAAGAAATTTGACAGATGAGATGGAAAATTAACCGTTAAGAACAAATGATCGATTTATTGATATAGTAATAATAATAATTGTGGCGATCTGGGCGAGAAAGCTTTTCTGTGGTAACGCTTGTCTGTGAATCTGCAGCATTGCAAATCGGTTTGTTTTCGCAGTAATTTGAACGACACGGCATTTATTAAGTCATGAAGAGCCGGATTAGAGAAAGAGAAACCTCCTATTAGGAGTTAAGTAAACAAAATAATAGTAATAACAATATATATATATATATATATATATATATATATATATTATTTAACTATATTATTTTACTATATTATAACAATATTTAAATATAATATAATATAATATTAATATAATACTATTTTATTATCTTATTTTACTCTATTATAATTATATATTATAACAATATTTAAAATATTAATATAATATTATTAATATTTACTTATAATAATATTTCTATTATTAATAATTGATAATACTAATTACAGTTACTTTTACTATCTTTATTATTCCAATCTAAACGCTACATTAAACGTTGTTAAGGTCTTAACTTTTGTGAATGATGAGCTTGTTGATCTGCGGAATGTTCGCTCAGTGAGAGTCCAATCAGTCTTTGATTTTGAATATACATATTGGACCTTCCGCTCCTCAAATACTAGAGCGAGTTATATATTAATTATTTCATCGACATCGATACTGTCTCTAGCCAGTGGGGAAGTCCGTAAGTCTTAGATATCGGGCTGTGGATCAGAATGCGCAGGGTTCAAATTATGGGCTCGCCCGTCACTGATATTGCTTTCGAGCGGTGAAACTGACGTTAACAGTAGTTTTACAGCTCTATAAATGATTATTTGCAGCCGATGATTACATGCTGATGATACGATACGCGGAGGTAAATCGATCACCGATGTACAAAGGTCATTCAACTCGACTCATTTCTCCTCCAATTAGAATCAACTCACCATCTTGCCTGCAGTGCGTCATCACAGCATTCACTCGGTTTAACATCAGCCTCGGACGCCTACAGAACTCAAGTCAAGGATATACAGAGGCCATTCTCTTCCATTCCCCGGAATCACTCGGACCCGCCTGGCAGCTTTTAAAAATTGATATCAATTCGGTTATGACGTCAGATGTGGTTGTCATAGTTACAGCCAGCTCTGATTCGTCCACGGATACAATGCTTCTTCTGCGTGACATCAGCATGACGTCAGGATCTTGTCGCGTTATTCAGGGTTTGTATATTTCTGGTACTCTTGAACGTAATTTTGCGGGTACTTATGCAGCTGGAAAGACTGTGACGTACCTTTTTTGCCTACCCGTGAGCCTATCTTTGCCTTTACTTAATATTTTCTTCATAGCTTTGAATTGTTGCCGTGTTTAAAATTTAAGTTATTGATGATCTGCTCTGATCTATGATGATTAGCGTAATTGCCTCCTAAGCAAACAAAAGATTTTTTCTGTTCAAGACGGCCCAGATTCCGTTATTCACAAAGTCCGCCTCAAACTGTTCTAAAGATTAGTAATTACGTAATTAAGGATTGGTCAATATTTGTTAAGTGCTTTGTTTCAAAGAGCCTTTTATATTGTAATGCATTTCCTGGTGTTAAGCATAGTTGTCAGTTTTAAACACAAAAGCGGAACTTCTCGGACTACCCAGCTCAAAGGCTGCGTCTGTCAACTTAAAACCTCGCAATTGTATAACTGAAAATAGCGAGGTGAAGTGGTTTTGACTGTTTAAACACAGGACTCTTGCAGTTGTTTGAAGATAAATTTTCTAAATAAACTTGTTGCACGCAGGTTCAGTGACTGCGGCAAGGAGTTTGAACTGCTCATTTGATGACACGGGGCAGTGTGGTTACATGGACTCATCAGAAGAGGAACTTCGCTTTGTCAGAGCTCTCGATAAATCTCAATGTAAGAATTTCGTTAAATTTGAGGAATAGGCCTATTTAACTAAGCAGCTAAAAATTGATTAATTTTTAAAATTAATTTACTAAGCCTGAGCCGTTTTCTTAATACCTTAGCTTCTACAGCTATCGTTCTCTTTTTCCAAAGTTGGCGTAGGTCAGGCTTAATGTACTTATAGAAATTAGTTCTCAAACCTCTTTGACGTTATTGAAAGGGCACTCCTTAAAACTGAAAGTTAATCCTTTCACAATGACAATTCTATATGTTCGCGAGGTAGCCTGGAGCTTGGGGAATAAGGCTTCTAGAATAGCTTCCATTTGGCTTTCTCATTTCTTACTTGATCGCCTGTTACGTTACGTGCAGCTTACGGTTTCAGTGGCTGAACCGACTCTACATGGTCATCATTGCGTAGGCCTACGTACTGGCTATAGCTCTTGTTTATAGCAAATTTGCCTGATAAGCAAAATTCATCACGTGTTCTAAACACTGACAGTACCCTTGGTTGAGGAAACAGACATTAAATTGAGCAGCCTTTGTATTCATTGTATCTGACAGTGCCTTACATGCGCGCCACATTCTCGACGCCCTCCCAGTCCACTAGACCAGCGATCCTGCGATCACCTGTTGTGAGGTACCTCACCCAGCAGTGCCTCAAACTCTACTACTACTCCTCCAGTCATGATCTCTCTCTGACCATCAGCATCGACCCCTCTCCATCCACCGTGTCCAACTCCACCTACAAGCTGCTATATGGGATGAAGTACCTCTACTTCCCTCTCCCTCCCGGCTTAACTTTCTCGCTGATCATTGCTGTGGTAAAGGATCCAGACGCAAAGGAGCGGAGTACCACAAAGAGTATGCTGGAGGAACTAAGGGTTTACGAGATAGTCACCTGGTCAGGGGAGTGTCCCGATTTTGGTAAATATAAATTTCAGCAATGTTGTCATAAACCGGTATTTATAACATTTTAATTAATTGTTAAGTACTATACGTTTATTTGCATATACAGTATATACAAAGAGCAATGCATAAACGTTAAATTGAAATGCAATACTCGCAGATAAATTTACAATCAATAAGCTATCAAAGCTCTATAGTTCTAAAATATTTTTGACCCAAGACACTAAAGTTATACCGTCCGGGCGTGTGCCATCTGACCTTGATAACCTGCTTGGTACCTTCGAGGAAGGAATGCTTGCTCGTGAAAGGGCAGGCAATAGTATGTCGTTTAAATTGTGATGTAGAGACATTCTACCTGAGCTGCGTTTGCAGGAGAGACTATGGAGACCCAATGCATCGACTTCATGACCGCAGGGGCAGATGTGCGGTTCGCATGTTTTCGCCCCTAAACGGTAGCTCACTGCCACTAGAATTATCTCATTGTCTAAGAAAAGCCAAAAGGAAGCAATAAGATGAGCGTGAAGTCGGTTCATCTTTTGAGTGACACAGCTAGGAGTCGAGATCTGTCTGTTGCCCTAGAATGGGACTCCAAAAGTCGATTACAGTTCCGATCCACGTAGGGCGGTCCCATGACTTTTGGTTACTGACTGAGGCAGAGGGTGGAGCATTGGAAGTGAGATATTTGAACCAAACAGACAAGTAATGTGTTACTGGCTCAAACAAAGACAAGACTGAGTTGAATTATTATTATTATTATTAATATTAATATTAATATTAATATTATTATTATTATTATTATTATTGTTACTCAATCAGATAACAAAACCCATGCTGATTTAATTTTACTCAAATTTTGTATCGCTTATGGCTATATGGTTATACTGTGTAATTTATCCTGTAGAATGCAGTTCATTATTTTAGTACAGTCTGCAATCAATGGGTTGGTATTGTGTTTTACACAGACGACACGGCAAACATCAGCTGCAGGTTTGAGAACGTCTTCTTGTGCGATTACATACAAAATAATCTCTACGGGTCTGACTGGACCTGGATAAATATCTCCAGCTTCCAGCTAAATGGAAAATTGTTTAACATTTCAGACAACACCAATCATTCAGGTAAATTACGATATACAGAGTGGTCCAGAATAAATTAAACTACTTTGAAGACTAATAACTCTGGCAATTTTTATTCAAACGTCTTACTTTATACTAAATTAGAGACTATTCTCTTTTCTATTAACTTGCTATATATCTAAGAGATACTAATATAAATGTTTGAGAAATTATCATTAGTCGCCGATACGTAAAAATCTAAATCTAAAAATCAAGAATTCAAGATTATGCATTAGGCCTTAACTATTTCAAAAAGCGCATTGCAGTTTCTATCAATGTCCTAAATGAATTGATAAATAATTAAACAAATGTTCAATGTGTCCACCATGTGCCCGAATAACTGCATTCACCCGCTGGGACCACTGATCAATTGCCGAGTCCACGAGTGTTTGACTGATTTCAGCCCAACGGAGAACAATGACTCGTTTCAAATGTTCAACGTCGTGTCTTGGTTCACGATAGACTAATTGCTGAAGACAATAGTAAACGATCAAATAGTAAATCGGTTTCAAATCAGGGGGGTTGTTAGGTGGCCAGTTCTACGGTTCAATAAACTCTAGCAGGTTTACTTTCATACAGGCGATCATATGACATGAAAAACATGAAAATTAAATATCGGTGACTAATAATAATTTCTCAAGCACGTGTAATAGTATCTTTTAGATATTTAGCAAGTGAATATAAAAGAGAATTTTATTTCATTTAATGCATTAAGTAAGAGGTTTGGTAAAAATTGTCAAAGTTATTAGCCTTCAAAGTAGTTTCATTTATTCTGGACCACCCTGTACATATACGTTTAAGATTCTTGGGAGCTGCATATTCCACCAATAGTTTATCATCGTTGTGTTGTCGCTTAATTCAATTAATAATTTGCATAGAGAAACTTTTAAAGAAACTTAATTTGCATATGCTTAGTAGAATATTGCTATAATTTTAGCTAGGAAAATTTGCCTTAAACTCTTTGTACTAAAAGTTGCACTTTAATGAATTAACATTTTAGACTTTTAAATCATATTATTGATTCTCAGAAAATAGGCTTTGTTCGCCACTGTTATCTTTTCAGTAAAAAAGCTGGTAAAGCTAATATTAACGTCAGTTTCCTCACTCAAAAGCGATGTCAGTGACAGATAAAACTGAAATAAAATCTCTTAAAAATTTCATTATAAATAATTATGTTTAATTATAATTTTAGTTATTTATCTTTAATTCATTATTTGCTTATATCCATTATTATCTGGATGATTGTTGTATTATTTGTCATAAACTATGTATTGTGAAAACAATGGAAAAATTAAATGTTTAAAAACAAATCTAGCAGAGCGTGGTTTTGATCCACGGACCTCTGAGTTATGAGCCCAGCACGCTGCCACTGCGCCACTCTGCTATCACTACCAATCTTCGTATAATTGAATATATTAGTTTTTTCGACTGGCATTGCTGCCTAAGCATTGTTGTCATACACTATGTATTGTGAAAACAATGGAAAAATTAAATGTTTAAAAACAAATCTAGCAGAGCGTGGTTTTGATCCACGGACCTCTGAGTTATGAGCCCAGCACGCTGCCACTGCGCCACTCTGCTATCACTACCAATCTTCGTATAATTGAATATATTAGTTTTTTCGACTGGCATTGCTGCCTAAATTCTTAAAGTGAAACTACATGTACTTTGTACACAAGGCGTAGACTATAATGAAATTCCAAATAAAAATGATGCAATAGCATCAGTGAACACATTAACTGTGTAGTAGATTGTAAGTGCTGACTGCAGCAGCAGCAAAGACGACATTGTCAGAGTTACTGTCAAGATGTATGATGACGTCGAACACTATGATGCAAAACACAATCCAATGCGCAAAAGTGAATCTCTATTAGACGATACGATTCTAAAATCTAGAAAACCATTGAATAGATAAATAGCCTCTGACGAACAAGAGATTAGGTAAAAGTAAAAAGCAAACACGCATTATAGTGAATAATCAACTATGTTGATATCTATCACTTTTAAAACCACATGTTTAATCCGTTAGGCAATTTAGACCATTTTCCGTATAACCAGTCCAGTGAATGTCCGAGATTTTACTCTCAGATCAGCGCGGCCGGGATTCGAACCCACGAGGATTCAAATCACCTCAGGATTTGTCATTTAAAACTTCATGGCGTTACCCCTACGCTGTTTAGACATTCTAGGTGCTTATCATAGCGCATGAATATCGAGTAGATGCGATAGTGAGAAAGAGGGAGCGAGAGAAATATATTTATTTCATTACATATCAACAGTTAGGCCTACTCAACAATATAAATCTTACAATTAAATAGCAGGCGAAAGCAAACAGTGAGACAAAAGCATGCACCGTCAATTGAAAATACAAATGAAATCATTACGAGTAGGCTATGTGTGGTCATAAGTAAAGACACATAGTATCTTATCTAGCTGAACACCGCACCTGTCTTGCTAGAATGTAGAAATAATAGTACGGGTAGTTGAAATTGTTAGCAATTAACTTGAGTTCAACAACCGTTTATTAGATAGTCTTTGCGTAATATAGTAAAAGCATTCATGGAGGACGCTTTACGAATAGTAAGTGGAATATTATTCCAGATAGGCCCACAACAGCCAGTGTAGACAACTGAAAAATAAAAGGTAGACCATTAATCCTTGCGAAAATTTCATTAAAGATAGAATAGATTAATGTTACACAAGTTTTTATATATTCAGAAACGCTATCAATTAATTACATGTAAGTAATTCCTTGATATAAGAAATGTTCAATGACCTTGGTCTGACACTGGGCTTGACACTGGATCGGACACTGGGCCTGACACTGGGCCTAACACTGAGCCTGACACTGGGCCTAACACTGGGTCTAACACTGAGCCTGACACTAGGCCTGACACTGGGCCTAACACTGAGCATAACACTGAGCCTGACACTGAGCCTGACACTGGGCCTAACACTGAGCCTGACACTGGGCCTAACACTGGGCCTAACACTGAGCCTGACACTGGGCCTGACACTGAGCCTGGTGGCTTGCACTATAGTCTGTAACTCTGCATATCACTTTGAAATGAATCAATAAAGTATATCTTAATAATTAGTAAGCTATAAACTGAATTTAAAATTCGCTGTATTAATCTAAGAATTTAACACTTGCTTAATCGCTACAAACACACCAATAACCACTAAGCAATGAAGATTCATGCGCTGGTTGTGCCCTAGTCTGAAATTAGTGCCTACGTTTTGTGAGCGAAAAAGTATTCCAGCGGTTTTGATTTTGATTTTTAAGTTATGCGCAATCATTGGTAACGCCTCTGTAATGCCTAGTAATCATTCGTAATGCCTAGTAATCCTTCATAATGTCTCGTGATCATTCGTATTGTCTTGTAATAATTCGTAATGTCTTGTCATTCGTAAAGTCTCGTAAGCTTTTTTAATGCCTAGTAATCATTCGCAATGTCTCCTAATCATCTGTAACTTCTCGTCCTTGTAAGTAAATTAAAATTAAACTTTTAAAATCTTACAACGATATCGCACTAAACTTTACCTGCTGTACCACAAATAGGGCACAAGAAAAAAGTCTAAATGTTAAACTATCGAATGACTTGTTGAATATTTTAGCGTAGAAGCTAATTATAAATTATTACAATTTCAGGTAGTAGTGCAATAGCATATAGCTCTTTCGGAAAGGATGAGATCGTTGCAGGAGTTATCGTGACTCCAAAGACTCGCATTTCTGCTCAGAGAATATCTGTGGATGTCTATCCTGGTGGAAGTTCCGTCCAGTTTGTGGTGTACATGACAACATCGCTTGGGGTGGTGCACAAGAGGCTGTTTATGAGTGAAATGTTTGCAAACATCAATCAGTGGCAGACCTTGACCTTCTGTGTGCCTGCGGGCCTGTATCAGCTAGTGTTCTCTGCACTTACTGACCCCTCAGACAGTTCCTCATTCATAGTCCTAGATAATGTCCTAGAAACCAAACAGCCGTGCCTAGTGGAAGGTGCTCATAATATAGGTAAGAGAGCATGGATTTATTTAGTACATATAATAGATAATTATTGAGTCTATACTGAGACTCAATATTCTGAGTCTCAGAGTATTGAGACTCTTCCAGATTCTTGAGTCTTTCTAGATTCTTCAGTATTTTATTATCTTTTCATTTTATTTATTAACTTAAGTCTTATTAACTAAAGTCTGTGGAATGTTATACTCTAAGGAAATTACGATTCAATTATGTAACAGAAAAGCAAGAATAGCTATAATAACTTTTCAATTGCTCTACTCAATCCACTCACAGATACACCAAACACTAGGCTAATCATTTTCAATGATACTAAACGTTCTACAACAATTTCAAAGCTTGAATTCCCTTGGTTCCGTCTAGATATTGAATTCACTGCGATATTAATGGTACTGTTATTGTTAAAATATTTATTTTGCGATGATATTATCAGACCAAGCTAATATTTGATTGAATTCTTCGTCCCATGCTTGATAAAAATGTTTTAAATCAAGTCGGAGATCCATAGCTACGAATTAAATACTTTCTTTATTTTTTCAGTGACTTGCAATGAAATTTCCGAAATGGCCATTTATCGTTTGATGCATCCCTGGATAAATAATTGACTGAAATGCTGTCATTATTCCTCCTAAGATTAATATTTATTCGAAAGAAATTCAAAATTTCAAAGCTGAAAGAAATGCTTAATTTAATTGACTAATTTGGCTTGACGAATTTGGCTGAATTAGTCGAATCGCAAGTCGCTACACCGGCTCTAGAAAAACTTCAAATCTTCTCCTGCCAAAATATCTTGTGTCTTTGCATTAAAAATGTTGCACGTATGGATATTATATTTCATATATTTGGACTGATTTTGGAATTTTCACCGTATTTTTGCCTTCCGTTTGCTAGTCGGCTGAGATTTATCTCAAAAGTCCTCGATGTTGTCATAATGACGTTAGCACTCAAATTGTCTGTAAATTGTGTTATGTTATATTATGTTATTTTATGTTATGTAATGTCATGTTATATTATGTTATGTTATGTCATGTTATGTCATGTTATATTATGTTATGATATGTTATGCTATGTTATGTTATGTTATGTTATCGCAGAATGTGCTGATGAAGACGCCACGAATTGTCCCAAGCTTTCGTTCAGTTGGTCTCCAGACTTCGAGTGGAAGTATACTGGAAATATTCACAATGATACCATCACTCCATCTGAAGACGGTAATTTCTTACTAATTGGAATTTTATAGTCAACTGTCTATATATTCAGCGCATTTTCAGATAGATTATAAAATGGGCTCGAAGACGCATACTGCTTGTGCAATTCAAGGTATGAATATATTTGTGAATACAATGAATAATAACTTCAACTATGAACAAAATTAGACACATGACTGACTGATATAAAATAAAATAATAACAATAACAATAATAACACACATTATAGTGAAATGGTCAACTAAAACTAAACAGCTAACACTTATTATGATATGATATGATATATATATATATATATATATATATATATATATATATATATATATATATATATATATATATGCTGTGTGTGTATATATATATATATATATATATATATATATATATATATATATATAATGGTGGGGGGATTTTCACCCTTCCTGAGACACACAGGGAGGCCGGTTAAAATCGATAACCCTAAGGACTTTAGTCTGGTGGTTTCACATATGCCAAGGGGCCCAACCCCACAAATCCCCCCTCCCAAATGCAACCCTCTCTACATGTGTATCATTTGTGCGTATATAACCATGTTTGAAAAAGTATTTATGTATTGTATGTATTATGGTGTGCTTGTATTGATTATATAGAGTGGACATAAGAATAAAACATATTAGCAGAGCGTGGTTTCGATCCACGGACCTCTGGGTTATGGGCCCAGCACGCTTCCACTGCGCCACTCTGCTGTATACATAATTGTGCTTAACTTGTGCTATCGTTATCGCGCTGCTAGGTTCCTCTTGTATCTAGCTATAACGAAACTGTTCTGTAAATTGCGTCATATTAATCGTCTTATTAACAGGTTTTAGGTTATTAGTAGGCCCCTATATTTCTATTTATGTTGGATAAAATAATTTGGTCTTAGAATGAAAAAGTTTAGTAAGAAGAAATGTGTTTTGGCGAAAATAAAAATTTCGAATTGTATTCAGCATAGATGAAAAAAATGTTAAAATGGTATAAGTTAGAAGGCCTAACAATATAAGCATATTATATATGGATTGCATCAGTATGAAGCACTATATACATGTACATATAGATACTTTTGTATATATATATATATATATATATATATATATATATATATGTATGTAGATACTATATAAAACTAATAGAAATAATAAAAATAAAAATAATACATATATATCTAATAGTCTAATAGATACTATATGTCTATATGTAGGCTATCTATAGATACTATATATATATATATATATATATATATATATATATATATATATATATATATATATAACGTCTTGATGAATGTTTTTGAGCAAATTATTCACTATAAAACCGAAATCCATTAATTTATTTTAGTTGATTAACAGTGTCTGATCTTGATCAAATTGGGTCCTCAATCACAATTTACTAAACCTCGGCCCATGTGTTGTCACAGTTTGTCTCAGACTGTTCTACGAGGTTGACGGTGTTTTCAACTACGAACCCAACAGAAAGAGCCTGGGCACTTCTAACGAAGATGCCGAGAGTTGCGATGTCTACATACTCAGCGTTGGTCGTATGACAGTGTACCTGTGGTTTGAAGAGCTAAGCTTCGATAACTGCAGCCAGCAATACATTCAGGTTCAAATCTTTGATATTTTATTTAATTTCTCTATTAAAGTTATTTCTCTATTGATACAGGTTTAAGTCAGAGGTACTATCGTTATATCGTTTTCCGTAGGGCATTCTAATAACTTGCTATCTTAATAAATTAATTTTGATTGGTCTCAGCAGTATAAGTCACTTGCTACAGCAAGAGTTAAGCAGTAGCCTACTTGTTGCACTTCAGAGAAACTTAACTGAAGTACAATAAACATTTCAAATAATGACAAATGCAGTTTCCACAATTTAATACAATTTGTCTCCTAGCTGACTCACCAAGCGCGAAACGAAGTCAAATTGCGTTATAGATAAGATTTAAATGCGTTGTGTGGCAGTCCAAGGTTCGTCCAACAGAAAAATGCTTCATAGAATTTGACTTAGATAATTAGACCTATGATGTTAGTTTCGCAACATTGCTCTTGGCTTAAATCGTTTAACTCAGTTTAAAATCATTCAGTTCAAAGGCACAAGTGACATAACCAGAAACATCCTGGCATTTTATGCACGCTCCGCGGTGGTTTAGAAACTACCAGAGAGCTAAGCGTGCATTGTTAGCGGTTTTTGAATTGCTTAGGTCTGGTGGTACAATGACAGAGGTGTTATGGAGCGTCAAAGTTTCTGCGATGATTTACTGAATGTCTCACATCCTCTTGTTTACAACACCACCCGGGTTCTACAGGTGAAGATAAAGTCATCTGGTGATCGTCCTAAGTTCACTCTACGCTATCGGTTCACTCCAGAAAAGCTAGAGGGTTTGTAGTCTGAGATGCGAAGGCTCATAATGGATGTTATTTAGAGGTTCAGCTAATAACAACATGTGTTGAAATTATTGTGATGTAAATAAAGCTACTTTTAATCTAAAGGATCGTAAAATTAAACAATTTCTCAACTTTGTTGCTAGTATATCCTTAGCCAACTACTGTTGAAGATTTGCAGCATTAATATAATGATTTATAGTCATGCCACGCAAGCATTTTGTTGTGAAAATTCATGTATTAGTTGATGTCTAAAATTATTTTATCATTACAAACTGAATATTTTGCTTGCCTCTAGTGTATTAATGTTATCCATTTTTTAATCGCAAATTGCTTAGAGATAGTTATTTATAGACCTACACGTGCTATACTAATATTTTAAGGAGAATTAAAAAGCTTGATTTTTCTAGACTAATCCGACATATAATCTATTCATCTCAAGTGTATAGATTAATATATTTATTTGATAGCGTAATTTACCTCATTTGTCTGCTGTTTTAAAATTTAAAATTATATATCCCTAATCACAGACTATTCTCATGCTCACTAAATAGCAAACTATAGATTGTCTGTATAAACCCATCACACAGGGCGTGCAGTCTGCGTCCTTGCTAAACCTCAATAGGGCCTTCAGCCTTAGCTCATTCTAAGTCACTGATTTCGAAACGAGCAGCATTCTGCTTCTTTCAGCCCCGACACAACACGGAACTAGACAAATAGACGGCACACTATGCTCACTGAACTATTGTATCTATGATCCTGCAGACTACGCTCTGCTCACTGAACTGTTGTATCTATGATCATGTAGACTACGCTCTGCTCACTGAACTGCTGTATCTATGATCATGTAGACTACGCTCTGCTCACTGAACTGCTGTATCTATGATCATGTAGACTACGCTCTGCTCACTGCACTGCTGTATCTATGATCATGTAGACTACGCTCTGGCGCTGCATTATATCGGGGAGCGAGATCTGCAGAGAGCTCTTAATATCGCTCACGTGGCTGAGCTATCGACGTCCATGATGTCTGTAGCAGGAAACACGGTCTGCATTGAGTTCGATGTCTCACTTCCCGCCACTCAGCTGGATATCTTTCTCGTTCAGGTATAGCGCAAACAAGTTTCCTTCGAGCTTTCTACGAAATAGCAGGTTCAATTTACGTCGTTCATAATTTGTGCTCTGCTCAGCGGCAGGTCCAAGATACATATTTCTGTTCGCAGTCTTTTGCCATTTTCACTATAGAGCACTTTGTTGATAAAGTAGTAAATCCCTTCACAAAAACTTTACTTTATACACGCGTCACTGTATCCTGTAACTTGCGAATAATGGCTTCTAAGGTGTTTTCACGTTGCCTTCTTCAGTTCTTGCTTAGTTACCTGTTATGATTAGTACAGTTTATGGTTGTTCTACTTCTCAGTGGTTCGGACACTACACGGGAAAATAGAGTTAATATAAAAAGAACAAAATGCATAAGGAACAAATATGTAAATAACATTTACATGGATATTTACATGTCTAATCTAACCTATGTAAATGATCTAAAAAAAACTTTACCTTTTCCACACGTCACTGTATCCTGTAACTTGAGAATAATGGTGTTTCTTTAAGAGTTAAATATTATTAGTTATTTTTCAGTTATTAAAGTTGAACGAACCTTAAACAGATGTGTAATATGCAAGCAGTTTTCTATGAAGTGTTATAACTTAGTTGAGACTTTTTGTTCCATTGTTTGATTGAGTATCATAATATACTCAATTATATTAATATCAAAATATATTAAGTATCTTAATATACTTTGCTTGAGTATCTTAAAGTAGCTTGTACAAAACAGATGATATGTAATTATCATTCGAAACCTGGGCTCAATATATGCTCTATGCCTAGTGAATATTAACTAATTCGGATTTATTTTGAAATCGAAGCGAATGCTAAATTTCGAATATGATAGTTTTGGTTAACAGCTTTTACGACACCGCATGCCAAACCATACCGTATTTATAATGTAGTATGTATATCTAGATTCCAAGAATTCAGAAGAGAAAAAGGCATTTATTCCCGGCATTCACTTGAAGCAATACAAACAATACATAATTATGGAAGGAATTAATTATGATAGGAATAGTAACATAATAATGGATAGCAAGAGAGCATTATTCCTCTCTAGCTGTCCGCCTATTATAGGTCCATCAATCAGTACTAGTAGTTAATAATTCCAGGCCGCCTCTGAGGCTGGTGACGCGGAGAGGACGCTCATCTTTCAGTCATACAGCTGCTCGGATTGGAGTCACGTGACACTAGAGCAGACTTTGTCACGTGATGATGTGAGTAGCGTTCAGCTCATTCTGTCCCTGTCCATATCCGGATACATCCCTAGTGCTGATCGTGGGTCCATTATGATCGGAGCGCTCAACTATCTCTATGTTAAACAAGGCTCTTGTGGCAATAGAGGTAAATGTTGTGTCACTTTAGTACTCAGCCTAAATAGCACTCTAGTCTTCAATAGCGCTCTCACACTGTAATCACTAGCACTGTAATCACTAGCACACTGTAATCACTATCACACGGCAATCGCTTTAGTTTCTCAACTCAGATTCATTGAACACTCTACGTTATGTAATGTTGACGGGCCTCTTCCACAGATATCAGAGATATGAAGGAGACTTCATCTTCAACACATCTTCCACAGGATCCGGTGTAGCTCTTTTGTAGAACTTTTACAGAGTTATAGTCGCTACACCGACTGCGGCATTATACACCATGCTACTTGACCTTCACTGTCCACTCAGCGCTACTGTGACATTTAGCATAGAGCGGCGCTTTATATATTGATTCACTGATTGATTAATCATTATCTTCAACCAACAATAGTGGACTGATCATTTTCCATTAAACTATCTACTAACCGCAATTAATCTGTTGTCCATACTTTTATTTAATTATTACCATCCGTTTCTATTTTTAAGATGCCGTGATGAAGGATGGCGCACTTTGTTCTTTCTCTGAGGGGAACGATTGTGGTTACTCAGACGCTGGCGTCGACACTGCGAGATGGCTCCTCACTTCAGAGAGATCAAACTCTGGACCTACAGGTTGAGAGCCATCATCTCTGCTAGTAGATGTGGTATAGTCCAGTAAGGCTTAACCTTAAATTTATAATTGTCAACAGTGATGCAGGTTTGGTCTATAGTAAGAAGTTATAGGAAGTTATGTCCATATCTTATTGAGCTTCAAATTACATCAACGTTTGGACTTAGATTATACAAACTTTAGGCTTAGTTGGGCTCTCTTGGAAGGCAATGACAATTACGACTTACGACAAGTCTTTCACTGTTATGATTCATTACTGTACAATAGTGGACATGCTTAGAAAATAACATAATTTCATTAAAAAACGGATTTAGTACCTCTAAGCGTAACCTTTGTGAGCCTGTGCTTAATGTCTGACATATCAGACATAGTTACTAAACAAGACCATCATCGAGCTTAATCGGCTTGATCTAATATATTATCATTTCTTCGTGTTCGATTCTAATACGACATAGATTTCTTGCATAGGGTTATACGCGCCTTTGACTAATAAATCGGCAGAATAACAGGTAAAATGAGATAATGAGAGAGTTACCTTTTTGTTAACTATTAATTTCTGTTGACGAACTTCACAAAATAATTCTAATTTTGTAACTTGATGTTTGACATTTATACAGCAAGCTGTGATCCTCTGGGATCCGGGGTTAACTATAACGGCACAATGGACCGGTCTATATCAGGACGTCTTTGTCAGCGCTGGGACTCTCAAAGTCCACATGTTCACAGCCAAGGATCTGCAAAATACTTTCCGGATAAGTCACTAGAGGACGCCAGTAACTACTGCAGGAACCCGTCCAATCCCTTCAGTCCCAGGACAAGCTGGTGCTACACTGTTGATCCTGAACAGAGGAGAGAATACTGTCAAATTCCGCACTGCTATAGTATGTATTGATTATATGATCGCTGTTAATGCAGCGGGTTAATGATAATGATGATGATGTTGATGATGATTATGATGATGATGATGATGATGATGATGATTATGATGATAATGATGATGATGATGATGATGATGACGACGACGACGACGACGACGATGATGATAATGCAACAGGTCTGAAGTAGTGGGTTGAATGGCCAAATTTATGGCATAATTGCATGATAAGGTATACGCAACGGTTCAACTCTCAACAGCAAAGTCTTTGATAGTAATATTTAGCGACAGAAACTGACGTTAAATTAACCTTATAGGTGTGAAGGAAAGCTAATCTATGACAATTTTGCTGCTGATGCGCAAAAATCATTCTCGGTCCATTAATTAAGAGAAAATACATGTAGATAATATCAAAGATTTTGCAAGATTGATCAATCAGATGTCAATAGAAGGAGAAATGTGATCAACGTCAGGTTTAGATAGACGCTCTTACAGTCTTTTTATAATGACACATATATACATGTAGCTTAAATTATTCAGTTCATTGGGTAGGATATAAATAAACTTATCTTTGAATTTCCTTAATTGTAATTTCTGGCATTTCATGATTTATAGGCATTTACGCTGTATATTATCATATATGTATAATATCGCTGTATATTATCAGATATGTATATTATCAGATTATCAGATAATATGTTCATTATCAGAACCTTGCGAATTATATAGTCTAAGCTATAAAGCTATGTTTAAAGTCTGTATCTATACACAAAAGTACTGCCAGAGACGAGGTTTCGAATTACATGATCGCTGTTAATGTGGCCTTTTGCGCATCAGTCAAGTATGCCAACAACTCTGCCACCAGCTTGTACGTTGAAGCAGCATAGTTTTAACTGCTGCTCTCACTTATTTATTGCAAGTTTGTAGCAAAACGAGAAAAAAAGAGAATCTCAAGAAGTACTCTAAACATTTCAATAAATGTCCTTATCTTATATTCATCATTTTGTTATTTACTAATAACTGTGATAAGTATTGGGAGTTTATCTCGTAGCAATATTTTTCATTTGTAATCCGTGATTTGTGATTTTTTGATCCGATTAACTGTACCTCTAACTGTCTAATCGATGGTGGTCTAATTCGATTTAAATACTACAATTTCTACTTTGATTTTACTTTTTAATGTTCGTGATGTTTGATTTGTTTTCTGTTCTTTTTTCTTATAAAATTTTGACGAATAAAGAAGTAGATATTTGTAATAACATAGGCCGATAATACAAGCGCGATAAATACATCATTATGCAAATATTATTGGTTAGATGTTTAAGTTCTTCTATTATCTGAATACACAAAGTATAAGAGGAAAAAATATCTCAATTAAAATGACGTTGAATGTATATTTGCCACGATTTTTGTTTGGTAGACCACTTTCTTCAAGTAAATCTGCCTCCGGACAAAATTACTCGAGCAAGCCTAATATCTCCACAGATAACGACCAACGAATCCACTTCCTGTCTCAAGTTCAAATACAAACTGTCTTCTGAAAGTGTCTCACTTCAAGTAGCTACTTCAGCTAAAGCTGAAACCAAGACAAACCCGGTGGCTTGGTATGTTCTGGACTCAATGCAGACCAATCAGAAATGGCTGGAAGCGGACGTGGATTTAGATCAGGGCACGGATCGAGTTTTCTTTTTAGTCACTAGTCTGGATGAGTCTCCGGTTCCTGAATCAGCTGCACTGGATGATGTCTCAATCCAGGAAGGAGTTTGCTCGAAGCCAGGTATTGCTAGTGCACTAGGTATTGCTATTGCATTGGGTATTGTTAAAGCTGGTAAAGCTAAGGTTAACGTCAGTTCCTCACTCGAAAGCGATGTCAGTGGCGGGCGAGCCCAGAATTGAACCTCGCACCTACTAATACGCGTTCGATTATCTTACCTACTTCGCCACTGGCTCCAGCCGTTAGTGCATTGGGTATTGTTAGTGCATTGGGTATTGCTAGTGCATTGAATATTGGTAGTGCATTGGATATTGCTGGTGCATTGGATATTGCTAGTGTATTAAGTAGTTAATGCACTACTGCATTACTAAAGACTATTACTGTATTAAAATAATATTGCATTTATTTTTATTCTTATTAGCGAGGAAACTACTTATCAAATTTCTAATAAACTCAATTTAAAAATAATATTTTATCTTCAGATAGCAATTAAGTCTTCTACTAACTGCTACCTAGTTAAATGTTAATGCTCCTCTTTAACTAATAGGCCTACTTATATTTACTTTTATGTACTTTAATTGTGACGGTTCATTAAATTTGATCGTCTCAAGTTTCAATTAAATACTGACTGCATTATCTCACAGAGCTTTGGCTCTTTTGTGGTAACCCTCTTCCTGATTATTTGTTTAGTTTCTAATTAAGTATGCTGTAATTGTCGTTTATTATAACATGGAAAACAAATAAAAAGATTGAACGAATGAATGAAAAAAGAAGGTCGGCTAACTTTCTCTCATTGCATTTTATCTACCAGTTGTTAAAGTTAGAGATATAAGATTCAGTATGGCTTAATTGAAAAATCAGGCCCTTAAAAAGAATAACATTATATGGTACTCTGATTTGTTTTCTAGATCTCAGCTTATCGAAATCTGTTGCTCATATATTCAAAACTTCCCCATTAACGATTCGATAGACAGTTTCATGCATTGTCTTCAATCTCTTCCTCTACGTATGCCTTGTTTAATGTGTTTCTTTAATATTAATATTAGTAAAGATAATAAGGGATTAACTGACGATATAGTATGGGACAGAGAGGAGTGGAGGACTATTCGAATTCCGAAATTAGTTAAACTGGGATTTAAGGTAAGATAATGGTGATGATGAGGTAAAGATCATTTTGCTTTTTAATGGCTTGCATTTAGCACGATTTTATAACTAATTTTACAATTGACACTTACTGTAGGTTCTGGCGAGGAGACAGTAGGTCGGATTCCATACAATGGACCTCGTTTAAACCGATCAGCGTATCGAGATCTACTTCTCAACGATACAAACGGTTCTTATTCTTTTCTCTCTCTCTCTCTCTCTCTCTCTTGATCCTCTGTCTCTCTCTTTCTCTTTTTCTCTATTTTCAATATTGCACTGTTTCGCTAGCACTATCCTTTCTTTATCTGTATGCCTCTCTCCCTTCGTCTCTCGATGTGTCTCTATCTGTATATGGATCATTTCTTCTCCCAAAACTCTATCGTTTACTTGATGAAGCAAAGAAAATTCATTCTTTGTCAAAAGCTGCTTTACTTTAAAACAATGTTCATGTAACGGACATTGACTTTGAACTTTGAACTTTTTTTTGAACTTTGGACTTTGGACTGAATTTCTGGATTTTGGAATTTGCACCGTTTTTGAACCTTCTTTATTTGCTCGCCTGCTTTATTTTGTCTCAATAGTACTCGATGTTGTCATTGATGACTGTAGCATTCTAATTGTTGTTATGTTATGTTATACATAGAAAAGTGCACTGGTTATATACCATTTACCTGCCAGCATGCAGTGCACTTACAGAGAGAGAGAGAGAGAAGAGACAGAGAGAAAGCAAGTAACGGTTAAAGCCAATTTGCAGCAAATATGGCTATTTTATAGATTTTATTTTACCAAATCAGGCTACCAAACAATTTTTGCCATTTTTCCAATCTAGCTGTTTCATGGCTCACATTTTCATAATCTAATAACCGTATGGTATTGTAGGTCTAACAATGAAGAAATTGACGATTACATTGGCTCATCAATTTAAACAATTCATTCACAGGTTTGAAATATTAAGCGCGCTATTTAATTAATTCACTTATATGATATGTCTGATTAAATACACATAAATTAATACATACAATTTGAATGCATATAACATGGCCAACAATAAAAAATAAAAAATTAGACCACGATAAGTTAACAGCAATAAATTTCTTGAATTCGAAGATTAGCATCAGAATCCGGTAAGCTTATAGAGCATTGCGGAATCGAAGATAATTTTATACAGATGTCTATAAGGCAATGAATGTTATGCTATAGGGCAGTGAATGTTATGCTATAGGGCAGTGAATGTTATGCTATAGGACAGTGAATGTTATGTTATAGGGCAGTGAATGTTATGCTATAGGGCAATGAATGTTATGCTATAGGGCAGTGAATGTTATGCTATAGGGCTGGCTATGGAGGAGAGGATGGTGCTGAACATCTATTCACTCGTGCGCTCACTGATCTTGGTCTCTGTTATACGTTCAACTTTAATTCATCGCAGCTACTACGAGCCAATACAACGGGTAGGTGATCATAGTGCTTTTAACTCATGGACGAATTGACACAATAATTATTATTACTATGTAGTAATAATTATTAATCAGCATTGTTTAAACAGGGTTGTTTTCTCAGGGAATGACGCCCCTGCTCAATAAATGTTAGTCGAAGCTGAGGAAGGCATAGGTTGCCCACCTCGTCATAAGCAGTATTCCTCCAAGAATAATTGTATATCAAAAGGAATGTTGTAGATGATTTAAAGATCTACTCGTATGTGGACATTAAGAGGAAAACCGAATATAGAGATGAATGGAGGCGATATAATGGACCTGCAAGTAGGCAGTCCACTAAGAGAGAGATAATAGCCATAATAATAATAATCTTTTTAAGTGAAGCAGGATTACTAAAAAGAATTTCTTGATTAACTTTATATTATTGCTTCTTACTTATCTGAAATTCTTCTTCGCTATCGTCCCTCACGTTCACTTCGTTCCACCGATGTCAATCTTCTCTCAGTTCCAAATATTCTCACATCATTGGGCAGACGTTCATTTTCTTACGCAGCACCCACAATATGGAACTCTTTACCTGCTAATCTTCGCTCTTGTTTTTCTCTGACAACTTTCTCTAACAAGCTTAAAACTTACCTTTTCCCACCGTAGACATAATCAATCTTCCCTGACCATTTTGATCACTGGACTGGCTTTCGTTTAGGACCTTACTTCTCCTCAGCACATTTCTTTTACAGATTGGTCTGGGTGAATTGTTCTGTAGTGATGTGTGTTGTGGGGAGGTCCCTGACATATTTTGACGAGGAAACGGACGATAAACCTTTATTATTATTATTATATTATAAGCTAATAAAGGGGCGACACTAGCAATATGTATCTTTAAGAGCCCATTAAGACTTAAAAATAATGAAAGTTTACAATTGGTTTAATAATTATAATTATAAATAAAATCAACAATGTCTTTAATTTATATCTCATAGATAAAATGGTCGTTCGAAATTATCCTACATCAGTTGAATTAGCGGCAGACTTATCCAATGAGCAGGCGGCCTCTCTACTAATTTGCTTCTACGTTGATTTTGTAACTATTAATCTTTTCACTACTGATATATTTGTTTCTCTACTGATTTGTATCGCTACTGATTTGTTTCGCTACTGATTTGTATCGCTGCTGATTTGCTTCGCTACTGAATGTATCGCTACTGAATTGTTTCGCTACTGATTGTTTGGCATGTTTCGTAGGGGCTGAATACGGAGCCCGCTTCATACTGAACCTGGAGGAGTACGAACATGTTCTGGGATATTCATCCGGTATTGGAATAAAAGTATGCCATTCCCTCAACAGTCTCGTTTGCACTTAAGCTAGCAAATTAATCAGTCAATCACTCAATCAATAAATCAATCAATCAGTATACTAACTGGATGGATGAATTGATAGTACATTTGTCTGAAATATATAGCAGGTTATGAGTTTGAGTCCCGCCATCTCTGATAAACAGGCTTTAAAGTAACTGTGCAGATTTTATTCAACCCGGGCTCTCTCAAACCATTAATTTTGCTTTTCACGAATTATCGACAAATTTGAAGGCGGGATTTAGCGCAATTGGTTTAGTTGTGCGTCAATAATCGAAGTTAAGCTAAGTCAGCCTCGGTTAGTACATGGTTGGATTACCATCTTGGAAGGGTTGACAGCTTGGAATGAAAAAATCCCAGGGTGTTGGAAGGTTATTCTTAAATCGGCGCCGGCTGCAACTGATGCGCCATCAAAAGGAAACAATTACTAATAACCACCATGAAGAGAAAGAAAAAATATGCATCTGTGCTTCCTGACTCAGTGTGCCGTTATGTTATGTTATGCTAAATTTCGATTGACTCTCTATTTTTTGATGGTTAAAATAAGTCTGTTATCTATAGTTTTATATTTCTAGCTAATTGTGGTCATATCTCTCTCTTCAAGTGAAACATTTTTTATTAATGTACTTTTATATGTCTTTTATGAATTATAATTGATTATTCGGAAGAATAAAGTTTAATGTTATTTAATAGTTTAATGCATTCATTTAAGCTGATCGGCTCATTCTTGTAACATAAATTAAGCAAAATTGTAGTCAAGATCGAAACTCTGAGACCAAAACAAGAACACTCGAGACCATAACCAGGACCAGACCCCAGGACCCATTTCAAGACCAGTCCCCACGAGACTAAATTCAAGTTAATTCACTCACAAATGGCAATGCCTTATCTATCCATACCTTATGTACGTAGCCTGAATCTTTGGAAAATATAACTTCTGAGGTTGTTGCCTTACCAGTTCTTCTAAAAAAAATTTTCAGTTCTTGCCTAGTTGCCTACTACGAGGAGAAATAAACATACAAATGAACTGTTTAATATATACATATATATATATACATATAGTATATATATATATACACCAATATATATATATACCAATATATATATATAATATAATATATATAATAATAATAATAAAAATAATAATATCTATATAATACTACATATAATATAATATAATGTAATGTAATGTAATGTAATGTAATATAATATTATATAATATATAATATAATATAATATATATACTATACCAATATATATATAATATATATATAATTATATATATACATGTATATATATATATATATATTATATTAAATATTAGATTATATATTATTATAAATATTATCTACATGATACTACAATTTTGTATTATAATAATTTAATTTTATATACTGAGTTAATAAGTATGTCTTACATCTTGTGTATATGATGAATGAAGAACTCTAATCAGATAATACAGCCCATATTGATGTTGTGATATCCACTAAAGATCGTATCTCGAATACATGTTGTTCTAACGCCAATGTCGATGTTATATTGTAGGTTAACTTACACGATCATGTAGAGGTGCCATCAATGAAGGTGCTAGGGTTTGCGATACCTCCTGGAATGCACAGCATTGCTGCCGTCAAATACACACAGGTGGGTGCGTGCTATGGTGTTAACTGTTCAGCTAGTTAATAATAATTAACTATAAACAATGCTATGTAGAATGATGATGATAATGATAACAACAACGCCATCAAAAATAGTAAGCAACGAAGAGAATAACTAAAGTGAAATATCAAAAGTACTTTATTTTGTCAATTATATAATATTATAGTATTATGATGTCAATAATAATAACAACGCTATATTCAATAACTTGCAATATAAAGATATAATGTCGCCCGTGGTTTTCATTGCGAAATATTAAGAACGCAAGTGAAGAATACTGTACAATTTCAACATAATGAAATTATTGTAAATTTAGTTGAACAGTTAATCTTCCTATTCGTTTATTATCAATATATGGCATTCAGTGGAAATTAGAAACATTATATGATCCGGGTTCCAATGATCTTGTACAGAATCTCGGTTGACTGGACAAGGGTTATCCGTTGTTATATAACGATTACGTCAAAGCTGTCAGGGGCGCTTTAGACCTTTACTTGGGTATCTCACGATTTCACTCACTGGTTTATGGTGACTGGCCTCATCTGAGGACCAAACTAGTAATCTATAACTTTATAAATGACTACTTTTCCTTTAATTAAACAATTCTCTCTCTTGCCCCTCTCCTTCCTTGCCTATCTCTATTTCTCTCTTTCTCTCTTTCTATCTCTCTCTCTCTCTCTCTCTCTCTCTCTCTCTCTCTCTCTTTACCTTGATCTAGTCTCAAGGATATCAATCAAACTTGAATGAAGTCTTTAAGTTAGAAAAAACTTTTTATGTGTTTGTTTCTCATTGCTTTCTTTTAGTTTTGCTTTGTCGCAAATAAAGGTTCTTATACACTGTTTTTTATAATTGATACCCCAAATTGTTTTTACAATAAAGTCGTAAGGAGTAGACTGATGTTCTTGATATTTACGGAACTTGACCAGCAGCCAATTCTACAAAACAGAGAAGTTTCTTTTGAATATCTTCAATAACGTGAAAGTTATAGTTTTGCGAATAGGAGTGGGGTCAGATAAGAAATTTCCAATACAGGATTGCAGGCGTGTTACATTTAGCGTAGACTATCTCTATAAAAATACCAGCTAACACGCAATATAAAATTTCTGCTAATGCTATTTTGAAGAGCAATCATTTCTTTTCAAAACGATGTAAAATACGTGCTGATATGTTCTTAATTAACAAAGTTTTTTAACTTTTTATGCATACATTGCATGAAGAGAATAAACCAAGATGTCATTTTATCTGTGGCGCTATAGGACGCCGCGGCAGTGTCTGCGGTGATAGCAGTTGTAGCCAGACATGCAATGCATATTAGATCTTTTCGGTAATAGCTATAAATAGAACCTCGTGGACACGAAATGTAAACAGTGGACCAGAAAACGTAAACACTGCATAGAATACCATTGAAATGTACTAGTTTCTCATAAAATTTCAAATACAAGTTTTCTTTAGAAATGTTATTTACTTTGCAACCTACTATTCGGATATTAATTAAAGAATAACTTAACACTTATAGTTTAACTCTGACACCCATTATAACGATACGCATGCATTATAACGAAGTAATAATGTAGACCCATTACATTTACATGTAAATATATGTATCAGATATCAACATAAACAAACCAGTGTTCACATGCAACAAAATATGTTTTCAATTACCGAACTGATCTAGTGCTCTTCAAACTAGCATTAGCTGAAATTTTGTGAAATGTTCGCTATTATTTTTATAGAGATATTTTACGCTGCATGTAACACGCCCGTAATCCTGTACTGGAAATTTCTTATCTGACCCCTCTCCTATTCATAAAACTATAGCTTTCACGTTATTAAAGATATTCAAACGAAGTTTCTCTATGTTTGGTAGAATTGGCTGCTAGTTAAGTACTGTAAATTTCAAGGACATCGGTCCACTTCTTACGACTTTATTGTTAAAACGATTTGGGGTATCTGTTATAAAAAACACAGTGTATATAGGATTGGTCAGTTCTTCGATATTCTGAACACAAAATATGGGATCCAATGAAATTCACTAGATCCCTCATGCTTCATACTTGCACTATGTCGATATATTAATATTCCCCTCTCCTTCCTTGCCTCTCTCTCTCTCTCTCTCTCTCTCTCTCTCTTTCTCTCTCTCTCTCTCGCTCGCTCTCTCTTTCATATGAAGAACTGCAAAGAAAAATTCTACGTCTCTTACACCTAAAGTATACTGTTGGAGACGGAGGTTTGAATTCGTAACCTCTTGCTTCTCAGAAAAGCATGATACAAACTCGGCCACCGATTACGTAAAAGTACCGATTACGATTACGGAAAAGTACGATTAAGTGATTAAGCAATTAAATACAATTAGTTTCGTTTAAACCTGTTTAAACCTAATTTCTACTTCAGTCCCAAAGTCTGGGACCACCATACGGCAGCTGCGGCACAGTGCCTCTTACCCACTACGGCACAAACAGAAGCACAGCTGAAGGTGATTTCGATGAGGACATGGGCAGCTATGACGAGTACATCGATGACTCGGTAAGTGTCTACACGGCGTCCAAGTGTCAGAGACAGGCTGAGACCATCTACATAGAGAACAAGTGTCACTGCAAAGACGTCTACATGCCTGGTAATCTTGCGTATTTCTGATTCGTTTCAAACGTTAGCTTAGTTATTCTAACAGAAAAATTGATGACGAGAAAGTTAGTAAATTTTCGATGAACGAGATGTTGTCAAATCTCTTTCAAACATATAAGCTGATGTGCTCTCTCTAAGTGATCTGCCATACATGTGTGTATCCTGGCAAGTTCAAGGTACATATCCAATTATCAATATATTGAATTGGATATTATAATGCCTTCAATCTCCGCCAGGACCTTACATTCACTGACAATTTAATTGCGTCACACAAGCTGAGCCATTAACTAACTCTAACGAAGACATCAGATTGCAAGATGTGCCTAATCAGGTGGTTTCCCATTGCTCTCCTCTATTCCTGCTTTGAACACGTGCTATTTAGTTGTCTATTGTATAATGCCTCGAGCACTACATGGTGTAAAATTACGGCCATGTAAGAAATAAAAATTATTCTCTGAACGGTAATACCCTTAATGTAGGTTTAGTATTTCCTACATGCGTAGAAAAGCTACGCTTAAAGTCAATATCATGAGTTTATCATGTCCATCAAATGGGTAAATAATTTGAATCTAAAATGAGAAATAAAATCAATTCTTGATTATCAGATATTTGATTATTGTGACTATATTTTCTTGTGTAACTTAATTATTCTAAACTTTTGCTATTTGAATAATTTTTATTAGGCGCCCCAAATGGGTTTTGAAATCCTGTGAGAATGATCATAAGCAACATATGGCACAAAGTTACACTTACCTAATATCTAATAGCAATTATTGGTGTCCGTAGTAAATATAAGAAAAAATGCACAAATTAAGTTAAAATTAAGTCAAATCAATAAATTAAGCAATAATTAACTTGTTATTTTATTTTGTAGGACCTTCAGAAGTTTGTTCGCTGAAGACTTATTTAGATTGTGTCATATCACAAGATGGTAAGTTTAATAGTCATTTTTTATCAAGTGTTTTAAGAGAAGAGGTTTGCCAGAAGAGGTATTATACTAGATAGAAAACCGGAGCGAAGAGCGTTAGAGGATGATCGAGATTAGTGATGCTAGCTAATTCGATAACCCATTCGTCTGTTGATAGGAAAGAAAAGCCGAGTATACAACATTAATACAATGAACCTTCCACTAGACTGCATAATGAAAAGAAATGTCAGTGTCTTATAGAGTATTTGTACTTAGTAACTAAATCTTGGACTTGGCCCTGTTTTGATCTCGCTTTCTCTTCAGCTTTTGTACACTCAGTCGTCATCATGCGATACTTTGGTGTCTGTTGGCGCAGAGTCTGCTGGAGAAGTCCCAAACAGTGACTTATTACAGGCAATAGACGTTTGATTCTTATTGATTGATTGCAATGTAGTCTATATAATTCGTGTCCCCGACTCTAAGCTGCTGCTGTATTACATTATCAGTAAAAGTACACAAAACACGTATAATTATTTATTTAAACAACTACTACATTGCGGTAATGCCTTCGTTCTCATACATTATAAATATGCGAATATGATCCCGATGTCCATTCCAAGAATAGCAAGATCTTGAATCCATCCCAGTTTAACTAGGGTCGGGATTAAGAAAATTTTGTAGCATTTTCTGGAGCCTAGGCACTCACTGATCGAATGCCCTTTCTGACACTGGTTTCGATCTTAGTGCTTTTTCGCCCTTTATGACACGGTTGGTGTATTCTTAAGTAACCCGGACACAACACTGGTAATAACAAATTAGATTATAAACCGAATAACAATTAGTGTATAAAAATAAATGCCAGATAAATGTTAGATTAATTTTATACTTAACTTTGCTGATCTGTGCTACATCCAGATTTCTGTATTTGAATATTTTGTCTCTATGTACCAGCCATGTTTGGCCTCTCAGAGATACCTCGATGTCCTCTTGCCTGCAACTACAATTCTTACTCCGTCGACTTGTCCCAGTCCAGACTCTCCAAGTACAACATTCCGGATCTGCTCGGATCCCGGAGAGCTGAAGTAGAGCAGAGTTACCACGCCGCTCTAGAAATGCGTCATCGAATAACTGAAGATTACATGACTCGAACCCTAGCGAAGATTGGTAGTGTGCTTGATATCGAGCGAGAGCTGCGAGAATATGTGTACGTGACCGTGTTGGACCAGGGGACGTCCGAGGCGGCTCACATCGAGGCGGCCGTGAGGGGCATTCAAGCCGTGGTCAGGGAGGACATCCCCCTCAAAGGAAAAGAATTGTTTAAACGTTTTAGAAAGCAGTACGATATTCAACTTTATCCCATTCTGGCGTATTTGTGGGACTCTGTCGAAGACGTCTACAAATCATTAGGCGTTGTTGGGGGGATATTATGGAATATTTTAAACGGTGGAACTGCCACAACTGTTCAAGCAGAAATATTTAGCAAAACTGAAGTAAAACTGAATGAAACTCTTCAGTTGTTAAATCTAGTTAACGAAGCTCGGTGCAATTTATTAACATCTGGATACGACTATCTTCCTGACATTTTAATTAACAATAGAACTTATTTTCTATATCCAAACGAAACCATTATTGCTCTAATGAAAGACTTATACGAAAGTAGCAATGAGGTTCTTAATGTGTCTGATAGCCAACGCTTAAATTCTAGTCAATATATCAAACTTACTTCCAAGTTACATGTAGAAATCGAACGTTTACAGAATTTTTCTGAGAAATCCAAAGAGTACGGTAGCCTACTTTCTTCTGTGGAGTTGTGGTTTTCACAATTGGACATTAGCTTACACAGTTACAGCAACGCTCTTAACGCTGAGGCCGTGCTGGTTATATTCGATGAATACGAGCAATGGCTTAGCTCCTTATTGAACAACTACGCTCTGAATAACATCACGAAGAGGCAGTTAGCGGAGGAAATGAGCGGTGGACGACAGAAGAATATGAAATATCATGTGGAGAACGTTCTCGATGATATAAGTCGACTGATTATAATGCCTCTAGAGAGAGAGCTCAACGAAATGAGACAAAAGTTGATTGCAGACTATTCTGACTTGTTAGATTTTACTATGAGATTTTATCAAGTGTCTTCCTCTTCCTCGATCAATGGCTACGCCAGACAGCTGAACATCTGGAGGCGACCATCGCCTAACCTCGAAGTTCCTAAGGTTTTCTTCTTACTTCTTACGTTGTTGCTCGTTGTTGTAATTCGTGTTACAAATACCTCTATAATTATCTTAACTTAGTTATAATGGTTCAGGAAATCTTGGAGACCTACAAAATCAGTCTTAAATAATAGATGAATATTACTTAATTTATATATCATCAACTAATTCTTTAATATTTTGATAGCTTCATATGGACTATTCATTCATTGATAGAGTAGAATTTAGCTTTTACTTATTGACTATACAGATTATAGTGATTAATACTGATAAATAGTGATCAATACTGATAAATAAGCCTACTGATCAATACTGATCAATACTGACAAATACGCCTACTGATCGGTACTGATCAATACTGATAAATAAGCTTACTGATCAATACTGATAATACCGATAAAGCTCGCATGATAGAACGATGATAGAACGGATGATTTATATAGTGCAAATTAATTAACAAGAGAGTCTTATTAATAGATTAAGACGATGCTTCCGACTAGTAATTAATTTGACAGTCTGTAATTATATTTTAGAAACATGCTGAGCCAGTAGCACGACTTGGTAGGTGTCCAACAGTGGATTAATAGATGAGTCGTTCAAGTCCAGCCTTCTTCCCGCTAATGATATTGATATTAAGACAGGAAACAGGCTTTCAAAATTAAATTTAACTTTATTCTTCTATTTTTTATTTTTTATCATTTACTAAAGTAAAATAAGGAAAAATCATCATCATCATCCTCCCTTGAATCCCAGTTTAATTAACGGGTCGGGATACAAATAGGGAAAAATGAAAAATAGAAAAATTAAAAATAGAAAAATAATAAAATAATAGAAAACTAATAATAATTATAGAAAAATTAAAGCTAAATTCAATTTTCTTTTTTATTATTCCCAGCCCTGGCTAAACCGGGATATAAGGAAATATGATGTTGATGATGAGTTTGCTATATTATTTTATAAATACTTGAGAACAGGATGTGGAATATAGTCTCGGAAACAACGAGACCTGGCAGGTTTGGCCGACAGATCGGGACTTGGAGAGCTTTGTCCTCGTCAACTCCAGACTGCAGCTGCTGTCCATCATCAAACATTACTTCGACCCTTTACTTCAGATCCTGTCAAAACTTCAAGCCAACATCAGCTCCAAGAGACACCAGTTCCTCCAGTCCGTGCAGGATCTGGAACAATATTTATTCCAGTATCAACTTAAGCTCGAGCTAAATGAAGAATTTGTACAGTAAGCCAATAATGCTTCTTCTTGATATGAAGAATAGATAAGTTCATACTTCCAAATATTCGAAGATTTTATCGTATGCAGTAGCATAAAATAAAGTCCGTAATTCAAACTTTATTTAATGGTTTTAGCTACTGCATGTATTTATTGTACTTCCTGGTAGAGAATATAAATCAAGATATACAAGTATACACTGTATATCTTGCTCTGTATATCCCTGTCTTTCTCTTTTTCTATCTCTCTCTATATTTATCTCACTTTTTCTAGTGATGATATATATTTCGCAGGTTCAAATAGATACATAAATTCTATTCTGACTCAGTCTTTTTCACTAAAAAGTAATCCAGCTATAATAGGTTTACCTCATTAAGAGGTTGTATTCATTTCAAGAAGCACCTGCCTTCTGCAGTGGCTTTCAGTCATTGTCCTCAGTTCCTACTTAGTCAATTCTTGCGACACACTCAAGTTACGACTGGTCTATACTACACTGTCACTGATACAAGTCCAATAAATTTGGCTACCAACAAATGCCCTGCACTGTCTTCGAAATTACGTATTCTTGAAGACATTAATATTTGTTGAAAGCTCTATTTGTTAAATACATGTACATACATGTACACTATACGTATGTTTACATGCGTATTTGTGTATTGCAGGTCAAATTTTCTCTCGGTGGATATATTCTTTGGCGAGTTGAACTATGAAAATATCCAGCAAGGTGTATCGTACGGTTGGGTTAACTTCTTCAGTAAGTTCCACAGAGTTACTTTTTAGTTTATATACATTACGTAATAAATATCTAATTCTATAATCTTAACTCAAAAGTAAACCTAATATTTAATTGATTAGGTACTTATATCAAATTGCACAGATCACAGAATGTATGAGCATCTGGAGCAATTATATTTAAAATTCTGTATTAACTTAAAAATAAACTGATCTTTTTGAATAAATTTAACCATGAGCATCAAAGAAATGTTCAGAACGAAACGCTGAACAGAAGCTGTTTCATAACTAAACAGGGCAATACTGCGCCCTGTGCTCAAATAGTTTTCTCTAATAATAGAATACTAAATATACTCTCCTTACTTTAACGGTAGAATTAAAGTGTTTAACTTAAAGTTTCTCTAAGTATGAAACTCACTATCGACACGTGCTAGAAATTCATCATCCTGTCAAGAGAGGAAGTTTGTCTTATCTATATTTTTAATTAACGCCACTAGGATTTGAAACTCGATTCTTCTGAACAAAATATGCTCAATCAGATCCAGAAGGATATGCACTAGTCCATCAAGACTCTAGCTATTACACGGCTGAGAACCCATTAAACCTCTAACAGGCTAACGCAATGTCGAAATCTTGTCAATGAAGAGGTTGTTGTGAAAGCTTGTCAATGAAGGCGAGCACTTGATTTGAAATTTTGAACCTGTTGTATAAATAGTTATTCTAAATTGTTCTAATTGTTAACGTAATGCAGGTGATATGGGCAGCTACTTTGGCCTGCTGATGGGCTGCAGTGTGCTAACAATGATAGAAGTCATAGATCTCGTCATATACTATTCCATAGAAAAGATGGTCGAGAAATATGAGGACAGGAAGCCGAAGCGTCGTGACGTCATTGAGGTTCGTGAGGTGAGAATAGTGGGCAGGAAATCAACGGGTAGCATTTATAATGGTCAACAGAGTTAGTAGTCTGCGTGATAAGGCATACTTGGCATAAGGGATGCTTGCTACAGTGATAAGCTGTTTGCTACAGTGATAGGGCTCTCTGCTACAGTAACAGGGCTATCTACTAAAAGTGAATCTGTTACAGTGAGTCGAAAGTCGCCGAGCAACAGTATGAAGTAGTAAGCTAATAAGAATGAAGTAAATAAGCTAATAAGAATGAAGTACGTAAGTAAGTATACTGCAGTATGAAGATTAACTACTACAATTCATGTTGAAAACGTCTTAGAATATGTAGTGCATTTAATACAACGTTGTAGACAATGAACAGAAATGAAAGTTTTGAATGAAGAACGTGGAATAATTAACAAATAAGGAATAAATGATAAATATTTTGAACCGACATTCAGACAGCATCAACACCGAAGGACTCAACAGCAACACATCCAGATAGGAAAATCTGATCGGCAGCATACCTTTCTGTTGCCTGATAATAATAATAATAATAATAATAATAATAATAATAATAATAATAATAATATATATATTTGTAAAGCGCCACTCTATATTAAATGCCGCAGTAGCGCTGAATAAACACTGAAGGTCAAGTAGCCTGGTGTAATGCCACAATCGGTGTAGCGACTAGAACTCTCTAAGTCTGGTGATGATTTCTTTGTGAAAATGAACGACTGATTCACGTTCACATCATCCCCTCTCAGAAGATGACCTATGCGTCAATTTATCTACTCCTTAACATATTTATTAATTCTCTACTTGTGCCAACCCGATTTAGCACGTCTTCATTCGTAGTTTGTCAGTGCATCTGATCTTCTCAATTCCTCTTCATAGGCATTTTTATATTCTATATTGCATATTATAGACAATATATTGTTATTGCTTATTCACATTTTGTATTCAATAATAGAATATGCAGTGATTGAGCAGCGATTGTATTGGATCAAAGCTAATATACGATCTGTAAAAATTATGATTTCATTCTTTAGTCGTAAGAGCAAAAACGGCAAAGAGAAATTTGAGAGACTTGTAAGTAAAATTAGTTAAATCTGACTGACAATGAAGACTTGAGAACTATAGGCGCCGACTCCACAGGGGCAATGGGTGTTTTGCCCCAGCACTTTGAAAGAAGTCGGGGCAAGAATATGGTTTATCCTGCTTCATAATTGAGTGTACAGTAGCGCACACAGTATATTTCAACTTTTGGATGTTGCACCGGTACTCGAAATGAAACTTCGGCACTCGTACTGAGAATGACTCTCAGACGCATATAGAAGGGTAGTTCGAGATAATCTGCTATTATTTTTGTTATAACTGTATATAATTGTGTCCTGCTCAAATATGACTGTTACGTTTAATTGTAGGAAACCATGTAAAATTAGGTCACATTATGAACTGAAGCGCTTTAATTTCAATTCCTATACCAATCCCTGCTATCCTCTCTCTTTTTGTTAGGGCACTGCCTATTGGCAGGTCCACGGCATATAACTCCTACACGTAATTTTATCCTCTGCTTTTCTCTACATATCAACATATAAATTACTTATAAAATCATCCAACATCCCAAAGTTTCGGTTTTCTTCTAACCTTTTCCTTGCATTCTTACTTCAGTTACTTCTTTTAGTATACCATTCCGTCTCAGGACAAGATCCATCCAGTTCTTTTCATCTCTTATCTTATGATATTTATCAATTGCCTATTTAAATCAACCCTATTTAGTACTTCTTCCTTCGTAATTTTGTCAGTCCATTTGATCTCCATTCTTCTCCATAGCCTCATTTCGAATGTTTCCTGTTTCCTGATATCATTTCTTCTTAACGTCCGTGTTTCATAACCATATAGGAGCGTGGTCCACACTAAGTTTTAAGTATCTTTATCTTCGAGGATTTCCTCAAACTTTTTGTTAATCGTTTTTCCTCTAACTGAAGGCCTCTTTGCTTAAGTAATTCTACATTTTATTTTTGTTCCACATTTCTCAACTTCTGTTATCTTGTGACCTAAATATCTGAAATTATTTTCCTGGTATTTACATGAACATTTATATTGACTCCTCTATGTCTATACACTCTCAGCACTTCGATTTTCTTGATATTAATTTTCATTCTTTAATGCAGTAATATTCAGGCCATCCACAATATTTTGTAAATCCTGTTCGCTACTGGCAATTATACATTTATCATCGCAAATTTTACATATTTCGTAAGTCATCTCTAATTTGTGTACCTTATTCTATGCTATCCATTGCTTCCATCATCATTGCCTTTATCTAAATGTTAACTAGAATTGGTGACGTTCAATTATGCTATTCTACGTCTACGAATTCAGTCATTCTGAACTTGTTAGATCAATTGAATCGATGCAGTATTTTGATATGTTGTGTGTTGTATAATCAGTGGTTAAAGTGGTTCCCCTAGCTCTCAATTTTTCTGAGGTGCATTCCCTGCTAGTGGCCTATATTAGATACTAAGAGACCTGCAAATACATTACAGGCGGCCCGAAAAATTCTGACCGTTTCTCCTAGCTCTCAATTCACACTTTAACCACTGTGTATTAAACACAGGCCTACGCGTAGTTGTTAGTACAATCCAATTTTATCTTACAATCTGTTTCCATACTGCTCGATTATATCAAAACATTGATGTATAGATGAAATTACAGCCCGTGGCTTCCTGCAGTTTTGGCAAATATGTAGCTAACTCGACTATCGAAAGGATACAAATGGCAGTAGAGTGTCATCCATACTCATAAATTAACAACCTATGAATTCAATTCATTAAACTTATTCAACTTAAGAATTGCTACACCATCTGGAAATCTGACTGTCTGCATGTGTGTCTGCTTATACGATGTTTGAGGCAGTTTTGATTAAAATACACTTGAATATGAATAAGTTTTACTTAAAAACTTCGATATTAATTAATTTTATGAAGACACAGTTCCCTCTTCCGGTGTTCTGCTAAGTGACAGGGCCAAGGATTTCCATTGCCCTTCTTAGTTCTGTTGCCTAGACGTATCTTACGACACGTGTAGATTAATAATCAATTAAGATTTAACGTCCGGTTTCTCGCCAAACCGCAAAGTCAGGGACGTCTCAAGCAGACTCCGCACCAACAGAAGCCAAAAGCACCGCACGATAACGACAGAGTAGACCTAAAGACTGCAGAGACAGCGAGACCAACACAGTACAAGTTCATACTCGAGGCTAGAGGTTCAGAGAACATGAGCGAGCGCCTGCCAATGGCAGATCTAATGGTAGATTACGGGTGATATACTCTTTTGGAAGATGCAACCAAAAGTATCCAATCCATGATACCATAGGCTAACACTACTTCAGGTTTAGATGGGGTTGACAGGCAGTTGTTAAAAATGAAATCTGGCAATTGTTGAATTGGTAATTTGGTATGACAGGTGTTAGATAAAGGATATATTACACTAACTTGTTAATAAAATACCTTAGCTTGTCATAATGCAACGTGGTCTCTTTCATCTAATTCATTGTATCTGTCTTAGTGGGCTCCTACGGCTAATATGCAGTTTGTAGTTTTTGAAACGGTCATTTACACAGTAGTGTCATGCCAGGTGAACGGTCTTCGAGACTGCATTAAATGATTAGTCATATCTTTGCTATTTATTGCGCCAATTTTCAGCAAGCTTCGATGATTAAAGTTCTAGGGACTCCTGATTAAAGTTCTAGGGAGATATCCATCTGTTGCTTACTGACTGTTAACTGACTTGAGCTTTGAACCCAAGCCACTTGCTTCCGAGGCGAATACTCTAACCGTCACGTCATATACTCTCTCAGACATAATCAGATTTCCCAGATAGCACACTGAGGCCAGAAGGCCTATAAACGTTTCATTGTTTAGTGTTAGGTATACATATCGAATCATCGTAAGATTGTTATGTAAAAGATTATGATTAAGAAACAAGGCTTCAAGGATTTTAATTCGATTAATTATGGCTTTTAAGTCTTACAGCCTCCAGTAATGCACAGTTTCCTACATTTATTTCTGTTTTCCTAGCTGCTCAACTATCGAATAGATAATTAGAGATTGCTACGGGCTACATGCTAAACGACTACATATACTTTTTCAGACATCAATGAATTGATGTCTGAAAGTTTAGCTAAGTTCAGGGCAGGACACTTAGCTAAACTCTGTTAAAGCATTCGCCCGTCACAGACATCGCTTTCGAGAGAGGAAATTGACGTTAACATTAGCTTACCTTAGCTTAAAATTATTTAAACATTTAATTTACTTCACGAATTTAAAATATAGGTAATTATTGTAATGTAACAAATAAATCATAATACTAATAACTAATAATAATAATACAAATAACAAAATCATCTCTGTTAATAGCAGACCGTTAACAATAATGATAATTACTGTCCCTGCTCAATAGGAAGGTCTACAGTTAATCACAAGATTCGCGTCCATTTGTAAGCTTGATATGATGTCAGCGGCGTACACAACTGAAATAAGTAACTAAATATTGAGCTCAATATAACTTACAATCATATAATTATCAGCCTATATGAGTTATCAGTCAGAAAATTATCAATCCAATAACTATCAATCAACCTGCTATATTTCAATAGAGTGTGCAATCAAAGTGTTACTAAACACAAATAAATTTATGTCGGAAATCATTACACACATTTCATAATGCACTTCAAGCAGATATGCGTTCAGTTATTAATTGCTTTGCAACTGATGAACAGGTCTAGTAAAAGAGCATAAGCACGATCCACCCTAATAAGAAAATAATAATAAAATGAATTCATTAGAAACTTTTTCTAGCCCGAAACAATTTTCATACGTCGCTTACACGAAGCATCCGTTAAACTAGATTTAGCTTCCATTCTAGATCTAAGGGAAAGAAATATCTGAATAGAAACCATGTAATAAAACGATCTAACAGTGTCGTGTGTTCGTTACGTCCTACCTACTATCACGTGACATTCGCCATATTAGCTAAGAGTTGGAGGCAGCTTTGAATCAATCGTTCCCGCATAATAGTTGTTCCCTCTTTTATACTAGTCGTGACTGAGAAAATATATTTGACAAATTTAAAATTACAATTTTCTCAAGGCTTGACATGCGATTTCGCTTACTTCAATTACTCTCCAATCAGCTTCTACTATTTTCAGATTCTTACTCAAGTTCAATGCTTAGAAATGATCTACGTAAACTTCTGTAGCAACCGACAACGAAAATTTAGATAAATGTCATTATTGAGTAGAACAAAATTTGACCAGACAGCGACTCATGACTGTTCTCAGAACATGTGATATTGTACTACTAGTGCACTTAATTATTCTAATGCAATATAACATACAATAAGGAAAATTAAAGCATACTAAATACAGTATATCTCTGTCACCAGAGGGCACTCAACTGAACTAAAAAGCAGCAAATGAAAAACATGTAAAAAGTTAAGTTTTCCCAAGCTCCACCTTATAATTAAAGATAATTATGACAAAGCGCCACTGTGTTGTAATCAACCAATAATCAGCAAAGCGCTATATAATAAGAATGGCCGTTTGTGAAGAAGAAAAGGTGACAAAATATGCGCATTAGAGCTCAAATTGACAAAATATTACAGATAGAGTGCTCTTAAAAAATAAACGCAAGTGCAAAAAGACATATTGTCGATCGTCTTTATACACATAGGCCTACATGTGTGCGGTATGTGTGTGTGTATATATATATATATATGTGTATATATATATATATATATATATATATGTATTATATATATATATATATTATATATATATATATATATATATATATATATATATATATTATATATATATATATACAATTTGTACTTAAATTAAGCATTCTTTTGTATTCATGGCACAGTCATTACAATGACTGTTCATATATGCGTCTCTATAACAACTAAAATTAACAAGTCATTATGAAGTCAAAATTAGCATGTACATAGTAAATACAGAAAATTGTTTGAATATAGACCTACTGAATACACTGTAGATATAAATCTATCATACAACAAAAATTTAAAAATCGCCAACGTACTTGTTCATTGCAATGTAACAAAAAACTTTATTGAATTGACCAAAAATTTTAACTATCATTTTAAACTATTTCAATCTATAGTACAAAACTCCTTGAATTCGGACGGCGAAATCGTTATTATAAAGAGAAAAAATAGTAAGAAATCGCGTCTTTGATCGGAACTACATCAAATACGTAGGCTATATTGTAATTTGTACCTCAGAAAGAATAAACTACGTTAAACTCAACAAAATTAAGCTTAAATATGAATATCGAAAATAATAAATTTTCTCTCCTAACGTATAAAATACTTCAAAAATCATATGCAGAAAAAAGCACAAAGCAAAAGAACAATATTGAACTATAATATAACTGAGCTACAGTGTCAATGCGTATAATAGTTTAAATAAGCTTATAGTATATTTATCACATGTATCTCTTTCAATAGACTTCACGAGAGCAAACCCAAAGCATATACTGTTACAGTTTTTACTCTCTCGCAAGCCACAGAATAGACTCTAGTGGAGTTCACGTGCCAATCTCCAAACCAACATCAGAAAGGGCATTCGGTAGGAGATCGCCTAGGCTCCAGAAATTGCTACAAATGTTTCTAAAACAAATGGAAAATTTTCTATTCATATCCCGATCCTTGTTAAACGGGGATTCAAAGGAAAATGATGATGATGACTATTTCACAAGCAAATGAGTGATTCGCAGTTAATCAAAATTAACTTAATTGATTAGAGTTAAACAAATTGGGCAATAAACAGGCATACATTATAATTATGGCTACTATTTTAAGCAATTATGTATCGGTGTCTTCCACGACTCAAAACAAAATTCTCATCAATTTAAGAAATACACTTATGTGCAAAAATTAATACGCAGCTCTGTCTATCCGGCAATAACAATATCATACAAATTCACAACTCCGATAATCCATTTCTAGTTAGTTGAATAAATAATATAGTAAAACTGTCGCTATGATCAGAATTATCTAGTATAGTATAGGCTAATTTCATAACGGATCGCTTCATCAGTCTTTATGCATATAAAGCACAGTACGGGCAACAATTTTATATTAAATACCAAGATCAACTCATTCTGGACTCATTACATTTATCAACAGCTCACTCAGAAAGGTACGGTAGTTCTAACTGCACCAGTTTACACTCACTTCATCGCCCTAATGCAATTCATAAAATTACCTGACCTCGAAGCATAGAAAATCTAAAGAGCCATCGTCACCAATGTACAAAAAAGACACGGCACAGCAAATTGAAATATTCATGTAAGTTTATGGCTTCAGCAGCATAAATATATGAACAATTATTGTGACATATGCACAAATATGCCGTACTATTTCACGTGTAGTACAAATGTCAGCTTACATTTGTAAATTAACAGTGAGCACGTCACTACAGATAACGCAGAATGACCAAAAACACAGACAGCACGCACTCACACAGACAATACTAGGTGCCGTTCTCTAAACAAAAATGTGCAAATCCCAGCCAATGCACACGAGTTCATGCACATACACAGACACACACACGGGCCTTTTGATGCAAGCATATATGTGTTATTATTTTAATAAAATTGATGTATTAGTCTTTGGAAATGGATTGTTCTTTAATTGAATTTAAGAAGGGCCTAACAAAAGAGTTTGATTTATGTAAACTTCTGACAGGTAATTAGGATAAGTACAATATTATTATTATTATTTTAATTTTTATTATTATTATTATGATACAATTTTTCTTACAGGCTGATTATACCTTAATGAAATTTTATTCTACACATGTCTAGATCCTATTGAGGATTAAATTACGAGGATTAAAAAAATACCATCACATATGAATTGCGCCCTATAGTATGAATTCTTTTATACTTTCAGGCATCATAACATTGTATGTTAATCGCGTCATTTTTGATTTTGCATGTCATCAAGTAGTACGTTCTTATTACTTAGAGTAAGATGTGTAAGCGCTCTCTGACCTTCTTGAGATCTGACAATTTTATAATCTTGTTATCGAAAAACATACTGATTGTAAGGAGTTGGGATAAAAGAAATAACTGACTACACACATAAGTATACAAACAAGCACATATGCTCATTGCATATTCACAGGCATGCAGACACATACATGTGCACCTCACTGCATATTCACAGGCATGCAGACACATACATGTGCACCTCACTGCATATTCACAGGCATGCAGACAGATACAAGTGATCTCACTGCATATGCACAGGCATGCAGAAACACACAAGTGCACCTCACTGCATATGCACACAGCACAGGCATATACAAAGATGTACAGATACAAATACACTTTGATATAAAAACACACACACATTCAAGAATGCACATACACGTACACACAAGCATATACACACGCATCTTACCTCAAAACATACACACGCGTATCATACACAAACAACTGCAAATACGTACACAAATTGAAAATACATACACAATTGAAAATACAAACACAAATACACAAGTGCAACTCGACGTGCGCGCAGGCTCAGTCACATGGCTAATACTCGACGCAGGAACTACTATTTCTCATTGAGGGAGAGTTGTAGAATCCTCTGCAGCTGCTCCTCCTCCTCCTGCCTCAATCTCTCCTGCTCCTGCTGCTCTCGCTTGGACAGCTCCAGTATTGCCTGCAGCTGCTGCTCCTCTAACGACTGATAGGATGGAGGCAAGATGCTGCTCCGACCTACTATCTCACTGGAGTCACATTCTCCATCACCCAGCGTTCTGAGTAATCAATAAACTCAAATCAATAATCAATAAACTCAAATCAATAATCAATAAACTCAAATCAATAATCAATAAATCAGTCCATCCTCTGGTAATAATAACTACGCTAACAAACTGTATCATTGAGGTCAGATAGCGCCTCGAGTCATACGTGAATCATAAAGTCATCTAGTGTTTGATAATAATCCAGCACTCAATCAACTTTAAAGATTTGGTCAAACGAAAAATATTACTGAACAGCCTGCGCAACTGAATAAGGAGTCAATTATAAATTATTTATACGTTAGTGTTGATAATGCAACCAATCCGAACAACTGCATAGAGTCGCCCTTTATTTCATAACAAAGATACAATTAATTTGACCACTAAGTTATTACAACAATTCCTCATCAGTAGAGAGTAGAGACGATGTCAGGTAAACGGTAATCAATACACTAGAAGATGGTTAAACACAATCCAATACAAGCAAGACACCGAGGACGGCAAGGAAAAGGCCTCTAGGAGGCCTCATTGCTTACCAGGAAATGAACAATCATAAGTTTGATAAAGACATAAAATAGAGTGATTCATGTGATAGCAATAGTTGATGGAGAGTGAACATGACAGTCGGCCTTTTACCCCAACACTTGAGAGCGAACGAGAGACAGACGGAGACAGACAGAGAGAGAGAGAGAGAGAGAGAGCGAGAGAGAGAGAGAGAGAGAGAAAGAGAGGGAGCCAAAGTAGAACGATAGGTACCGATTGAGGCCGGCAACATTCTGATCTAAAGCAGACGAAGTACTGGATCGACTCAAAGCCTCCCACAGTGTAACCTATAAACATTGTCATATCAAATATTCACCTTCAAACAGCTGTCATATCAAAACAATTCAATTCATTAACCATTCCACTTATCAGTAACATCTTCTTGTAGGCATTGCACAGATGCTGGAGCCAGTGGCGATGTCGGCAAGATATTCGACTGCGGATCAGTATGTGCGGGATCAAATCCTGGGCTTACCCGTCATTGACATCACTTTTGAGTGAGGAAGCTGACGTTAACATTAGCTTTACCAAATGTAAAGTACCAATCTGCAGCTTTATTAACTCATTGACACATTTTATGTTCAACTCCAATCCTTTAATGTCATTATACACCTGACATATAACTGATGTAACTTAAGCAATTTTGTAAACATTAAACAAATTAATATATAATATATAAATCTTATCAATCTTCATTTTATCCAAAGGAAGCCCAATTAAAATATTAGTGATAAACTAATAAACAATTTAAAACTAATACACAAGAATAACTAAATAAATTCATGAGAGACCTTCTCTCCTTTTCTTGTTTTCTTCTGCCCAATGGTAGGTCCAAGGTACATATCCCTACTCACATTCTGTTTTTGCGCTCCTTTAAGACCACGCCATCGATTAACGAGTAAATCCCTTCACAAAAGGCTATGCTTAAGCACACCTTAATGTAGCCTATAGCTTGGGAATACTAAGGCTTATGAAGGGGGTTTGCCATTTCCTTCCTCAGTTCTTGCTTAGTAAAATCCTCTTACAATATGTGCAGTTTACAGTTAGTTTATTCTTCAGTGGCCCGGACACAAGACCTGACACGAGAAAAACCCTTGCAAAGAGTTAAACTGCAAAAATTAATATTATTTAATGTCTTCAAATTTGACAAAAAATGTCTTTTATCCAACGATATTTATCTTGGATACTAAAAATGTTATAAACACTCATACAAAACTGCAAATCATTTCTCTGAAAATTCCTGAAATACTTTAAATACAGCTTTATAGAAAGTCTAATTGCATATTCTGAGTAATAATTTCGAATTTATTAAGATATAGCACTTCAAGAACATATAATAGAATTTCTAGAAAAGCAACTAATATATACTATAATAGTAAATGTCGATTTATATCAAATATTGACATATATATTACTTATATATAATACGTTGTTACTGTTTGACAGTAAATGTTAGTCGAAGCTGAGGAAGGCATAGGAGGGCCACCTCGTTGTAAGCAGAATCCCCCAATAATAATGGTACATCAAAAAGCATATTCTAGATGATCTATGTGGATTTGAAGAGGAATACGGAAGACAGAGATGAGTGGAGGCGTTATATATCAAGGACCTGCCATTAGGCAGTGTACTAAGATATATATATATATATATATATATATATATATATATATATATATATATATATATATATATATATAAATATACATGTATATGTTGGAAGCAAAACTTAAATGTCACAGTGTAAGTCATTCAAGGTCTTTCCATCAGAAAATTATTTTTCAGCAGCCACACTGTTAGACCATCCATTACGAGATCCTCATTAGAGTGACTCAAGGCTCATTATTATATTTTTACAAGCATCTAAAAATGAATGTGCTATCAGGGGATAGAACTAAAATAAACTCAAGTTTTGTCATTATCTACTGACAAGTGGCACATAAGTAAAATGCAATCTCCATATGTTCCGTATATACTCTAGCGACTTTGGGTCCTGAATAACAAATCAAAGTGTAGTACCTGATCATTTTCAGTTCCACTCTCTAGTAAACTCTGTTGTATAGCAAACTGTAACAGCTGATCATCCTCCTCCCTTAGTCGTGCATACTGACCTTCTCCTAACATACAATCAATCAATCAATGAATCATTGAATCAATCAATCAATCAATCAAACCGTAACAGCTGATCATCCTCCTCTCTTAGTCGTGCATACTGACCTTCACCTAACATACAATCAATCAATCAATCAATCAAACTGTAACAGCTGATCATCCTCCTCTCGTAGTCGTGCATACTGACCTTCTCTTAAATCATCAAAATCAATCAATTAATGTAACAGCTGATCATCCTCCTCTCTTAGTCGTGCATACTGACCTTCACCTAACATACAATCAATCAATCAATCAATCAAACTGTAACAGCTGATCATCCTCCTCTCGTAGTCGTGCATACTGACCTTCTCTTAACATAAAATCAATCAATTAATCAAACTATAACACTTTAAGTTAAACTTACAACTTACTTGCAAATATTAACTAACTTTACTAAGTCCAACAGCAAGTGTGACACATCTACCTTCTATATCCAGCATCTCGACGTCTCTTAGTCCAATCACTCTCATATTCGCAATAACTAACAGCAAGTCAACCACACCAAAAATAGCAGACATGAGGACGACAAAGGATAGGATAATAATAGCATCACAGCTCAGAGACAAACCTCTAACGCTGTACGTGGCAGGAGCATCGAACACCATGGAGTCTACCGTGCACATCATCTTGTCGTTGTCTCTCAGCAGTATAACACCGGGCGCTTCTGACACTGACGCAAAGATGTTACCAAATGTAATACGTGCGTTCAATACGTGAAATAATGGTATTTCTGAAACAATATAATAATACAGTCAACAGGAATAGAAATTAATGCTTCAAAATAACTTCAATATTGCTTAACTATATTAATGGCTTTAGAGCATTAATATTACTTAACCATATTAAAATACATATTTTGCTTAACGTTTTAAATAACGTTAACCAAAATAATATAATTAACGAAAATAATGTTTCAAATACAATACACAACTAAACAATAACATATATAATTCAGCCAAAATTGGTTGCGTGAATTAAAAATATATAGGCTAGTACAAATTAATGTTTGTACAAGCTGTCTTTCTTTACAGTAATCAAAGAAAGTTTAACTATGTAATAATTTGCTAAATGTAGTAGTACAATTGAAGCAATATTCCACAAGAGTCACTGTTCAGACTAAACCTGACCATAAAGTTCAACTATAACGTACGAATGTCACCCACCGATTTTAACAGGAAACCCCGACGGCAGTTGAAGCGTGATGAAGTCCTTCAGCTTGCGGAAGTGGACGTTTGACGCAGACATGAGATCGATGATTGGAGAAACTTGTTCTTGTAGAGAGAGAGGAAACTCCTCACACAACCACAGCTGGGCCTTGAACTTCTGCGTCTTGGTTGTCTGCTCGATCGGTCGACCAATGTCCCTAGCCCCAAGGTCAAAGTCTGGGTCAAAGTATTCCTCGGGTGTAATGTGACACGGGTTACGGGATAAAAGCGTCACATCCTTGATACAATGGTAACAGACACGGCAGAGCTATTAGGCTTCCGACTGCTGTTCAGTAGGTAAATAGCTCAAATTTAAGACTTGCCTGGTCATAGACAAGTAAGGAAACTGCAGATAAAATTGGTTTTAGCCTATAGCATGGATAACTTCATAGTGAAGGATAGTTACAGATTTTCTCCTAAAATGCCATTAGAAATAGTAAACAAAAATAATTAATCTGTGACTTTCTAGAATTTCATTTGAATTCTGTGCAAAAGCAATAACTCACATAATGACAAGGGATCTGATGAGTTAGTCTCCTAACGATAATTTTTAAAAGTCGAACCCAAAAACTCCAGCACGTTAGTCAGATTAAATATCATATCATATTTGTTAACTTAAGTTTGTTAAATAAAAAATTAACAGCACATAAAGTCAGATGGGTGTGTTTTTGTTTGTTAAATAGAAATATTAGATTAATCAGTACATCATGCACTGACAGTAAAGAAATACAGATTGTGATAAATATTATAGTTTTAGTGAGTATGCAACACAAATTACATAAATGCAAATGCATCATAATGCAACATTTAATGAACGTAGACGAAATTAACTAACAGAAATACTATGTATGGAAGAGTAGACAATTTTAGCATTAAATAAAAATGAAGGCAAATATCATTAACTTGGCCATGAGCCTCTGAGCCAATGACTCATGACTCGCTAACCTAGCTCTGAGTCAATGACTCATGACTCGTTAACCTAGCTCTGAGTCAATGACTCATGACTCGTTAACCTAGCTCTGAGTCAATGACTCATGACTCGTCAACCTAGCTCTGAGTCAATGACTCATGACTCGTTAACCTAACTCTGAGTCAATACCTAGCTCTGAGTCAATGACTCATGACTCGTTAACCTAACTCTGAGTCAATGACTCATGACTCGTTAACCTAACTCGAGTCAATGACTCATGACTCGTTAACCTAACTCTGAGTCAATGACTCATGACTCATAAACTCTAAGACTACTAGTGAGAAACATACATCAGCCTCAGCAGCGTTGTTGCCAGCAGCAGCTTTGTGAACTTTCTCCTCTCCTTCCACCACTCCAAGGAATGACTCGAGCGGGTTCCTCATCGTCTTCTTGCTCTGCTTCTTGTCTTGCTCCGTCAGATGTTCTGTTCTCGATTTCGTCACGAGGTTTACATTGGACGCACAGAAAACCTTAGAAAAATTACGGAATAACTAATGCAAAACCTTAGAAAAATTATAGAATAACTAATGATTCAAAACTTTCAGAATAAAGTTAAAGATGCCTATATCCTGACAAATTGCAAAGAGCAAGTTATAAAATGCATAAAAAATATCTTAGAAGAATACTTTAGAAGCATACATCTTATTCCAATAGAAAAGTATCACCAATAAAACGCTGAAGTTATCATAGTTCATTTCAGTGACCTAAATATGTTACCATAATACTTTACATTAGCTGCAACTATTGAAACCAAAAATCTGGTCAACAGTAAAACTGTAATGCATCAAATTTAGAATTAAAAAGTAGCAAACTTTTATAAATAAGCAGGTGATGACTGCAGTGCACGAGTAACTTATCTTACACGTACCTTACAGCTATAACCATTAACAGTTTCAGTTTTATCGTTTTTCCAGCCCCACATGCCAGATTTGCTTCTACAATACAACAACACTCACTATGAAGCAAATTTAAAGGTGTGATAAGGTAAAGGCTGAAGGCTAAAGCTAAGTTCAACGTCAATTCCCTGTTCAGAAAGCATGTCAGTGACCAAAGGAGCAGCAGATTTTAGCCTGGTACCTATTGATCCAAAGTCAGACAAAGACTAAGGTCATAAAAACATAAGCAATAAGAGATCGTACTATTACTGATACTATTACAAGAGTAGAATTACTAGTATTGCATCGTAACTATTATTAAGTCCTATTTTGTGCCTTTTGAGCAAAATTAAATATTCCAATTACATACTAGCTGCTAAATCACAAGCACAATTTGACGTTGTAAAATACTGAATTTGAAGCTATAAGAACTTAAGCTGTAAAACCTTGTTAAAACAAAACTGCAAAGTTTAATATATAACATAATTCTGTATAAGTATGACTATATAAGGCTACACAATAGTGAAATTATCATAAGATAAAAGTACTAGAATATTAAGATTTAAAAGTATGATAATGCAAACAAAATGTCCATACATAATAATATGGAGAAGCAAATTTATGAATGATAATGATTCTATAAAAATTGCATAATTCATACAATAGATAAACAAGTATTAAAAATAATAACCAGTGTAAAGAAGGGCTAAGTGTTTGTAACTTAAGTACAAACATGAAGTAAATTAATTTAAATCTAACTACTTAATTAATAAAAAGGATATTTTAAAAACTAATATTTCTGTTGTGTCAAGGTAATATGTTACTATGGAAAGATGCAAACTTTTCAAATGATACTTTATCAGCACAACAATGCAATGATGTACATGCATCATCATATGATGACGCCAATTTATGTAGGATCATAAAATGATATAAAGGCATAATAAAACAAAGATCAATAGAATAAAAATAATAGATCAAAGATCAATACATACATCGCTTTCGAGTGAGGAAACTGACGCTAACCTTAGCTTTACCAGCTTTTACAAGTTATTAAAGTCACTGAAGTTGATAGTTAGCGAGAGGCAAGACGCTTGTTAGGAGGATAGATGCAAACTTTTCAAATGATATTTTATCTGTATCAAGATAAGTTGTTAGGAAGGCACAGGTAAGACGCAAACCTTTCAAATGATAATTTAATTATATCAAGATAAGTTGTTACTGTGGGAGAGGAAAGAAGCAAACTATTCAAAAGATATTTTATCAATTCAAGGTAAGTTGTTAGGAGAGGTAAGAAGCAAACCTTTCAAATGATATTTTATCTGTGTCAAGGTAAGTTGTTACTATGGGAGAGGTAAGACGAGTAGCGACAGCGTCCTCAGAAGGTCGCAGATAAGAGACGTCACAAGCCTCTGGAGTGACTCTGACTTGCTCTGTGATAACCTGTTGAGAGGCGTGATCTATCTCCATCACTGTCGCTACGTTATCTGTTTATATAGCAATAACAACTGCTCATAGATAACCTGCTGTGAGTCGTGGTCTATCTCCATCACTGTCGCTATGTTATCTGTTAATATAGCAATAACAATTGCTCATAGATAACCTGCTGTGAGTCGTGGTCTATCTCCATCACTGTCGCTACGCTATCTGTTAATATAGCAATAACAACTACTCATAGATAACCTGCTGTGAGTTTGAACCATCACTATTCACGCCAACAGCTCAGTAGATTGAGTACTAATAATTGTTTTCAATAAACCGGGTCGCACAGAATTGTATGATTCATTTCGGTGCTGAATTTCTAAAGCTTTGATTTAACAATTGCACCATTTTTGAATATAATTCTATAACGTTTCTCTAACACTGCGTTTTATTGAGTATTCTGCAGCGACATTGACACAACAGTGTAACGTCAGGTGAACATCCTAGGGCTGGTTGCAGCCACAGGATGATTACAAGACATGATATTGTTATGTGAATGTCGCTGCAGAATAATGACGCACCACTGACACAAAAATGGTACATTGTAACAGAAATTTAACCAGAAATAAGAACAGTATGCTTGCTAGAAAAGCGGGAGGCCACCAGTTGGAGTCTCAGGTAGACTGGCTCAGACTGTATTACTAGTTACACTGAAACAGATGTTAAACTTAGTTTTACAGCTAAGAAAAGCTACCAATGTAATAAACTTACCCTGCCCTTTGAAGATATAGCTCCTACTGCCTCTTTGCCAGCTCATATTGTTAAACCCCAGCAGTGTAGTGTCGATTCGGACATTAGAACCTGTGTACACATTAGAGTATCACGTGATCAAGAAATCTGGATAATTGTTAGTAGTTGTGTCAACAACATCTAGTATATCTATATACGTGTATAACTTATTTTTCTTATCGTTTATCAATGCAGCCGAAATGTCAAAATTAGTCACTCAACGCGTCATATGATTTGGAAGATTATGATGCACCAATGGATTATTATAACAACTGCCAGAAAATGTAATACCATGCAATATGCAATGTACAAGAAGCTGCACATGTATTTACCCTGTGACAGGGAAAACTAAACATTAAAAAAAAACTTGACAACAAAATAAATGCTAAGAAGAGAAACTTTCTTTAGATTTAGTTAATCCTAGATATTAGTGTTCATATAAATGACTCACCAGATTTCCAAACTTTATAAGTATCGCTTGGACACATGCGAGAAACCAATGGAACTACAACATACACCACCAACACACAAAGGCATTAATAAGCATAAATTTTTAATTCTTAATTCATAAATTCTTTGTGAAACATAGCAGTTTCCTTTTAGCTTCCACACAGTAAATCAGTAATGCTTGAATTTCACTAAACTGTTAGCAGGTGAAAAAAGGGTAACGCCAAATTTAATATCAACTTCCTGCTCGAATAGCATGTAAGTTATGCGAGAGTACTGGAATTGAACCCTTCACTTATGATATGAAATGTGAAATAAAATGATAATAAATGAAATGAAATGAAAAAACATAATAAAATAATGAAATGTGCTAAATATATTAATATTTTATATTGAAATAATAAACATAATTTTTAAATAAACTTAATATATTATATTGAAATAATAAACATAATGAAATGTGCTTCTATTGTAGGTTGTTTTGAATAACTCCTAGACTATGTAACAAAATGGTTCAAATGTTGCAGCATTCTAAATGAAACAACTGACAGCAATGTGAATTATTTAACAGCCAAATGCACTTATTTAATATTACAATTCTAATGAAACATAGGCTCATTAACCATTTGCCTACTAACAAATAAATTGAAACAAAGTACATTAAAAAAAGAATATGTTCAATTACTACAGAAAAAATGTGACTATTTGATGGAGCATTACTTAAAGTATAACATCAGCTATTATCCGTAGACTTTAGTGAATAGACCATTGTACAAAAATAATGGATATAATAGACTGAAACTTAAATTTAGTAACTCACTAAATACTCACCCCAGCTCGTGAATTCCCATTTCATTTCAACATAGAAATCAGGAGCCTATGAAAAGAATCAAATATATTCAAAGAACATATCAACTTTACAAACTCACAATCAACAAGGCTAATAATGAAATAATCAAATAAATAATAATAATCATAAAAACAATATCAAGATAAAGCCAATATAAAATAAAACCAATATAACATAACATAACATAATGGCACACTGGGTCAGGAAGCACGGATGCTTGTTTTAAGACCCATTTCCTCCTTCCACTCCATGGTTATTAGTAATTGTTGCCTTTTGATGGCGCATCAATTGCAGCCGGCGCAGATTTAAGAATAACCCCTTCCATCACCCTGGGATTTTTTTCCTTCCTAAGCTTTTACCTATACTCGGTCTTCCAAAGTGGTCACCCACAGAGTACTAACCGAGGTCGATGCAGCTTAACTTCGATAACTGACGCGCAACTAAACCAAGTGCGCTAATCCCGCCGTCTATATCAGATAAAACCAAACATATACAAAAATGCTTTACATTTATTAATGCTATTTGCTAGATCTAAATGTTGAATATCTTAAAAAATAGTCACATACTGTATATGTGTATGTCATTATTCAAATCGCAATATTGGAGATAGTTAAGTGTGTATAAGGTGGTTGTGTTCAAGAAAACAAGGCCTAGATTTGCAGAGATCCTAGTTGCAGTATCGGTTGTAAAAACAAAAGTTTGTCTTCAAGGGACACAAGTATATGTTACAGAATACACGACTATCTGAACATATATTGTTCATTGTAGCATAACGATAGTAATTTGATCCATAAAGCGGTTCTATTCATCATCATCATCTTCCCTTGAATCCTAGTTTAACTACAAACAGACTGACTCAAATCATCTCTGTCCTACATCATATCATCCATCAGTCAATCCCCTATTTGAGACTTTTCTATTCGTTTAAATTTTTTGTAGCAATTCTGGAAGCTAGGCGCTCACCAACCGAATGCCCTTTCTGACGATGGCTTGGATCTTAGTGCTTTAGTCGCCTTCTCCGACACGTGCAGTCACCAGTTGGTCAATTCTTCAAACAACCCGGACACAACAAGGGGATATTAGCAGTTCTATTAATATACATGTAGAATATGAGTGATTCGTGAAAGGAACCTCAGTAAGTCTTCTCAGAAGCCCGGGCACCCCGGCAATACGGTCTGTGTTCCTACGAGCCTCTCTGTACTGAAGACAAATCTGAACGAGCTCAGGGTCTCCCGTCGCAATGGCTTCCTGAACAGCTGTGACAACATACAATCCAAACATCAACAAGTAGAGTCACACTGTCCAAACATTCATCTATCAAATACCCAACAATAAGCTCTATCAAATCCCTAACAATATACTTGAAATAATTTCAGGTGTAAACATTCAACATTTCAGATTTTAGACATTTCAGAGGTTAGGTAATTGTGCCTGCTAGATGGGTCTATATGAAGCCAATCCCTGCGGCAACTAACTTTAATCGTATAAAAGAAGAGTTCCTAAAAATGTTAATCTTACAATAAACACTACTAATGACGATCATTACAGGTCAGCAGACTATTTTGCATAATTAAATGGAATTCTCAATTATTCAGTGGCCTATATATATACTACCATTAAGCAAGCTTACTACCAAGTTAGCAAATAGAACATTTATTGTGGATTCCCTATTAAGGATTGTACTATTTTTATTATGGCCGACCAAATAGACCAGAAGAACCTAGTAGCCTACCAAAGGTACTGTCCAAAAGCTTCAATGCCATTGAGCAAAAGGCAGTAATACATGGCAATTAATTTTGTTCCTATTGTTACACACATGTCAAATGCCTGAAAAAGTACTCTTGTTCCAGTAAGCTATGGCTTATAAATAACAAGATGCCAGTAAAGTAAATATAATATTTAGCTAAATAACCTGTCCAGTATTTGCTGCTTTCCACGTCAGCATTAGCATTATGAAGCAGCAGAACCTTAACGCTCTCGAGGTGCCCCAGTGCAATAGCTAGATGAAGCGGTGTTCTGCCTCTTGGATCAATTTTTTCTACATCGTAAACCTGAAGCCATCCATATACAGAGTGGTTGCTTGATTGATTGCTCATATAGTCATTCATGCAGTCAATCAACTATAAATTTATCAAATTTATCAATACATACATACGTACGTATGTACCTAAATACATACATATATACATAGACACATGCCCACACACATATATATTTATACATACAGTTTTGGGTAATAATATCAAATCATTTGATTTAAAATCACAAAATAAAATCAAAATCACGGTTTTCATTTTGAAATCATTTCACAAAAATGATTTTGATTTCAAAATCAAAATTTGGCTGCTTTTGTAAATTTCAAACATCAAAATCACCTTCAAAATCATTTTTTTTAATTTGAAAATTTGATTTTGAATTTGACTCTGACACTGGTGTTAAGTTTATACATGTACAATCATGGAATCCAACAAATAGCGAATTTAAACTAATCCAAACCTAACCTAAGTACGTAACTAATCCTAATCTAGTTATTCCTAATTTGACATAGCGTGTTCTCATAATTTCGTTTGCCAAGTGCAGATATGGATATTTTATAGGTGTTATTTTTTTTATCATTGCAGCGATAGGCAAAGTTCATTGTCAAATATGCTTAATATTAATATATTATATTATGTATATTCTTAAGATTGTAGACCAACTTAATAGTTGCCGTTTTAAAAAAAGTCTACATCATGCTGCAGCAATATGATTGGTACACATAAGAAATGTTTATAGTTTATACTTCATAATTGTATGCAATACCATAATTAGCAATTACTCTAGTGTATTTTGACGTAATGTTATTGTAAGGTCAGGAATCACTAATTAGTTATTAAAATTCATGAAACTGCTAATTCAGGTATTGGTAAGCTATAAGCAAAACTTACTGGATTTTGAATTTATAAATTCATATTAATCTTTCTGATCAAATTGCACATGATACTTAATTTCTAGTTACTTTGTTAAATCTTGTCACTTTGTTATGGATAGTGATATGGAATATTATATATATATATATATATATATATATATATATATATATATATATATATATATATATAAGATAATATATATATATAAGAAGACTTTGATTATGAATATGTACCTTGAACCTGCCACTTGGCAGTGCACTGAAGAGAGAGAGAAGATATATATATATATATATATATATATATATATATATCTTCTCTCTCTCTTCAAGTGGCAGGTTCAAGGTACATATTCATAATCAAAGTCTTCTTTCTCGCTCCATAAGAGCACTCCATAGATCAACAAGTTAATCCCTTCACAAAGTCTATGCCTTATCCATACCCTTAAGTAGCCTATAGCTTGGGAAAAATATGGCTTCTGAGGTGGTTTCCCGTTGTCTCCCTCAGTTAGGTGGATTAATTTCCATTTAATCCAGGGGGAAAGTATTTCATGGTGAGGTGGGTCCCCTCTTGCCATCCTCAGCACCTGCCTTTAGTCGCCTCTTACGTACACGCGGCCGATTGTTTGTGGTTGCCCTATTTTACAGTGGTCCAACCACACCCGAGCACAACACGGAATATATATATATATATATATATATATATATATATATATATATATATATATATATATGGTAGAGTTGACAGCTTGGAATGAATTTAACTTAACAATATTATACTGATTAAGGAAGTCACAAAGACTTGTGATGTTAGTTTAATACGGGATCGGTAATCTTCATTATAGTTTCTATATTAGTAAGAATTCTTAATTTTTTAGACCTCTTAAAGGCACCGCAGTCAAAGATTAAACACATATGACAATTACTCATGCATATATTGTTCATCAACCGGCAATATAAATAAGTAGGACCAAACCTGTCCTGATGACAGCAACTGATGAAGAGCCTCAAAATTGTTATACCAAGCATGATAGTGCAGCGGATAGCGATCTTCTATGGACGTCATGGTTAGGACTGCTTATGTTCTATTTAATCCAAACATTAATAAAAATATGATAGAAACAGTTCTCCAGTTTTATTTATTTATTTAACAAATATATTAATTCTGATTTCCAAGTGCTACCAGATGTAAAAACTTCAAAACAAGTTAAATTACATTTTACCAGTATAACCTTTATAACATAGCATTACAGAGTCAGGAAGCAACATAGAATAAAGAATTATAATTATAATTCCATATCTTTGAGAAGCAATTATATGCTTGTTTAGGACTCATCAGGTTCTTAACTAAAACCAATTAATATAAATCAAATCATACTAACACTGAATATGCAATTAGCATCTAAAACTGACACATGCAATTAGCATCTAATTTACATGTTCTTTATCATATTTATTTTTAAAAACATTCACTGATTCTGCTTCCACAACTTCGCTTGACAAACTATTCTAAGCATTTATAACTCTCTGACTAAAGAAAAATTTCCTTAAATCTAGTCTGCTTCTGAATTTACTAAGTTTATAAATATGCCCCCTTGTGTTTCTGTAGTTTGATAAATTAAACCAAATACTATGGTTAACTTTGCTGAAGCCTTTAAGTATCTTAAAAACTTCTATTAAATCTCCTCTAATTCTTCTCTCACTTAAAGAGGTTAATCCTACGAATTTTAATCTATTCTCATAACTAAGTTTTTGACAGTCAAATACCAGCCTTTTTAATTGTTGCTCTGGCTTGTACCCTATCTAATTTATCGATATCTTTCTTAATATATGCTCAGCCCTATAATCTCCTATATAGGCTACTACTAAAGTATGTGACAGTATATAGGAGTCTAAGGCCGAGTATACGCAGATGCCAATAATTAATATCATGTAAGCGTATCAGTTTACAACTCGATCTACAGCACAGCTCTATAAATGCTAGTAATACTGACACATGCAGTTATTGAGCGACATTGAAAATACGCACAATTTCTTACATGAAGTATATATATTTGAGTCTAAATTCTGGGGGGGGGGACATTTGCATGGATGTCCCCCAGTCTAAATTCTGGGGGGACATGTCCCCCTGTCCCCTCGGTGGTTACGCCAATGATAATCATCATATAAATTTCCTTTAAATTTAGACCTATGTAAGTTATTTGAACTTATTTCTCCAGCTTTATAAACGGTCGTTTTGTGGCTGCAGCATCTTGTTTAATTTTTGGCCCCCTTAATCTTTAATTCCTCGAAAGTAATAACAAATGTTTTCGTAAAACAATCTAATAAAAAAGTTTGAGTTATGGAGAAGAGATATATTCAGACTTTTCGTATCCCGACGTACACGAGATCTTTGGCTGGGACTCAACGGCTAATGAATTTTTACTCCCGTACTTGGACCTGATTTCAAAGTGTTCGATGTGGTTGTTGACGACAGTAGCACTCTAATAACATTTGTTTCAGTTAAAAGCCCACTGTATTAACTTGAAGCATACAAAACTATATGATATCTGTCGAAGATCATCAAAAAACTGGAAAACTAAGCGAATATATTTTTCTTACGCGCAGCTGGAAACACAGCAAAGTTTTAATGCGTAAGCTTAGGCCATATAAAATTGTAAATAAACACAATATGACATGTGCTAATATTAAAAGTGCTAAATGAATTATAATTAGGCCTATTATAGACTACTATCGTCCGACGCCAGTAAATAAGGGAAATAAGAATGGCGTCAATATTAAAAGTGTATTTGTCAGTGCTGTCTAGACATCCTGTGAAAGTTCAAGCGGCGACAACAGGCGTATTGACGACATCGGGAGATCTTATTGCTCAATTCGTGATTGAAAGAAAAACATTAGCGCAATATTCAGCCAAGAGGAGCGCTAGATTTGCCGTATTTGGTTTCTGTCTTCTGGGTCCTACACTGTCTGTGTGGTACAGATATTTGAATCGTGTGGTTAAAACACCTGGTGCACGGGGCGGAGTTTATAAAATGCTATTGGATCAGGTTCTTATGGCTCCTGTAGTATTGGGCACATTTTTTACCGTTATGACATTTTGGTCATCGGGTTCTGTGCAGCAAACTGTAGATACATTGAAAAGGGACTATTTTCCAGTTCTGCTCGTCAACTACCAGGTGTGGCCAGCAGCGCAGACAATAAATTTCTACTTAGTCCCATTTAATCAAAGAGTACTCTTTGCGGGATTTGTGGCTTTGTTCTGGAATACGTTCCTGTCTTACAGAGCTTCCAATTTCAGTGATGTCAGTTCTAAGCAAACTAAATCTGAAGGAAATTAACCACTGGCCACTTTCAGAACGTTATTAGCAAATGTTGTATTTCAAGAAGTGCATCTAGTATAAAATGTTCCATAAAGTCATCTATTATAAAATATTGATTTAACTTTGCTGTATTGTGACCCTATTCTTACATATATTTATGTTGTTTTATTTTAACCTATCAAGATTATATCATAATGTTTAAATGTACTTTTAATGTACATTTGATTTTGTCTGTGAAAATGAGATGTTGTGAAGTTAACTTCTTTGAATGATTTCTTGCTTTGATTTTGATAAGTTGGAGACCAATTTTTGAAGAAAAAATGTACTTATAAATAAAGCTTACAGTAGTGTAACACTGCATGGGAGGAGGACAGGGTCAGTCAACCTAATTAAGAGATCTAACCATCGGTCTTCTACTTTCTCAAATAGCATGATCATACAGAGAGGCTTTGAAACAGTGCACAGTTGTGTTACGTGTGTATCAATCAAATTCACACCCCCCCCCCCAGAGAAGCTTTCTGATCTGTTCTCTCCCTTTTGCTTTTGGTGATATATTATTTTCATTCATACATTATATCATTGATAAATAAACCAGTTCAGAAAAGCTGCATTTAAATATAACTACAGAATGAGTCACTGTATAGATATATATTGAAACGCAACTTTCTGAAAATGACTGAAATAGTTTATTTTGAACCTAATAATTATAAGTGGTTATATTCGACATTGAAATGTAATATTGCTGTATATTTAATACCTCTCAGAAATTGTCTGATAAATTTTTTTTTATCAGCACAATCCTACGTGTACTTAATTTCTAATTCAAATCACATGGTACCCTAAATCATCAATTCCAAAGTCTTGCCTTGCTCAAAATTTGTATAGGTACTTCTGCCTGAGGCCAAGTGCACTCCATCTGAGAACACTTTTAGATCCACCCTGTGGACTTTAATTCCTCCAACTCTCTATATATTATAGCTTATGTATATCTATCTATCTATCTATATATATATATATATATATATATATATATATATATATATCTTAGTGCACAGCCTACTGGCAGGTCCATGGTACATAACGCCTCCACACTTCTCTGTCTTCCGCCTTCCTCTTCATTTCCACATATGAGTGGGTCTTTAAATCGTCTAACATACCTAATCTCGGCCTGCCCTTGCCTCTTTTTCCTTCCATTCTACCTTCCATGACCTCTTTTAATAGGCCTTCTCCCCTTAGAATGTGTCCTATCCATCTCTTTTCCTATTTCCTAATACATTTATCAACTGTCTATCTGTGCTCTCCAGAACTTCCTCATTTGTAACCTTTTGAGTCCAGCTAATCCTCTCCATTCTTCTCCAAATCCACATTTCCAATGCCTCCAGTTTCCTAATATCTTCCTTCCTTAAGGTCCATGTTTCACATCCATACAATAGCGTGGTCCAAACCAAAGTTTTCACTATCTTTATCTTTGTGTCTTTCTTTAGACTTTTTGTTAATAGTTCTTTTCTACTACCAAAGGCCGCTTTTGCTTGTGCAATCCTACTGCATATTTCCATCTCACATTTCCCATCATCGGTTATAGTATGACCCAAATATTTGAAACTCCTTACCTGTTCCAATTTCGTACCATTTATTGTGATATTAACTTCACCTTTATTATTGGACACTCTCATAACCTTGGTATTTTTTATATTAATCTTCATGCCATATCTTAAAGCCGTATCATTCAGCCTATCCACTGCCTGCTACCATGCCTTGGTCATCTGCAACCATATCTTGTACCAAATTCCCTCCTACTTTTATTCCTTCTTCCAAGTCTTCCATGGCTTCCTCCATCATTGCCTCAGCGTAAATGTTAAACAGCAACGGTGAAATGCTACAACCTTGTCTTACTCCACGTCCTATTTCACCTTCTTCTGAGTATTCTTGTTGGATTTTGATTACTGCTCTTTGATTCTTGTACAAGCTCAAAATTAGTCTTCTATCAATCCAGTCAATTCCTATTTTTTATGATATTCATCATCGTTATCCAATCAATCCTGTCAAAGGCCTTCTCGAAGTCTACAAAGCATACAAAAACGTCATTTCCATATTCTAAGCTTCTTTCGCAAACAGGTAAACTTTTATAGTATAGTTTTCGCAGGGAATGACGCCCCCTGCCCGGTGAATGTCAGTCAAAGCTGAGGAAGGCATAGGGGGCCCACCTCGTCAAAAAGCATATCACCCAAGAAAATAATGGTATATCACGACAAAAATGAACGCCCCCAGTCCCGTGTACCCCTTAAATGGGGAGGGGGTGTTAAGAATCCCACGGCAAGTCGGCACCTTGGATGCCCCATAGATATACCAAGAGGACATTCCATGCGCCCCAAAAGGATAAATGTGGGCACATGGAATGTGAGAACTATGGGTGAAAGGGGAAAGTTAGAAAATGTAAAGAGGGAGATGGAGAAAGGTAAAATAAATGTCCTAGGGATGAGTGAAGTAAGGTGGTTGGGAACGGGAGATTTTATTAGTGATGGGTACAGGGTTATTTACTCCAGAGGAGATAAAAGGGAGAAGGGTGTGGCTATGATATTGGATAGAAATGTAAGTGATTGCGTAACAAAGGTTCTCCAGTGCAGAGACAGACTGATGTTAGTGCGGATCAAAGCAGATCCAGTAGATTTGGTGTTTATGCAAATCTACATGCCTACATCAGCCTCAGAGGATGAGGAAATTGAAGCGATGTACGAAAAATAGAAGGAATGATTAAAGGAGAAAAAGCCACAGATCAAGTGATAGTTATGGGGGATTGGAACGCGGTGGTGGGTGAAGGGAGAGATGGAAATGAAGTTGGAGAATATGGTCTAGGAAAAAGAAATGAGAGAGGACAAAAATTGGTGGACTTTTGCAATAGAATGAGATTAGTGGTGACCAACACTTGGTTCAAACATGAGAAGAGAAGGCGTTACACATGGAAGAAACCAGGAAGCACCGGAAGCGAGGGCAGATACCAGATAGACTACATTCTGATATATATATATATATATATATAATATATATATATATAGGCCTATATATATGTGTGTGTGTGTGTGATTTAAAAATCTAAAGATCTACTCATATGTGGACATTAAGAGGAAAGCAGAAGACAGAGAAGAGTGGAGGCATTATAGACCATGGACCTGTCAGTAGGCCGTGCATTCTAAGAGAGAGATATTCTATAATCTAGAGTAATTCACTAATTCTAGAGCCACCACTTTTAAAGTTATTTTCTTTATTTGCTATTGAAGTTGTTTGATTTTAGAATAGTATATCTACTTCATTATATTTATGTGTTTCACTTATTTGCTTATAAAGTTTAATGATTGTGATAATAGTTAGCGAACTAATTAGAATTCAAAGCCTCGAGTCTTATATTTTGAACCTCGTAGATAGATATCAGTGACTGCATAATTTTTGTTAGTGACTTCATAATTTTTGTTAACTTATACACATGCAATGATTAATATTTATACTATAACAGAAAGAGTTTAGTCATTGCAGTTAGTACTTTTTCAACATGAACTGTTTTTAATTTGTTTACAAATTTATTTTATCATTACTTCAGTTTCTGCATGGATGTCAATGATTGATCTATTGTTTATATGAATTTATATGATGATAGATAGTGTATAAAAATTGTACAAAAACAATCCATTTTGTTTTTAACCCGTTTTAGAATAACAGTAGATGAAGTGGAGTTTAAATTGTCTGTCAACTGTTTAATTCTGTTCCAAATTGCTTTATCAATCAACAATCTTCAAATCAATATGAATTAACGTCCGGTTCCTTATCATAAGGCAATATCTGGGACGACTCTTACAGAATCTACACGAACACTTGTTCTATAAGAAGTATAGAAAACTATAACAAAATAAGTAAACGATTTAAGTCTTTTTCTAACTAGAGATATCACACCACAGATAAAACTACAGTGTAGTTAAAGATATAATGAAAAGTGCTGCAGGACTTTTTGCATCACCAGGTAGGACACGCTTGCAAATGTAGAGAACAAAGAGAAAATAAGATATATTCAGTTCCAATCCATAAACTGAGACCAGAGGATCTGATTATATTTATCTGTAATACAGAAACAGATATTAAATTTACCTTATATAAGCTATCTTTAATATCTGTTTTTGTATTACAAGCATGGGCGCCGACTCCACAGGGGTAACAGAAATCTGGTACGGTATTTTGAAAGAGCTAGAGCAAAGCATATAGTTTATCATACTGCACAATTGTGCGTACTGTCGCGCACACAGTATATGTTGACTTTTGGAAAAAGTGTTGCCCGATGCTCAAAATAAAAAGTCGACGCCCATGATTACACGTGTGCTGTAAGCGATGTTCTGGTTAAGTTTAAAATTGTAGTCCATTACTTATCACTCAAGCATGCTACGGTTGCTACCAACTCATCAATCATAAGTAAAATAAACAAATTACACTTGTAATAGACCAAAATAATCTGACATGGAACAGAAAATCTCTAATAATGTTTCCTAAAATAAGTAGAAAAAATTTATTTCAAAGGTCAATTTTGAGATTCTGCATTCAATTTTCTTATTCTGATTTCAATAATTAAAAGTTAGTTTTATTATGATTATGACTCCAGGAACAGCATCTGCTACTGTCAAACTATTAGCCGTATTTACAAACATAGGCTTCATTATCTATTACGTCATTATTGCCAATTACAATATAAATGGTACTTAAAAGAAACTGAAGCTTGGTTGCTAACTTCAAGCTAAGCCGCTACATTTTTTTGATCAATCATTTGCAATAGCATCCCTCACGGTGATCAGCCAATCAGCTTACTTTTGTAAAAGCTATCATTTTATTTCGAAGTAGTGATTGTCTACCTCTAATCCGAAGTTGTGATAAATTTGTGACAAAGGGACATTTGCGTAAACTACTTTACAATACTACAAATGATAGGTTTTAAATGATAACTAGTATATAATTATCTTGAAACATAATTATAATCTATCGAAATATTTCACTCAATGCATTTCTTTCTTTAATTGAGAGATCAGGATGCCATAGATCTAGTATAAGAACAGCCCTTGGTTGATGTTGTAATGAACCATGATGAACAACATTGTGAACAAATGAATCATCAAAGAACTCGCAACAGCCAGGATTCCAAGTCCTCGTTTCACCTCCTACTGTTAAGGTAGCCTTCTCTGGGGTCACTAAACCTATGCATATAACAAAATTAGTACATATAAATATAAGACAGATAATTAGGCCTATGATTTATATTCAATATGTTAATCTCTCACTCTCACTATCTCTTTTTCACGCTAGTGCAAATTGATGTCAATTGTGCTACTAACTTGATCTCAACAACAACTCGAAAATAACAAATGTTTTTGTTAAACAATCGAATGTCAAAGTTTGAGGAATGGAGAATGTCTATTCAAATTATTCGTATCACGACCCTAGTTAGATGGGATTCAGGGGATAATGAATTTTTACAAATCAACAAATCTTTTTTACATCAACAAATTTGTGCATCTTACCACAAAGTTGAAAACATCATTGTTGCCTTTAGCATGAGAAAATCTGACTGAAGATGCATCCTCTTATCTTAGAATTAGCCATTTTTTAAAATCAAAATGCATCAAATTTTCAAGGTGTCTACTAAATAAAATATTAAACTGAATTAAAATAAATGGATAGTACAATAATTACAACTGAGAAATATATGCACAAGTATAGTTTCATGAAAAATCTTGCCAAAAATTAACATTACTATGCTATAATGCACCCTACAGCACATTTCACTCTATGTTATAGTTACAATTATTATCAAGAGTATAGTTAAATTATCATGTATCTGGTGCTTTTTAAGTACAGGTAGATTCAAATTGCAGTGTTAACAAAGAAGCACCAACTCTCCTCTGTCTCTATCCTTGCACGCCTGAGTAAAATGATCAAATAGAAATTTTGCGTAAATAGACTTATAAACAAATAAAACATAATTTTACTATGTGCTTAGACTACTAATTAGTGTTACAATCAAGATTAAGTCAGGCGGGATTTAGAGCACTAGATTCGGCCCCGTAGCGTCGGGGGGGGGGGCACCAGGGGGCCGGGCCCCCCCTGCTAATTTATGGACCCCTCCTGCTCGCAGAACTGAAAATTTAAAAAAATTACCGTGATAATTATTGTTAAGTCATTTTTTCGCGAATGGCGACCTTTGCTAAACTTCGTAAACATTAAAGTATATCAGTAGGATATTGATAGGAGTAGGCTGATTAAGTCAAGTAAAAGTTTAATTGAGACACCAGCAGAACAACGAATCGGTTGTAGTAGTTTAAGTGCAAATTGTCTAATTGTTTTACTATGCTGCTTCCATCGAAGCTCCAACAATCAACTCTCCAACTGTCGTAAAACATCCTAACCTTATGTAGTTGAGTGCAAAATCTCTCGGTACGAATCTGAAAGTTGTTTAGACGTTAATTTGTTACACTGTAAGCTAAGATATCATTTTCTTTATTTATATCGTTTAGGCCTAAAGTACGAAATGACAATAAATATATAGATGTAATTCATATATTAAATAGGCTATTTAATGAAGGTTTCGTTCAGTTTATGTTTGTTTTATGTCATGATTTGGGAAAATTATTAATGTTTCCTTTAATGCGAATTTAGAACGTTTAAGATTTCTACGTTAATTGTTTTAGCTATTTGTTTAGTATCATTTATAAAACATCATAGTTGGATGTTGCCAGGGACTGCATGCACTCCAAATTTTGTATGCTTATTTAGACAGATGTGATAATACTGAAGATGATACATAATTGAAAAGATTTATTTATGACAAATTCCAAAAAGAAAAATAATCCCCTATATCTATTATAAAGATGCTCAGAAAATATACGGTTCCTTGACTATAATTTCACAAAATTCCCCCTTCGGGGAGGGGTTTAATAGCGCCCTCCCCGAAAAATGCCATATGTGCCCCCTAAATTTTGCCTTGCCACCCTTCTGGCCACCCCATTTTGCATATACCAGAACCTGCCGCTTCGCGTCAGGTTCTGGTATATGCAAAACACACCCCCACCTGGGGTATACACACCCCCAACAGGTTCTGGTATATGCAAAACACACCCCACCTGGAGGTATACACACCCCCAATAGGTTCTGGTATATTCAAAACACACCCCACCTGGGGGTATACCACCCCCAACAGGTTCTGGTATATGCAAAACACACCCCCACCCATGCAAAACACACCCCATATGCAAAATTACACCCCCACCTGCGCTTCGCTGCAGAACTAACCCCTTAACATGTGCCCCCTTGCTATTCTTCAGGCCCCCCCCATACTCACGCTACGGGGCTGACTAGATTAAGTATGCAAAAATGACTGTATTACGTATCAAAAATGAAGTTAAGCAACATGTGGCATGGTTAGCACTTGGATGGGTGACCAGTTTGGAAGAACGAGTGCTGATGGCATTGAATTTAAAAAAACTCAGGAGCCTGAGGCATTGAAAAGTTTTTCCTAAATTCACACCGTCTGCTATTGATGCGCTATAAAAAGGCAACGATTACTAATAGCAAAGAAGTGGGAGGAGGAAGTAACAAAATAAAAACTTATTAATGAAACTCAGTAGTATGTGTAGTATGTCATGTGTGTAGACAAATGAACAAAATAAAACAGCAAAAAACTCAATTCTCTGAACATAATCAACACAGGTGAACACTAATAATTATAATCCAATTGTATTAGAGATAGCCAAAATATTGAAAGAATATGGAATTCAGCAACTAAATTAGAAAGGTAAATGTGCACAGATATTTCATAAAAGAGTACAGATATTTGGGATATCCAAATTTAAAGCTATAAGGCGATTTTAGTAGAGTTAGTAAACTATAACTAGTGTACTACTCATCGAAAGTTCCAAGGGTGGATTTAAGGCAGGGGCCGAAGGAGGCAAATGCCCCCTATTGGACGTCAATGCCCGAAAAATAATCAAAAAATCTATTTGAGCAAGCAAAAAGTAATGAAGAAAGGTCGTAACTTTATTCTTGAAGGGGAAAATTAGAAAAAGTTGCTGTCAATTCATGGCAGCCAGTAACACAACACTGTCCAAAAATATTTTCGTGCCCTCCCTAAAAAATTCCTGGATCTGCTCCTAAAACATTCCTTGATCTCCTCCTGGGAAGTCCTATACACTAGTCATCATGTCAATCAGCAATACTTATAAAACTAGTAAAATTAAGGTTATATGGCAGTATATATGCAAATAAGAAAATTGAACATCGAATGAGTCAAAAACACTTACCAAGATGACAACGAATTCTGATATTACATGGACCACAATGTTCGGCTACTGATGTCCCAGGCAGCAAGACAGAAAACATAGCATTGCCAAAAGTACTAGAACGCATGAAAGTCGACAAAGATTCAACAACTGAGGTTGTACGAGGGCAAAGTTTACAATTCTCTTCAACTTTAGCTCCCTGATTATATAGGCTGAACACCATCCATACACCATCTTTTGTGTTGTTCCTCACCCACTGAGCCGAAGCATTCTCATACACCTTGTTATATTCGTTCAATATTTCAGCCCACTGCCTCTCCAGGAACCTAGACGTCTTCACAAAGTCCTGTTCACCTGTCCACCAGGCCTGACTGCGCAGACCCGGCACATAAACAACATTAGGATTCTGAAGTGAATTCAAAGGCAATATCTTTTCAAATTCTACTGCTGCTTGAATTCTATGCAATTCTGATGAGCCGTTGAATTCTGAAAACTGACTCAGTTTCTCCTTGGCATTTTGTCGAATCATTTCATACTTATGGCAGCGCACACATTCAGGAGATTCACAACTGACAAATTTAGATTTTTGCAACCTCCGTTGCTGAGAATTTTTTGCTGACCTCTCTTTATGATAAAATGTGTATACAAGGTAAAGTAGAGCTGTAGTGACTAGAAGAAATAAAGTCGTCAATGCCACCGCCCAGGAGTCAGCCTCAAACCTCGAAAAGGTCATCTTATCTGCACATACATATTAGAAAATAAAGAAAATGTTGAAATAAGTAATAACAAACTTTCTAGCTGTCTAGCATAAAATTAAAGTCAAAGACATTTGTACACTTATAAGCATAAAATTAATTCAATAGGCAGGAAAATGAAGATATTTGGACACTTTTAATAGAATTGCATTAGAGAGCCAATAAATTATTACTGCATATGAATTAAACAATTTTCATTAATTGAAAGTGCTCTCTAGTGGTTTACCAACTTGTGGCAGATACATGGAGCATATTCATACTCAAAGTCTGCTTTTCGTGTTTTATAATGAGCACTCCATAGCTCAACAGCTTAATCCATTTTTAAAAAAGGCTACGCCTTGCAATTATCAACTTACATAGCATATAACATGAGAAAAATATGGCAGTGACGTAGCCAGGTTTTAATATTGGGGGAGGTTCTTTGGGAGAAGTACACACTTTATACACTGTGTGTACTTATATTTTGAGCTTAATATAATGTAACATGACATAATGGGGGAGGTACATGCCCCTCCTGCCCCCTCCACGTTACGCCACGGAAATATGGCTTCTGAGGTGGTTTCCTATTGACTTTATTATTTTTTGCTGAGTTGCCCTTTATTATGTGCAGTTAATGGTTGGTCTATTCTTAAGTGTTTTTTTAGATAAAACACAGGAATTGAGAGTTTAATTGGTGTTAAGTATAAAAAACTTAAGCGAAAATGTTCAATGCTGCAATAGTAAATAGTATGACCTCACAGTAGCAAATAGTATGACCTCGAGTATTTGAATTAAATAACATAAGAACAAATTAAATAGAAAAAGATGAAAAACAGAAATAATAAAGGCATGGGAAGAATGCAGAGACGAGTAGACCATCGAAGCCAATGTTGGTGGCCCCAATTTTTGGGTAGCGGTTAATTATAATTGGCAATATTGCACTTATTGCACTATAGACACACCAGTAGGTTTTGGTGATGCAATAGTATGATAAAAATAATGGCTCAATTTTAATAAGTCCTATCTGACAAAGGTTTATTTCCATCCATTCCATGCACCACTAGATTTTCCAATGAACATTTGTGATTACGTCCATTACCTATCACATTTAAAACCGAATGCTTAACCGTTAGCAGTTTAGTAAGTTATTTTTGTTAACGGACATATGAAAGTGATACATTAGAATGTCTCAGTAGCGTAGGGGTAACGTCATGCAGTTTTAAATGACAGATCCTGAAGTGAAGTGAAATCCTAGCCGCGCTGATCTGAGAGTAAAATCTCGGACATTTACTGGACTAGTTATACAGAAAATGGTCTAAATTGCCAAACGGTTTAAACATGAGGTATTACAAGCGATAGATATCAAGATAGTTGATCATTTCAATATAATGCGTGTTTACGTTTAAAGCTTGAAATTTCACTCTCTGATCAGCACTATCGCGATTTTATCCCAGGACCTCGGGAGCAGCTATTTAGCATTTTATGACGTTACCAAATGTTCGTAGACACAGAGCAAAATTGTTCTAATAACTATATTAAATACACTGATTAAATTAACGAAGTTTACTAGCTTTAAATACAACATTGGCCATCGACTGCATCAAAAAGCAATAGAGATTTGCCTTCCGGTTTAATTTCAGCTTGAGACATGGTTATAAACAATATTGACCCATATGTCCACCAATCATAGGCATCAGTTTATTTTCACGTTGTTTGAATCGAAGAGGATTTGTGTTTGTTTATTTTTAGTATTAATATAGCTATATAGTATTAATATAGCTATACATTATATAGCTTTGATAAAAGGTATTAATTGTTGTAATTACCTCTATTATAATCTCTTATTTATCTATTTACAGTAATATTAGAGTTAATAAAATTTTCGTAAAAGAGACTTTATATAAGAAGAAAGGGCTACTAACAAAAAAGTTTGAAGTAACCTACCAAGACTACCCAATCATTAATATTAATATTAATATTATTATTTTTATGTTTGTTAAAAAGTGATAGATATCAACACAGTTGATCATTTCACTATAATGCGTGTTATATTATACGCGTTTAGACTACCAGTTTTTGACACTGTGTTTCATAACGCAAGAATTAGATAGTTGCAGAGAAATATGAAATCAATAAATGTAATTTTATTTACTGAATATAGTACTGTATTCTTACAAGTCTAAGCGTAGCGTATTTGTCTACCATGATTCTATGTAATTCAATTTGCTTGACTAGCCTATAGGCCTATTGCTTGTGTTATTATATGACTTAACATAATTATACTGGTTAAGGAAGTCACAAGGACCTGTAACACCAGCTTTTTTTATGTAATTTCATACCTCTATACATAGAAACCGTAAAGGGAACAGAAGATACAAACCTTGACAAGTTGATAGGCTTCAAAGGAAGAATATAAGAAAAAACTAAACACTCACCAAAATACCACACACACACACATAACCATCTCACATATAAACCTACATACAGGTACATAACTATGCACATTACACATACATTATGCATCCATGCATGCACACATACATGTACATGCATACACACAAACACGTGCACATACACACATACATAAACATACATACACTTATCAAATACTTATATGCATATACATATACATACATACCCCATATCCACATAAATATGCCCATATACACATACATATACATACCCATGCACGCACATATATACATACATACATATACATACGTACATATATACACATATACACACATATATACACATACATATACACATACACATATACATATATACATACACATACATATATATAAAACATACACACTTATACATACACCTACATATATACACATAGAATACACTCACACATACACACATCGAACTTACAGACAAAAATATGCAAGCATGCATATAACTACATACTAGGCATATCAACCAGTCGCAATATATAGTCATACATTACAATATATACAAGCATACATGCACAAACATACATAGACATACATGCATGTGTACTCACATACACACACCTACGCATACATAAGCATACAAGCCTTACCCACACTCATGAATACCTAGAAACCAAATACCCTCATGTGGTGTGAAACTAATCAGCCTATCTACACAAAACAACAAACAAATTATCAATTCAATGTATTTCTTTCCAATACTTATCTAGCCTATTCTTAAAAGCATTCACTGACTCTGCCTCTACTACATACTGAGGTAACCTGTTCCATATATTGACAACTCTCTGACTGAAAAAGTTTCTTCTAACTTCTAATCTGGATCTAACCTTTATTATTTTGAATCTATGCCCTCTTGTTCTAGCATAATCTGATAGTTTGAAAAATTCTTCACATTCGATATTGTCAAAACCTTTAACTATTTTATACACTTGAATTAAATCCCCTCTGGTATGTCTATCTTCTAAACTAATTAGACCTAATACATCTAACCTAGATTCATAGTTTTGACCTCTACATTCAGCAATCATTCTAGTTGCTCTCCTTTGAACTCTTTCCATACACTTCACATCCTTCCTTAAAAAAGATCTCCACGCTTGTACGCAATATTCTAATTTAGGTCTTACTGATGCTTTATATAATTTCACTATTACATCCTTATTACGACTTTTTATAGTTCTCCTAATTAAACCTAAAGTGTGATTAGCACAATTTGTTGCTGATTTACACTGCTCTGAAAATTTTAGGGTATTATCAATAATGACACCTAGATCTTTTTCTTTAATAGATGATTTTAGTTCTGCTTTACCAAGTTTATATTGATTGCAACTATTATTGTGACCTACATGCATAATTGTACATTTATCAACATTGAAGCTCATCTGCCAGGTAGTTGCCCAATTATGCAAACTCTCTAAATCTCTCTGAAGTGATAACATATCTTCTAGATTACCTATATTTTTACATAATTTGGTATCATCAGCAAACTTACTCATTTTGGATATTATGCTGTTGTCTAAGTCATTAATGTAAACCAAAAATAAAATTGGACCCAACACTGAACCCTGTGGAACCCCACTAGTGACATTGCGCCAAGCCGAGTCATGATTTGAAATGCAAACTTTTTGTCTCCTGGAGGTTAACCAACTTCTAATCCAATTCAGGACAGCGCCAGTAACTCCATGAGCTTCAAGTTTACAAAACAATCTCTCGTAAGGCACTTTATCAAACGCCTTTGCAAAATCCAAATAGACAATGTCTACTGGATTACTGTTATCAACATGCAGTGTTTCTTTAAAACTATTTCTTTATGAATTGACAGATTCCATAAAGCTCAAAATGTTTGTTAGACAAGATCTATTGCTGGTAAATCCATGTTGACTATTTCTTATTAATTCATAACTATTTAAATGTTTAACTAAACTATCCTTAATAATGCTCTCAAACACCTTACCTATGATACTAGTCAAACTAACTGGTCTATAGTTCTCAGGATTGTCTCTTCTACCTTTCTTGAACAAGGGAGACACCCTGGCCTCTTTATAGTCTTGAGGTACAATTCCAGTTTCGAGCGATAGATTGAACAATTTAGTAAGGGGACCTACTAATTGGTGTCTCAGCTCAAATAGTAACTTAGGATGAAGATCATCTGAAACTGGACTTTTATTACAGTTAATTTCACTAAGTTTCTTTAAAACTATTTCTTTATGAATGACTAATTCACTTAAACATTCTGATTCTAGACCTGTAAATATTCTATCTGCTATTGGAATATTATCTAGATTTTCTACTGTAAAAACACTGCTGAAATAGTCATTGAACATGTTTGCTGTGAGCTCATCATCAGTGATAATGATACCATCGGCATCCCGCAATGGACCTACTTTAGCTGTGTTCTTCTCTTTATTTCTAACATAGGCAAAGAAACTTTTATTGTCATTTTTTACATTATTAGCTAATTTAATCTCAAACTGTTTCCTTGCCTCATCATTTGCCTTAGTAGACTTGCTTAATTTCTCCTTATACTTATTGTAATATGACAAATTTCTACCCGATTTTATATATTTATGCCAAGCTCGTCTCTTTGCTCTCCTTAACTTTTTGCATAATTTAGTTGCCCATTTGCATTTTACTTTTGACCTATATGTTAAAGGTAGCAATTTATTTCTGATTTTTAAAATATCATTCTTCAAAATTGACCATATATCATTAACATTATTCAAGGATATGTTGTCCCAACCCTTTAGTTGAGCAGCTGCAATTATAGCTTGATAGTTAGCTTTGTGAAAATTCAATACTTTACTCTCTTTCTCAGTTTTTATTTTATTAGTGACTAATTGAAATTCTATCGTGCTTTGATCACTAGTTCCTAAAGGTTCTCTAACCGTTATATTCTCTACAATATTTTCGTCTGAGCTGAATAATAGATCTAAAAAATTTCCATTTTGACTCGGTTCACTAACTGAAACATGAAGTTATCATTTATACAGATTATTAATGGATGGTCATTTGATAATGAATCTAAATTATTCTATACTAATTCCTTGTAGTTGAAATCACCTAATATCACACAATTTTTACAATCACTACAAGCTTGTTCCAACAAATTGAATAACCCTAAGTTATTATCAACTGCGCTATCAGGGGATCTATAACATATGCCTAGGAGTGATTTTTCGTCCTTACACTCTATGGTACAAAATAGGCTTTCAGGAAATTTGGTATCACATATGTCATCTCTCTGCACTACATTTATGTGATCCTTAATATACAATAGAACCCTTCCTCCTCTGGTTTTAACAGTACTGATTCTATCTTTTCTAAAAATTGTGTAACCTTCTAATTCTATTTCAGAGTTGTCTATTGAACTATTCCATCAAGTCTCAGTGATGCCAATGATACTAATATTATTCTGCTCTACCAATAATTCTAATTCATTACGTTTATTAACAATACTCCTAGCATTACAAAACATACAGTCTAACTTATCAATTGATTTTATAACCTCATTAGAGCTACCATATTGATCTAATCTACTTTGACTAATATACATACATTTATCTATTTCTTCTCTATACTCGGAATGTATAGCACTACCTGTTTTCCATCTACGTTTTTTACTACTTTTCCTTTGCTAATTACCACATTTTTTGTTCCTTCTGACCTAAATTCTTTAACCTTATCCCTAAGTTCTTTGTCCATTAACTGTTATTTCTTAGTGAGGTCAGGCACTATGAAAATCTTCTTGTAGTCCTCAGATTCTCGGAGTTGCTTAGCTCTCTTTAGAACCTCTACCTTTCCTTCAACTGAGCTTAGTTCAAGCTTAATAAGCCTAGGCCTCTCGTTATCCTCATTCAACTTGCCTATCCTGGATACCTTTAAGTCATGCTTGGTCTTCATGTTGAGCCCTTTACTAAAAATATTGTTAACCTTCTCCCTATCACTTTCCTCATTGTCTCCTGTTAAGCTTTCTTTAACGCCATGTACAATTACATTCAGCTTTCTTTGCTCTATATCGAGTTGCTCTGATACTAGCTTTACCTGTTTAGAATTTTTGCTTACTATCGTCCTCCATTCTTCTACCTTTCCAACATCTTTCTGTAGATCCCCAGCAATTGTCGCATTGTTGTCTAAACCTCTTTTAATTCCAGACAGATCTTCCACTTCCTTCTTAGCCTCCTGGAGGTCTTTCTCTACAGCCCTCTTAAGTTTCTTTAATTCAACAACCTCTTTCGAAATGTTCTTTGGCTTCTTCAATTCCATTAATCTATTCTTTAAATGTCCAATCTCCTCTAATCCATCCCTTATCTCCTTCACATCACCCAAAGCCTTTTTCAATTCAGTCAGAGCTGCTGAAGTTGTCTCCAGTCCAGACAAGGCTTGCTTCAGAGCCAAACACTCCGTTACATTCTTTTTTAGTTTCTTAACTTCCTCGTTTACTTCTTTCACTCCTGCCAATTGTACTTTTTCCTCAAGTTCCTGGAACTTTTTATCTAACACACATTGTCTGCATACATAGCTAAATGAGTCCAGCTTAGCCGCATCAAAAGTCTCTACGCCTAATACCTCTGAGACATTGTCGAAGATATCCCATCTCTTGCATACATCGCACGAAACCCAATTCAGCTCCATCTTAGTCGACACCTTAACCATAATAGGAGTACTTCAATCACACGTGTGTAATGGATAATAAACCTATTACAAGTAATTAGCCTCACTATAGAAAAATTAAGAATACAAATCTGATCGCTGACAGGTTTAGATGATGGCTTAGTCCTAACGGACTTAGTGATGCAATCCAATAATCCGAAATTAACGAATTAATCTAATATTTATCACAATATAAATCAGGAAATAAAGTAGAGGAGCGTTGCCACTTCCGGAAAATGACTGTTAGTGTTTTTCTTCCTTATTTTTATGTTATTCGTATATGTTATATATCATGCTTATGTCATACAATTTCTATATGGACATTGTTCTGAAAATAAAATAAAAAATAAAATAAAAGAAGATAAAAATTATAAAAACTTAAGTACAGGCCACGCTCCTGTGCAGCTGTGAAACACAGAAGTTAAGAAAGGAGGATATTCAGAAACTGAAAGCGTTCAAAATGTTGCTATATAGAAGAACGGAGAAGATCAAATGGACTGACAAAATTACGAAGAAGTGCGAAATAATGTAAAGGGGAATGTGGAGCAGTTATAAATATGCTTTGGATCTGCCAATATATAGGTAGTGCACCGAGAAAGAGAGAGAAAGTGTTTGTATCTTGGATTTGAATATCTAATTCACTCAGTTTAATGTTTATTAGTTTATTTCTCTGTCGAGCTGAACAGAGAGTAAAATCTAAGACATTTGCAGGACTGGTAATATGAACAACTGCATATAAACTGCCTAACAGTTGAAATTTGTGACAAAAGTTATAAATGGGGATAGCTTTTGAGAAAGTAGGCTAATAATTATTCATTTTGCATGCCTTTAATTCTAGCACCATGGATGATAGAACTATTTAATAATACCTAGAAGGAACTCGCATCGATCATTCACTTATAAATTATTACTTTAACCTTGAAGAAAATGGCAGCTAATAAACATCTTAGATGATTATTCTCTATTAGCCTTGACTTCTTAAACTATTTTTAGGAGGAGTAAAATAAATCTGATAGAAAAGTAAACAACATTAAGGTCTAAATTAGTAGGTTCATGTTTAATGAAACTTAAACTTCATATAAGGTTGAATAAAATCCCTTGTGATCCCTGTGGATTCCAACAAGGTTTGATGAACAACATCATATCATAGCTGATCAGTTTTGATATCCTTTGTGATTCTAGGCAGAATTTAATCTAAACCTTATGAGCGTATTTGCTAGAAAAAATTGACTGAATATTTCAGTTTAACTAAGACAACTAATATCTTTGCGATGTCTGATTATGCGGAGAGGAAGTTAGGTAAAATGATATCAGTAGAATCAGATTCCAAGTCTAAGCAGAGAAAGGCTCTTGGGGATATTTCATCATTATCATCCTGCAAACCTGCACTCGCTCCAGAATCTGTTCCAAGTACAATAAAAGCCGTTTCTATGAATGCGCAAAGACTAGGTGAAGAAGATGATAAAGAAAACAAAATAAAATGTAGTCTTTCGTTCAGTAATGTGTCTATGTCTTCTTCAAAGCCGGAAAGGTCTGCGGTTACAGTAACTGATGATAGACCGAATGCTGCTCCTTCTACCAGTAGTGCACCAAGGTCAGTTAAATACTTTTTGCTTGAAATATTGTGAAGTTTGATTTAATAATTAGAGGACCATTCCATATCAATTCGTTCTGTCAGTGCTAAACAGAATTTTATAACATATATCTAAGTTTTTAATCAAACTTAATACTACTACACCAAGCTGGTAACGTGTTGGTAAGTTATGCATCACGTGTGTTTTCATCTCTATATTCATATATAGAGATGAAAAGAAAGACTGACTATAGAATTGGTTGGAAGAGTTATATGCCCTGGACCTGCCGTTAGGCAGAGCACTAGAAGAAGACAGCTCAAGATTATATTTGATTATATTTTCCAATGTCCCTTATCTGTGGATTTACTACGCATACCCTTAACTCAATGCCGTAATTTACATGAGCGTCGTCAAATGATAATATTTATGCTAAGACTCTTTTTATTTTATTGTACATTGTTTATTTCTGGTATTGTAAACGATTTCAGTCAGTGCTCCTCTGCTAGGTTACAATTTTAAATCTAGTACTATATCTGTAGCCAAGTAAATCTATAACTGATTGTACTTGTATTTATTTTTAGATTAAATTCTAGAAACTTGAAATCATAAAACTTTCAAGATGAACTAAAAATATTAAAATTTATTTGAAAAATGTCTATTTATTTTACATTGATTTAATGTTTATTAATACTTCATTTTAAAATAATAGGTATTAAATCAGTTATAAATGATTTAATATTTACTATTTTCAAGCTATAATCTTTGTACAGGCCATTCATGCGAGCCATGCGAGTACCGGCCTCAGCCCAGTATATGCTGATGGAGAGTGATGAGGAAAAAGATGATGATGATTGTGCTGATAATATTTGTGATGATGATAAAAAATCTGAATCGGGGAGTGTGATGTCAACTGATGGCATGCCAGATAGGTTCAATCAAACAACTGGTGTGGATTCATTGTCAGGTATGTTTAAGGCTAAGCAAGTAAGCTAGTGGTTACTTCCTTTCAAACTTCTGAAACATTTGTATCTAGATTCAATTGATATCCAGTTTTTATGTCCTGCTCCGTTAAGTGAATGTGTGTTTAATTAAAATTGCATTATAGAGTTGCAAGCAGGGGGAAAGATCAAGAAGTAATCTGTCAAGAAATATATTTCAAACAATGTGCAAGGGGAGCAAATGTTTCGTAAAATAACACACTGGTTAATACTTAATGAAACAGTTATATGCAGCGCTTAACCTTTATTAACTGTCTTATATTTTGTGACTATTCTATTGATGATTATTGCAAACCATATTTCTAGTTCTTCAATTAAGCTTTCTTGCATTTTATTTTCGTAGCTGTGTAGGTTCAGGTTAAGGAACTGATAATTTCAGTTACATTTTAACGGGTTTAATAAGCCGCTTTTATTATTAAATTATAATTTAAACAGTTAGTCATTAGATTGTGATTAGATCATCAGCGTCATCATCTTCCTTTAAATCCAAGTTTAACTAGAGTCGGTAGACCTTCTCCAATCCTCTCTCACACTGAGACTTAACATTTTTCCATTCGTTTCAATTTTGTAGCAATTTATGGAGCCTAGGCGCTCACCAACCGAATGCCCTTTCTGACATTGGTTTAGATTTTGGTTAGAGAAGTTACTAATTATTATTTGTAATAAGAATTTATAATTATTTTTGTAACTATGATAATTATTTGTTATTTTCTAATCAGATAAATTAACTGATAAAATGTTTTCTAATTAAATATATTAGCTAACTAGATATCATTTGCATTAATTGGAACTATTGGACAAGAACTGATAACTGATTGAATTTAATTAATAATTACCTCAATATTATATTAAGTGATACATGGTATCTCTAACTATATCAAGGGATCAGCTAGTTTAGCATTTTTACACATAATGTTATATGCATTCAATATAATTATATCTTACTTTAATGCTACAGATTACACAGGTGACAGATCGATGGGATGTGATGTTGAACGCAAGAGGGCGTTCACTGACGGTGGAGTTCTGTACAATCCTTATCCTACATTAACTAATGAAGTGAGATCTGGTGAAGTACTGTAAGTTTTCTTCTGTCATGTATATTTCTCTGTATATTTCTACGTATATGATGCTTATTGTTGCTGTTGTAACTTTCTTCTTGCTTCTAATTGATATTTGTCTGCATCAGTCTCCTCACTGCCATTATTTCCAAAAATTTATTTCAGTTAAACAATCAACAATAAGGAAAAAGACTCATAAATAAGGTTATACTTGTTTGTTTATGTGGAATGCCACAGTATATATATATGTATATATATATTCAATTGCAGTAACTGCACAGGCGGCTAAGTGTGAAATGAGAAAGGCAATAGTAAACCACCTAAGAAGTGATATTTTTCAAGCCATATAGCTTAGCTGTATATTATTATGTAGCTTAGAGCTGTTATAGCTCTAAGCTACATAATAATTTATAGCTCTATATTAATATTATTTAATGTTGGGCAAACTGGATAGTTTGGGTAACATGATAGTTTGGGTAACATGATAGTTTGGGTAACATGATAGTTTGGGTAACATGATAGTTTAAGGGTAACAGGATAGTTTGGGTAACATGATAGTTTGGGTAACATGATAGTTTGGGTAACAGGATAGTTTGGGTAACATGATAGTTTGGGTAACAGGATAGTTTGGGTAACATGATAGTTTGGGTAACAGGATAGTTTGGGTAACATGATAGTTTGGGTAACAGGATAGTTTGGGTAACAGGATAGTTTGGGTAAGCAGAATAGTTTGTGTAAACAGAGGATAGTTTTCTCTGGGAATGACGCCCCTGCTCAGTAAATGGTAGTGGAAGCTGAGGAAGGCATAGGTGGCCACCTCGTCATAAGCCGAATCCCTCAAAGAATAATGGTATATCAAAAGGAATGTTAGATGATTTCTTCTTCTTTAGTGCACTGCCAAGTGGCAGGTTCAAGGTACATATTCATACTCAAAGTCTATTTTCTCGCTCCATAAGAGCACTCCTTAGATCAACAAGTTAATCCCTTTACAAAGTCTATACCTTATGTAGCCTATAGCTTGGGAAATATATGGCTTCTGAGGAAATATATGGTTTCCCGTTGCCTTCCTCAGTTAGGTGGATTAATTGCCATTTAATCGTTGGGGAAAATATTTCTTGGTGAGGTGGATCCCCTCTTGCCATCCTCAGCTCCTGCCTTTAGTCGCCTCTTACGTACAGGCGGCAGATTGTTTGCTGTTGCCCTATTCTGCAGTGGTCCAACCACACCCGAGCACAACACGGGGAGTTAGATGATTTATGAAGAGGAAAATGGAATATAGAGATGAGTGGGGGCGTTTACTGCCATGGACCTGCAAGTGGGCAGTGCACTAAGAGAGAGAGAGAGAGATATTTAAAGTGGCCAATGCTTATAGTTGAGCAATCTTTCTTCAAAAAATTATGCCAAATAACAAATTCAAGATACATATATATCTACTCATGCAGTTTGCTAATAGCTCTCCATAGATCAATACAGGAAGGCAACAGGAAACCACCTCAGAAGACATACTTTTCCCAAGCTACGGGCTATACGCCTTATCCAGGTATGGATAAGGCGTAGACTTTGTGAAGGGATTAACTTGTTGATCTAAGGAATGCTCTTATGGAGCGAGAAAGCGGACTTTGAGTATGAAAATGTTCCTTGAACCTTCCCCTCTGCAGTGTACTGAAGAGAAGAGAGAGAGATCAACAGAAGTGGGCCCGTTACACTGTACCTTTTTGCTACACAGGAGTTAGGCCCTAGCTTTGAAAGTAATGTCTTATGAGGTGTTTTTTCATCGTTTTTCTCAATTTTTGTATTAGTAAGCGGTCATGTAAAATGCAGTTTTTGATTAATCGATTCTCAATTTTTTTCTACTGCAGAATACACTGGTATATAGTTATAAATATCTCTAGTTGCACTGTAAATTTTGTATAGATGTGTTTGAAGGTGTTTGCAAATGTTTTGCAGACTTTCCTCCTCTTATGACGTTAGTGGAAGTTTTCTGCTCGGCAAGGCGACTGTTGCCAGTACTCTGGACAAAAACGTGTGTGTTGAATTATAATTTATCACGTTTTTTTATTTATGAATGACTTGATTTAATGCTGATATTTGTAAACTTTCAAACTCCAATCTCTTCCAATATATGGTTGCTGCATTCAGTGTTAGATACTTCTGATTAATTTAATTGATTGTCGTTATTATGACGTCACTGACATCATCCTTGTATAAGGAAATGGACGTTAAATCTTTATTATTATTATTATTATTATTATTATTATTTACGTCTACTTTCACACTCCTTGTCTCATTAAGTAACTACAATGTCTTGCAATTTCTCAACGTATAAAATCCAAGATAGCTTCCTTTGCTTTCAAAGGATTAATTATGGTAATCCATCCTTTCTGCCTGACCTGTTTTCAGTCTTTGAAATCTCTTATAATCTTCCATCCTGCAGTAAAAATCAAAATCATCTCACTGTTTTGTGCATTAGATCTGCCATTGGCAGACGCTCCTTCATGTTTTATGCTCCAATATTATGAACTCTCTATCACAAGATCTTCGATTTTGTAATTATATTGTCACTTTCCTGGCCAAGCGAAAATCCATTTATTTCCGCCATAAGTCGATATTCTGACCCCCTGCCTGTCATCTTGGACATGCACTGTTTTGATCTCTCTTTCTCATGCGGTCTTTTTATACTCAGTCGTCATCGTGTAGTGCATTGGCGTCTGTTGATGTAGAGTCTGCTTGAGACGTCCCTGACATGCCGTATGTTTAGGAACCAGACATTAAATTCTTTTTTTTTTTAATTATTTCATAATATAGAAATTTAATAGTTTTATGATCCTATTATAATTAACTATATAATGCAAGGCTCAGTGATCTAATATAGCATCTATAGGTTGAAGTAGTATTGGTGCAACGACTCTCAGTTTAGCAATGCAATACAAAACAATAGAATTCTTTGTCCATTTTATTTTATTTCAAGACGAAAGTCGAAAGTAGATACTGAAGTCTCTGGTGAAAGGGTACGGAAAAATTGTTATGAGTTTCATAAAAATTACTGTATGATTAACATTTCTATATAACAATGTATTAAATTTTATCATAATTCTGCTATACATTTTTTTATCTCACTTTAATAAATTAAATAGTTACATAACTAATTACTCTTTATAAATTTATTTTTAAAATTGAAAATTAGTCCATTAATATAGTTACAAAGAAAAAAGATTTTTGAGTTAAATTTATTGTATTTTCTGCTCTCTGTAGGTACCCGTCCCTGCGGTGTCAGAAAGCGCTTTGAAATTACCCAGCAGACCTTCAGAATTTTTAGATTTTAAAACTGAAACCAGTCAGAAATTGAGTAACGACGTAAAACTGTCAAAACTGCAGCAGACTTCTGAAGATGCGTATGTATTTGTATTTGTAATTTTTATCACACCTTTAGTGTCTGGCTTGAATTTTTTTTAAAAGGTAATTAAACTTAATCTTGCATATTGGATGTGTCCCTACTCGATTAAATTATTTTTAAATAGTTGTTGGTCTCTAACTCAACTAAATTATTTTTCAAATTATTTTCATACAAAAATCGTATACAATGGATATATTTATTGAGTTTGTTTATACAATCTTCATTGCATTGTACTGTAGACTACTAACTACTGCATTATAGTAGCAGTATCATAGTATAAAATATACGTGTATTCTGGGAATCCTATTGATGTTATATAGATTACTCTTTTTGAATTGTCTTGTGAATGAATTTTTCTACTGTACGTTAGATAGCAACTACTATCAATAATAATTTGCAGTATTTGTTTATGCATTTTACAGATCGGCGTCAAGTGGATTGTCTAAGTCTTCGGCAGGAAAGTTGAGCCACCATTATTCTACAGACTGTCTGGCTAGTGCATCTGAGCCAAGTCTTCGGTCATCACATAACCAGAGCGGCAGTCTAACGGAGCTGTGTAGAGCAGCAGGGTCGGGGGGTTTAGCCAGTCGTTCAGTGGCTGCCGGTGGGTCTATCTCCAGTCTTGCTGGACAGTATGTGTCTCGTTGAATATTCATATATTGTTACCTTGTATTGTTATATTGTTATATTCTAATATTGTTATATTCTTATATTGTTATTCTAATAGTCTCATATTGTTAGTCTTGCTGGACAGTATCTGTCTTGTCGAATATTCTTATATTGTTATTCTTATATTCTTATATTCGAATATTATTATTTTGATTGGTGTGAATGTTGTTGCTATATTTAGAGGCATTCTGGGCATTTGCGATAAAGGTCATTTTATTGCAGGTATTGTTATAGGTATTTTTTTCTAGTTATATTTGTTATTGTAATTTTTATTCCAGGTATTTATAATATCATTTTCCCTTTTGTCGATCAAACCAATTGATAGTTGAATGATCAAGTACATTCTACATAAACTACTGATCAAGTACATACTAGATAAACTACTGATCAAGTACATTCTACATAAACTTCTGATCGAGTACATTCTACATAAACTACTGATCAATTACATTCTACATAAACTTCTGATCAATTACATTCTACATAAACTTCTGATAAAGTACATTCTGCATAAACTACTGATCAAGTACATTCTGCATAAACTACTGATCAAGTACATTCTACATAAACTTCTGATCAAGTACATTCTACATAATCTTCTGATCAGGTACATTCTACATAAACTTCTGATCAATTACATTCTACATAAACTTCTGATCAGGTACATTCTACATAAACTTCTGATCAAGTACATTCTACATAAACTTCTGATCAATTACATTCTACATAAACTTCTGATCAAGTACATTCTACATAAACTTTTGATCAAGTACTTTCTACATAAACTAAGTCTTTCTTTGATGAAAATTGTTTAGTGTACACACTTATCTTATTGGCAGAATAATGTGTGGTAGGGTTATTTAACCTGATGGTAAAATATTCTACAACTGATGTAAGTGCATTGAAACATGTTACTGAATTGTAAAATTAACGTTTTTAAGCTCTTTTAAAAGTTTTTTTAAAGTTTAATAATAATAATAATAATAATAATAAAGGTTTAACGTCCGTTTCCTCATCCAGGGATGATGTCAGGGACGTCCCCAACAGCACATATCACTACAGATCAATTCACCCAGACCAATCTGCGAAAGAAATGTGCTGAGGAGAAGTAAGGTTCTAAACGAAAGCCAGTTCGGTGATCAAAAAATGGTCAAGGTAGATTGATTATGTCTATGGTGGGAAAAGGTAAGTCTTAAGCTTGCTAGAGAATGTTGAAAGAGAAACACAAGAGCGAAGATTAGCAGGTAAAGAGTTCCAGATTGTGGGTGCTGCGTAAGAAAATGAACGTCTGCCCAATGACGTGAGAATATTTGAAACTGAGAGAAGATTGGCATCAGTGGAGCGAAGTGTACTTGAGGGGGCGATAGGGAAGAAGAATTTCAGATAAGTAAGAAGGCTTGCCAAATTGCAGAGTTTTGAAAGTTAATAGAGCTATTTTATATTTTATGCATTGATTAACAGGGAGCCAGTGAAGACTGCGAAGAAGAGAAAGAGAGCGAAATTGAGTCGAGAGGACTTACAAACAACACGTGCAAGAGAATTTTGGACGTGCTGCAAACGATTGAGAGAAGAAGTAGGCAGCCCATGTAATAATGAATTACAGTAGTCGAGCTTTGAATGAACTATAGAATTAGCAAGGATAGTGGCTGAATTTCTAGTAAGGGATCGACGTATTTGCCTAATCTGACGAATCTGAAAGAAAGAAGCGCGACAAACAGAAGAGATATGGGATTTAAAGTCAAGATTTTCATCAAATATGACTCCAAGGTTTTTGACAGATCGAGAAGGTGAAAGAGCAAGATTCTGAAAATTAACAGAGTTATTGGTAATTTTACTTCTTTGCAAAGAAGTGCCAATTAAAAGGTATTCAGTTTTGGAGGGATTAACAGCAAGACGGTTAGCGCAAAACCAGGAATAAACCGTGTCTAGAATGGATGAGAGATGAGCCAGTTTCTGATCGGAATCATGATTAGAAAAGGAAATATATAATTGTGTTTAATTAAATGATGGTAAATTAAAGCAAGTTTAACGTCTTTTTCTATACCGTGAGGATGCTGACACAGATGATCTGACTGGAATTTAAACCCATATGCTCCTGTTTATCATGCAAGTCTGTTCTCAGTTTTGAATCTGCGTTTGACAGATCAAGCTACCGCGTCGGTGCTATGAGGGTTCCAGCCTCTCAACAGATGGCTATGGCAGAAAATGACTCACTAGAGAGTAACTCATCAAATAGCAAGTCACTCTTAACAGGTGAGTTCTTTAATATGATTTGTGTTTTTTTGTCTGGGAGCAGTGGAAATGTGAAAAAGATTGGAGGCGATTAGTACTGATTTTCCTAAATTACAACTGACGAACTAGTGAATATTGGTATGGATGGGTAGCAAAATAGGTTTAAAATGGAAAAGTTGAGTAGTTGGTGTTCTAAGGGAGATGATAAGGGAGAAAATTATATAAGGGAGATAATTGATTTGAAAATGTAGACTAAGATGGAGACTAGGAATGTTTGATAATTATAATTTGATCATGTGTTTAATGCATGTATACATAGATATGATGAAGTGAAATGCATAGGATAAAGAAAAACAAAGTAAAGTGACCTGTTGCAAAACTTATCGGTATAGGGAGAGACAGAGACATAGAGAAAGAGAGCGATGTTATGAACAATGGATGAGTTTGAATGGATGGGGTAAAAAATTAGCAGATTTTGCTCATTTTTGTTCTGGAAATGTACTTATTTGATACATGTCTAAAACTTCACACTTGAATCCAGCATAATTGTCTTAAACATATGACGTTCTCCGATGTCTTCTAGAAAGTTCTAATGTGTTTTATGTTTTCTTCTAATCTAGTAATTCTAGTTATAGTTCCTTGTGAGCATGTACTTTAGTATACACCTTCTCATGTGTACTGTAGCTAAAGCAATTATGTTAAACCTTTTTTGTCATTCAGGTTCTGATATCAATAGAAGCAAAACTGACAAGAGATATGAAGGTGGAAATAGCTTTTCATCTAATGCATTGCCTGGTTCAAGCACTGATTCACGTTTATCATCCGCTAGCAAGATATGTGGAGCGTATGCTCCCAGTAATCATGCGCTGAGCGATTCATCGAGAGCGAGACCAATATCAACAAATATTGCGAGTTCTCTACTTCCATTACACACTTCTAATTCTGCTTCCATAAATACGTCAGCAGTTCTTACCCCTTCCTTAAAACTTCTTCCTTCCACCACGCTAATCTCAACAAATCAACCTACAGAGAAACATCCTAAAGATTGGAGAAATTTCACTCCTAAAGTTTTGGACAATAAATTTTTACAGGCTACGCCGCAGCTTTCAACAAGTAGTGCAGTTTTAAAGACTTCTGAGGATGCTCTGAGACGAGAAAGCATTCCGGTCCCTGGGACGACAAAATATCGCGACAGATCAGTTGATTTGAGAAATGAAAAGCAGAATATTATGAATGAGATCGAAGGTCCGCCGCAGCTCTCCGAATACAGCTACGAGCTGTTGGGGCTAAGGGATTCCAAACGAAAGCTGTCGAGTTTTGTCTCCAACACGCGCTCTAATTCTGATGAAAATTCTTATGGTTACAACTGTGCTCAGCCTAGGAACTGTGATCTATCTGACTGTTTTAATAAATTATCTGTAGACGGTGCTACGTCTCTGCCAGTGGAAGAACAAGCCTGTGTTACAGGAGATCATTCCATTATGTCAGAATATGGTAATAATACTAAAAACTTAAAAGACAAGAATTCTGAATCAAACTCTCATCGTAATGTTGGTTTAACGGCTATGGACTCTATGATTGTGTACAAGAAACATGATAGGGAGAAGGATTTGGATGAGAGGGGTGGTTTTGCTATTCCTTTGCCTGTTCATTCTGCAAAAACGGTTATTGAACCTACACGCTTGCTCGAAAGGTCGAGAGATCAGCAGATGGATGTACCACAGGCACACGTGGGTACTTGTTCGTCAATACTTGACAGCCACTGTAATCAAACGAATTCAAGATATGCTGATTCGCAAAGTTCTGCATCACGCTCAATTGCTGCTTCTTTTAAGCCTACTGAAACGAAAGTGCCCATTAAGGTCTGTTTTGGTGTTTTGATTTTTAAATTTTAAAAATATTGTTGAAGGAATTGTGGAATTTTAAATATTGGTTACAATTGACTAAGTAGCATGTTTTCCAGATGAGTGTGTTTGTTTGTCTATCTATTTGTCAATCATCTAGTTTGCTATCGGCATACCTCTCAGATATTATGTCCATATCAGACTAACCCAGATTGCCATAGTAGATATTTTTAATTGAGGTACTTTAGCTAAGTAGACCAGTAGATACGACTTTTCATTTTCAGTGATTAACGAAGATAATTGCTGCTATTTATGATGTTTCATTTTGAAATTAAAGTTCTTAAAATTTATTTAATTTTTGTGTAAGCACGTCTTTTCATGTTAAATTTAATTTGAATCTCTTAATTATTGGAGCAGTAAACAAAATTTAACTTACAGTCAGTTATATATCTCTTACTTTTGTTTTGAGACCCAATAAAGTCTGTAGTATGAATGCATCGTTTAGGTTAACAACAATTTAAGGCCATAATGATTAAAATAAGTTTAAATTACCTAATGATCCTTAATGATGTAAATATTTTCAAACGGAATAAGCAACATATTCCTAGAAGGAGTTCAGCTATGCCGTTGTGAACCGGTTACCAAAATAGTCAGTGAGCCTTGGAATTAATGAACATTTTAATAATCATTTATTTCAAATGTTGACTCTCTTTTGACAGTAAACATATATTTTATAAACATAACATTTTTAGTAGTTTAGAATTGTAACGCTTTATATTGCTGTGTTGAGTTCGGAAGTATTTACTGTAACAAACTTTGTAAGCTTTTTATTTGCCATAGTTCGCACTCAGAGGTGTATGGCTCCTTTTCTCTTTGACCTCTCCTATTCAACCACTGCACAGGAACTGAGACCAACACGTAAACCTCCATTCCACTAGTACCCTTCCTCGGACTGAACTCCCGGATTTTGGCTTGCACCGTTTTTGGACCTCATACTCTGCTCATCTGATTCGATTTGGTACCATAGTGCTCAATGTTGTCACGGACGACAGAGGCACTCTAATTCTGTTGTTGTTGTTGTTATTGTTTGTATATACACGATTGTTGATGTTTTCAGGGCTCTACTACAATTTCTATCAATGGCGCTATATACATCTTGATTAAAGTGATTGGCACAGGAGGCTCCAGCAAGGTTTGTACACGCCTAGTCTTTTTCTCGTACCCAGCTTTGAGAAGTTTGCACGTTGAAATTGTATGCTATAAATGCTGCGACACTCGCATAGATAATAAAACTGCACTTTTGTGCTAGCTAATCTCGTCCAAATTTTTCTGTAACAACAAGGTTTTTATTTTTCTCTTTACAATATTTTTATGATGAAATATAAATTGCGGCTGGACTAGTATTGCAAATCTTCGCGACTACCTAAAATATTATAATGAAGTTAAGTTTTTTTGCAAGCAACCTATAACAAATTTTGAAAACTCGACATTGGATCAATGTAAAGCCATATTGTATCAAAAATTTTAGTTGCAAGCTACAGGTTTCGTTGATTTTTCAGTTCTAACTAGCGCAAAGCCTCCGGTGTAATTGAATAAACATTTTAGGCTTATATTTGCTCTTTAATGAGCAAGTTAACACAAGTGTACAGCAGCAGGGCTGGGGTTTCTAGTCTCCTAGCCCAGTTCATCTGTGGCAGAACCTCGTGATGTGTGAATTGACTTATACTTTCGCTACGTCGATTTTGTTCTCAATACTATTTTAATCGCCGGGTTGCTGTGAAATGTTGGCGTTAGCTGACATCTTATATGTATGCTCTTTGTTCTTCAGGTGTATCATGCGATAAGTGAAGACGGGATAGATTGTGCCGTAAAATGTGTTGATCTGAATGAAGCTGAGGAGTCAATTATTAATGGCTTTAGAAATGAGATCAATCTTCTGCAGAAACTTCAGAATTATGACGAAATTGTGAAACTTTATGATTAGTATGTATTTTTCTATTTTTGTGCTGCAATTAATAGTTTAATAAGTGTAGTACTGATTGTTACTCTTGCCAGTTAATCGGACAAATAATATCTTGTTAGTAAATATTCTTAATCTTAGATGTGGTTGTCCAAGTGTGCAGCAGTGTTGACGTGCGTGTTGCACTGCATTGCAGAATTTAAATAAGCGATTGCATTGCTGGGTAGAATGATCTAGTGGTACACCCTAAGCAATGAGCATAATCTTTTTTGGTTCAGCCAATAAATTAATTGGTATTATAAGAAATGCAATCGCTGTTTCTGACAGAATTGTTGATAGTTTGTGCAGAAACACTACTCTAAAATAGTATTGCATGTGTAAAATTACAAATGTTTAATTAATTGTTTAATTAAATTGTTAATTCTTAAGAAGCTTACGACGACATTTTATTTAGTAAAACATATGCTATTCTTTTGTACAGTATGTTTGATGAAGCCAGCAGTAAGTTATATGTGGTAATGGAGAAAGGAGACATGGATCTTGCTAAATATTTTCGTGTCAAACGAAGCAACATGAATATTCGACGGCTTCTCGTAAGACCTTTCTGGATAGAGATGCTACAAGCTGTTCACATACTGCACCGAGAAGGTTAGCCTACTTATAGCTGAACTTGAACAGCTTCAACGCGGTTGCCATCATGTTAATATAATGTACAAATCCATATACAGCTTTACTGCGTTTTAATATTGAACAAATTTGTTATTTGATCATTAGATTTTTTGCAATTGCTGTCTCTAAATTCATTGTGAAAATACTTCAATAGTTAATTGCATTCGAAGGGCACTGAAGCACTATTTAATTTATACGAATATTTAAAGTGCTATATTTTTAAATTAATTATGTGGACAACGTTTTACAAATAAATATTGTGAATGTATGTGACGTCTGATAACTGTAGTTGTTACTCTTGCGCTGGAGTCAATAGATACACTGTAAAGTTCTAGAATTTCCATTGGCTGACGTTGTTTGTAGGATGTGAATATATCGTTAATTTGGCCTCGTTAAATTAACATCATTCATTATTTACTTACAATTCGTGAGAAATATGCAATTTTGCCTCTTGTTTAATAGTTTGCTTGAAAGTCTAATTTTCTATGAGTATATTATTATATATTGCTATAATATTGCTGTAATTTGTGTGTAGGAATAGTTCACTCGGACTTAAAGCCGGCAAACTTTATAATGGTATGTGGTCAGGTGAAGTTGATAGACTTTGGCATCGCCAAGTCGATCCAGGCAGACAAGACGAGTGTGACGTGCGATCAGATGGTCGGCACACTCAACTACATGAGCCCTGAGGCCGTCATAGATCTCAACGGTGGGCGGGATCTGAATGGAACATACAAACCTCACATCAAGGTCAGATGAATATTTATAGATGCTTATGCTATATACACTATAGCCTATATATATATATATATATATATATATATATATATATATATATATATATATATATACATATACATATATAGCCTACATATATACACTATAACTATATACTATAGCTTAGTGGATGGTAGAGTTTTGTTGAAGCTGAACTAGAGAGTTTGACTGAAGTCTTCGGGGTATCTGAAGAACGCTTCATACTCTGTTCTCTCTGAGTCATTTAGTGTAATGATTTCAATGCTGGGTGTTGTCATGGATAGGATTGGTTTAGAGAAATTCCAGAAAGAGAACAAAAGTGACACTAGTTGCACTGCTGAGTGTGAACATACTTGCCTGATACACTGGAGACCACGAGATTTAATCCCAGCCGAGGCTTCTCTGACTGAGACATTATAGCACAAAAATAAGCGTAATAGAGCTCTAAGTTAAATTATTGCACGAAGACCTCCCTCCGCTTTCTTTCTAGCATCGCTCATGATCCTGGAGCCGCTCACGAAATATAACATTTTACGTTAGAGATTTTTGTTTACTATCGTCACAAGTTGCAATAATTTAAAAAGATGTGAATGAGTTCATACTTTATTATGTATACATGTATGTATAGAATCATTTCAAAAAGTGGTTTAAGCCGATAGATGGATTGAACTTCTTGTTGCTTAGCATAGAGAGTGACATGTGCAGGCTTTCTCTTTACCACATTATCAATTGAGCAAACTATTTTATTGGTTGAACTGATTGATTGAATTGCTTGTAGATTAGCACAAGTAAGTTTACGTCATAATCAAATGATTTAATTGATTGATTGATTGAATTGCTTGTAGATTGGCATTAGATAAACGTAATATTCAAATGATTTAATTGATTGAATTGTTGTTGATTAGCATAAGTTAAGCGTCATAATCAAGAGATTTAACTGATTGATTGATTGAATTGCTTGTAGATTAACACAAGGTAAATTATCATTATTATTATTATTGTAAATGCTCTGGGCTTTATAGGCCCTGGGCTAAAAATAAGGTAAAAGAAGGGCTTTACTTAAAAGAAATATTAAAATGAAATGTCTACAATAATTTCTCTACACTCTGGGAGCCGCATTCCCCAATGTGCCAAGAACGCAGACAGCATTAAAGCGCTGGAGTGCAATGGACAGGCGCTGCCACAGAAAGGGTTTTTCGCGTTGGTCGCCTGCGTTAATGCTGGTTCTCATGTTCTTATTGTTATTATTATTATTAACAGCAAAAATTGGTATAGCAGTGTCATGGTCGAAATCTGTCTTCGTGACTACTTTGCAGAAAATGTTCAATTATGATATTAAACTAAATTTCGTTAAATAACCATTGTAATCAAGTTATTGTTAGCTTATAGATTAGCACAAGGTAGACATCTTAATCAAGTGATTTAACTGATTGATTGACTGAATTGCTTGTAGATTAGCACAAGGTAGACATCTTAATCAAGTGATTTAACTGATTGATTGACTGAATTGCTTGTAGATTAGCACAAAGAGCGATGTATGGAGTCTAGGCTGTATATTGTATTTACTCGTCTATGGGCGAGTACCATTCGAGAATGTCAAAATGCAGGTGATGAAACTGCAGGCCATCATCAATCCTAATCATCCAATTGAATTCCCTCCCTGCAACGACGAACTGGTTGTAGACATATTGAAGGTATTTATAATTTTCTAAACACTTACAAATCTGATGAAATGGAATTGTGCAATAAGAATTAATATTACGAAAGGCTTTGCTTTGTATATATGTAGCAGAGTTTTATGTAGTTTAAGCTGAACTGTGATATCTGGTCACTGCGACTTTTGAACAATTCATAAATCGATTGCTTTAAATACAAATTTATGGAATAATTGACCGGCTGTCTATCTCTCTAGCAAATACCTCTATTTGTTTACTGTCGCTTAGAATGCCGTGTAAATGGTTAATATAATTACATATCTTTGTAAGTTACTTTAATGCTCTAAAATTAACTTGCAGCTACTGCCTTTGTAGTTTCTCTCTCAGTGCACTGTCTGTTAGCAGGTCCATGGCATATAACTTCTCATATTTCTATCTTTTGCACCTTCTGCATATTTCTATCATTCTCCTTATCAACGTAGGTAATTATCAAATCATTTAACATCTTAAATTTCGGTCGTCCTGTAACCCTCTTTCCCTCTGTTCTTCTTTCTATTACCTGTTTTAGTGAACCATCCCCTCACAGAAAATGGCCCATCAAACTCTTCTTTCTATTCCTTATGATATTTATCAATTGTCTATTAGCGCCGACCCTATCTAGCACTTCTCCATTAGTAATTTTGTCAGTCCATTTGATCTTTCCATTATTCTTCACATTTCGAACGCTTCCAGTTTCCGGAAATCCTCCTTTCTTAACGTCCGTGTTTCATAACCGTAGAGGAGCGTAGTCCACACTAAAGTCTTTACAATCTTCAACTTCGTGGGTTAATTTCTTCAAACTTTTGGTTAGTAGCTCCTTTCTCATACTGAAGGCCTCTTTGCTTGAGCAATTTTACATTTTAATTATGTTTCACATTTACTGTGTGTTATCCTATAACGACGTATGTAAAAGTAACGGTTTATGTTTATTGATATATATACTTGTATACATACATGTATATATACAAGTATATATAGAAATATATATATATATATATATATATATATATATATATATATATATATATATATATATATTGAATATGCAAGTATATACATATATATATATACACTGTGAGTCATAAAAAACATGTGCGCAGTATTTCGTCCACAACTTTGACACTTGTGAACCGATTTTGAAAATATTTGCAGAATTATAAAGAAGAAGAAAAGTATTAATCTTAAATCTGGTTTTGTTACAGTTCCGCTTTATTTTAAACAATAACAGACGATTTTACAGACATAGTCTGCTTTTGTTGAAATTTTAAAATGGTGTTTGCTAATGAAGATAAAGCGCTCATAAAAAACTTGTACCTCTTAAAGGGTTATGGCGCACATCGGTTGATTGCCGAATTTCCGACAAAAAACTGGACGCTGGGAGGGCTAGAATGCTTATTAAAGAAATTATGCCGAAAAGAAGAAAATAAATAACGTGGACGAGTTGAAGTAACGCCTGGTGGACGTTTGGCTAAACATGCAGCAATCTGTCATCGACAACGCAGTAGATTAGTGGCGCAAGCGTCTCCGAGCTTGAATTCGCGTCAAAGGAGGACATTTTGAGCATTAGCGTTGTCAGTTGACAGTAGCTGTATTACACTGTTTGTTTCGTGTGTTTCGTTGTTAGTTAAGCCATGGATTTGTAAACATTCTGTAGCGATTTATTTATTTAAACTGAATATTTTCAGTGGCGCACATTTCAAGCACTGCTTCAACGCAAAAATAGAAATTAACAGAGTCACTTAACGTTTTTTATAGCAAATGTTATCCTGACTATATCTATGCAAGAAGTTAAAAAATCGGGTCACTAATACCAAAGTTATGGACGAGACAGTGCGCACATGTTTTTTTTTACTCGCAGTGTATATACATGTATATACAGTATATATATATATATATATATATATATATATATATATACTGTATATACATGTATATATATGTATATATATATATATATATACAGTATATTGTATTTATATATATATATATATATATATATATATATATATATATATATATACTTGTATATACATGTATGCATACAAGCATATAATCACTATCACATTATTGAAGATTGACATTTTTGTCATGAATTTTATATCATTCAATTGAAAATGACTAGCCATACATTTAAATGTATCTCTTCCAGTTATAACATATTTAGTAGTAAATCGTATTGTTTATTAAATAGAAATGTCTGGACAGAAATGCTCGTAATCGACCAAGCATTGATGAGCTGTTGGAGCACCCGTATGTTACTAGATGAATTCAGCGATGAATAGTTGATGATTGAGAAGAAAAAGATTTCTATTAAGTGATTATCGTTTGGTTCGGGTGTCAGTGAACATTGTGTGAAAATTATTACATTCTGTATTAGTAGATTTGTTTATTAATTGCATTATGCCATTGGCAAAAATGGATCACTATTTCAAACGCTTCTACGTCAGGATCGTAGGCCTTTATAGGATTACTTGTCACCTCTGTCTTTGCATGATCTACTAAATATACTCAACTTTGTGCTCCTATATTGAATATAATATTATTAGTTTATTTATATTAAGGATATCATCCGAAATTCTGGATTAAATTTATATTGTGAACATTTCGTATATATGGTGGCAAAGGGAAACAAACCTTTTCAGTAATTTTTGGGCTAAGCTGGTGGCATTTTGATAAGTTGTTCGACAACTGCTCACTAGGTGCAGAGTTCAAATCCTAGTACTCTCCCCCGTCACACTGATATGCTATGGAGCGCGACAATAAGTTAAACTTTGCTTTAGTTTTTTAGCATTAGTATATGAAATTATAAGGAGATATAGAGCAGTTTTGCATGACATTTAAAAATGAAATAATTTATTTTACATGGAATTCAAGCAGGCTCCTGTTGCTGACCTCTGACCAGACTATGCTTGAGAGAATTTAAAATACTAAATCCAATTTAAATTTTAACTGAATGAGAATTTGATCTCTAGCTAGTTACCATGATAATATTTGAATGCGCCATATTGTAAATCTATCCGTCAAATTGATTGCTCAGATGTGCTAATTGCTTCTATACTCTAAAAGACGTTGACAATTTAAAAAAATATTAATTGACTTGCCTAGTGTTCTGAATTTGCGTTGAATGTTATGAATTGCGATGTAGTCTACTAATTTCAATAAGTCGTATTTATAATTTGCATGTTTACTTGCAAAAACGATAATTTAGATTTGTAGCTAATCTCTCTGTATGATCCAGTATGAGTAAACCTGTATGTTAACAAGAGTAATAGATCATTTGATGTCTGATTGTGGAGGTTATCATTTTCAAGTCGCACACATTTATTTCTACTGTCGTAAGATAATATCTATATTGATAAAAAGTTACAAAAATTGACAATCACTATTGACACAAGTTCTTCAATTGACAAGATTTAGAAATTATTTTCTGTTCGCTGTAGATTATATTGTTTTGTGTGATTACTGTATTGTCCATTTTATTCGTTCAATGAAATGCATATAACTTGTCTGTAATATTGCTCGTGTCTTATACTAATCTCTGAATACTTGATCGATCGTAAAATAGGCATGTTGTAAGGATCGACTATGCCAAGAACTGAGAAAGGCTTGAGTTTGTCTCAGAAACCATATTTTTTCCAAGCAAATGATTACAGTAAGGATTTTATAGGGTATGACTCTTGTGCTGTTTCCAAAACATTAATGTGCAATTTTAAGAGCTTCAAAGCAGATTGTATTGTAGGAATATGTGCACTGGACCTGCTATTAGATGGAACACTAAAGGGGGTGTGTTTGTCATGGTAACCTGTAATGGTCTTGCATAGCTACACATATATAGCTACACAAGTTCTCAATGCCTCCAAATAACACTGTTTCTAGAACTAAACCAAGAACTAGTTTTATACTAGATTCACAGTGCACATGTTGTTAATATCAGTAGCACTCTAGTTACTTTGTTTTTGTTATTGCATTGCAGTTTTTAAACAACATATTGACCGGGCAAGCGCTTTATATTATGTGATATTGTAAAATATTCTTAGATAGTTTACAATGAACTGTGCTGCACTAAAAACCAGGTAGGCAAAGGTGAATCACTTTAGAAATGGAAATTACTTAAGACTAGTGAGAAGGTCACAGACTGATGATAGTATTTTCTTAGTACAAAGTAAGCTTACTTGTTTAATCTATTTTTTGAAGCTCTACAAAACTAAGTATAGACGACGATGAATTTCGTATCATATAGTGAAATAATAATCGCTATATCTGTAATACCAAACATAAAATTCGTTAAGCTCTTATTAATAATTTATTGCTCTTGAGTATAGATGATCTGTAATTTTACTCTCGGATCCTTCAGCCGGGAAATGGTCACACGGTAATTAATGTTACCTCAGGATCGACCAGACTAATTAATATCCGACTCTCTACATATTAGGTATTTAGATATACATTAGCTATATTTGTTACAGGTTAGGGTACTAAAATACACCGGTAGATTATTATGAGGTTAAATAGGCCTACTCTTATTAGGCCTACTTTTATGTTAATGTTAAATAGGTCTATTCTTATGTACTCTTTCGCGTGCTTGCGCCTGCATTAAGTGTCTGAAAATGTCATAGTTACAAAAAGAACACAACCTACCTTTAATGTACTTACAAATAAGCTATTCCATCAGTGCCAAGTATAATTTTTACAATTTCAGTTACAAAAATTCATTATATCAGTTTGCATCATTATTACAATAATTTACAAGCGCTTGAATGCAGTTATTAGATAATAATTACTATTATAATTAACAAAAAAATTGTACTAATTATAAGTAGGTAATTTTCACCTGTTTGACTACCTGATTACACCTGCCTGTATACTATTAACAATATAGATTTGAAACCCTATCCACTCCATCAATCACATTATGATGGACTCATCATCATCTTCTTTGAATTCCAGTTTAGTTTGGGTCAGTAAAACTATCATCCTAGTTATTCTATTTATATGTATCGCATAATCTTAATGTATAGTCAATCATCCTCATCATAATCTTCCCTTTAATCCCAGTTTAACTAGGGTTGGGATACGAATAGACCATCTCCACTCCTATCTCTCCTATACCATATCATTAGTCAATCGCAATGTATATTCAATACGGTTATTAAAATATAATCTACAAATATACAAGTACAACAAAAAACGACCTGTACGTATATATTATTTCTAATCCGAGTGTTCATGTGATAAAATTAAATACATGTAGTATCAAAATTAATTATGTTTGCATCAGGCGTTACAAGTTATACGATGTAATAATAAATTGCATCAGCGAAAATTAGATGTTCAAACCATTACACATTTTTCGTACTAATATTTCAATTTTGCACAGTAAAGTATGTTTAGTTTTATAAGCTATACATATGTGGTACGAAGCTAACTCAATGCTTAAGTACTATCAACTCTCACCTAGCAAAGTAGAGTACTGCGGGAGATCTATGGAATAGCGCCAAACATTAACGCATATCGAGTATATACGTATAATACTTGAGTATTAATCATTTCTCTCTCTCTCTCTCTCTCTCTCTCTCTTTCTCTCTCTACTTCTCTCTTTAGAGATGGGAGGGCCTTCAATTTATGGAATTATTCGCACTCACATTATTCATAGCTTTAATGCAACAGCCAAACAGCGGAACATGAATATTATGAAATTTCACTAATATAATTCATATGTACATAAATTGACCATTGCTGGATTTTATTTAACAGTACTCACGTTAAGTTGCAAGATTGTCACTTTTTCACTGTATATTGAATTAGTTTTGAGTAAGCACAGTAAAAATTTCACGCAAACAGAGTAATGAACTATTGCCTACAATGATATTTAAACCTAGCATTAAAATTACTAGAGACCAATAACTTTGTTCGTCTTGAGAAACTGTCCGCTAATATTTCACAGTCCTCAAGAAGATAGCGGCTAAATTAACTATCACTTATAAGTATAACAAACCTAATATCACACCCATAGAATTCTAATCAAATACTGTAACTAATTAAATTTCAGTACTGTTTAATTCTTCCTTCTGTCAAAAACAAATCTTTAAATAAACTAGCCTAGTGCGATATGACCTGTTGGGACGTTTCTACAACGTATTAGAGACAATGAAGTTTATTATAATCTTTACTTTTTTATTATATATTAATATATTTCTTTTGTGATTATCACTCGCGCAGAGATACAACCTTAATTTACGATAGACAGAAAAGATCGATATTGTAATCTACAATTTGTGAATATTACATTTCTGGACATTTGTTACGTAATTGCTATATAGATATTAACTACACAGAAAGCATCAATATTTACAGTAAAATTAATTTACATTTGTTTACATTTTCTTATTCTGTTCATAGGAATCACTTACATTTTACATGCTAGGAAGCGTCTTCGTCTGGATACCGCTAACTGATAGAAACCAACCAACAAGCACAGCTACAAACAATGAAACGCTAACAAACGTTACCTAAAGCACAGTTTCGCCTCCATCAATTTAAATTTTAACCCGTAAAATTATATTTAACTTCCGTTTCACCATCTTCATGTAACGTCAAAAAATGGCACATTCTACCCATCCCGGGAATATTAATATTCCCGCTATGCTATTCCCGCTATTTCTGCTATGCTACTTAGCCTACCTCTATTGCCTACATACAACTGGTTTCACTTTTCAGATGATCACATCATAACAGATTCAACTTTAAGGTGATTCTTGATATCGAAATCAACCGAAAGTTGATTGCATCACGACAGAATCAAATTTCAGTACATATTCACTAAGAATTGATTAAGTAAAGATAATGGCGCATATAAATGAAACTGCTACCGACAGAATACTAGCTCAGTACTACCAAGAGAATACTAGCTCAGTCACTCGCTGCTACCAACAGAATATTAGCTCAGTACTACCAACAGAATACTAGCTCAGTCACTCACTGCTACCAACAGAATATTAGCTCAGTGCTACCAACAGAATACTAGCTCAGTGCTACAAACAGACCAATAGCTCAATGCTACCAACAGAATACTAGTTCAGTGCTACCAACAGAATACTAGCTCAGTGCTACCAACAGACCAATAGCTAAATGTTACCAACAAATGGATAGATTCAACATACCTCTATTCAAAACTTACGACACTTCCAAAAAGTACAACCTCTAGTACAGGTGTGAAACTCACACTATACAGAGCAAATACACAAAACATACACATAAAACTACTACGTTTGTACAATTAATTAATTATAATTATCTATCACAGCGCTACATTCATCAAACACGATTACATAAGTAAACTAATCAGAGTCATGAGATCTAGTGTTGTAGTTTATTCATCAGTATCCTAACAGTGATGCTGACACCCCTCAATCACCGCTCGTTCCAGGTACCACATCCCTAATCATCATCATCATCATCATCATCACGTTCGTCATCAGAGTCCTCATCGGTGACGCCCTGAGCAGCTAGCTCAGCCAGCACATTGCTGAAGTAGTTAGGATCCGGATAGCCGTGTCCATGATTATTGGACGTGTCGGTCTTGTGATGAATCTCGTTCCACACGACCGTGTCTGTCGCTCCAGTCGTCACCGAGGTGCCCACAGTGAACGTCAGTCTGCGCAGCCACGCCTTCTTCAACAATCGCAGGACCTGCATGGTACCAATCATCAATTTGGTGTGAAAACATTATCGTGGTCGCGTAGTTTTTCTACATGAAAGTATTATACACGTAGGTATGTTTATTATATGTATTTTGTATATGAAGATTGGAACGAGTGTTTCTGGATAGCTTAAAGTTCCGCTCACATGTAGAAATTTTTACTACTTAAGATATTAATTTAAATGTAATTGTTATTTAGCTCACGATTACTATTGAACTCTTCCTGCAAAGTAGTCTCGAAGACCGAGTTCGGCCATGACACTGCTATATAAGTTTTCGTTGTTAATAATAATAATAATAATAAAAATAATCAATCTTCTCTAGCAGATAATTCGACGTTAACCAATGAATCCACGGTTATATTTGTTCTATCAGTCTATGCAGAAATATCGCCTCTCACTAACAGTTTGTTAGAGTACGTTAGCGACATCAATTGTCTTTCAAACACTGGCTTCGCCTCACGATATGCAAAACAAGGATGTCTAAATATATTTTACATTTGAGCACCATTCTAAATAACAATAATTAGTAAAGACCGAGGAGAAAATGTTATATGGCTATGTTACTGGCAGTGGCGAAGTCGGTAAGATTCTCGACCGCGGATCAGTATGTGCAGGGTTCAAATCCTGGGCTCGCCCGTCACTGACATCGCTTTCGAGTGAGGAAACTGACGTTAACCTTAGCTTTTTTAGCTTTTATATATTTCATATAAAAATATATAAAACAGAATATCATTCTATATAACATACATACTAGACATCAATGTTCAAATTGTGATGTAAGTGACTATACCCAAACTGAGTTTTACTCTTTTTATAAAGTTTCAATATTGTTACACTCTTATCAGTAACAACACAATAAGCTAAGCACAGCAATCTACTATTAGACTCTGTGGTTTCTATCAATACGAACGTTAGATCCGTTTCAACATTAGACAAAACTTTCTTGAACACCCATCTAAGTGAGCTGTAAAACCGGTGTTAACGCTAGTTCCATCTTCCAAAAGCGATATCAGTGACGGGCGAACTCAGGATGTCTAACGCAAATTTCCTCAGGAAGTACCAGTAGCAGCTCATATTTGACGTAAGGCATCATAACTGAGGTGAGCCACAGAATTATGCCCACAAGAAACACAAATAAGTAATCTACTGAAGAACAGAACAACCTACCTAACATCACAGCAGAAAAACTGCTAAAAAATTGCATGAACAGTTTTAACAGTTTTTTTTGTTTCTCCAGTGCTACTCGCGATTTAAAATAAAACTATAACTGCATAAGCAAACAATACTTATAATATTGCGCCAAATTATTATTCCATTGTGTAGTCTGGAAAAACCTAGTTTTTACGAGGAAACAGCTGTTAAGCGTAGCTTCATGCAAGCAAACAAGCACAACTATACGTAATTATGCAACTAGCCATATATTATCTGCTCGTATACGCTAATATGATACGGTACCCATAAAAATTAGTACCAACTTTTTAATTCGTCAAAAGTGTCGCGATTTTACATGAAATCGAATAGTGAAGACAGAACTAGAACATATAAAAAATTAATCACTGATGAAACCAAATAATGAAAATTCATCACAGAGCATAGATTGATAAGATTGATTATATATAATTGGCGTCAAAACATTCATCATCTTACACAAGAATCGATCAGCAAGCACCAGCACCAACAACCAACCTTTTGTCCATCGTCGTTGTCAGGTAAGTAGGCTAGACGAGGGAAGGCCTGTGTACCGTATGGTTTTCCAGGATTAGGGTGATTCGGACCCTGTAGAGAAAATTAAGTCATCATGTCATGGTTTTTAATGAGACTAAACTACGAAAACACAATAATAAGAAAATAAGTTTAGATTTAATATGATATGTTCTGCAAGAATTATAGATAGTATACATCGTTGATACTACAATTAAAATGATGTATTCTTATATTCCTTGCCTAAGCATATTTTCACATTAGACAGCACACTATTCGTAACTCGATAACGATGTATGGACTAAATCCAGAATCCTAGACGACTGCTTATACAATATAAATGGCATTTCACTATAGACCAAACAAAAATTACTCTCAACCCCAAGAGAAAATCACACATTTGTGTAATTTTTCTATATTTTCAAATTACTTCACTTGTTATTTTATATTGTTACATTTCATATTTCTTTTTTTTAAATTATTCAGACTTCTGTAGAAACGATTTGCTCCAGACATTACAATAAAGATTAGTTTCATATGCAATATTTCAAGAAAATCTTAACCTTAATTGAAATAAATTTAACAGAAAAGAAAATACACACAAATATATAATAAAGCTTAAAATATATGGGATATATGAATAATTTAAAATAAATTAAAACCAATATTAATCAATATAGACAATATAAACGACATCTTCTAAACGAATGTTAAGCATTAACAGCACTCGTTAAATCATACAAATTTTGTTACGTAAATTACATCATCATCATCATCATCTTCACTTGAATCTCACTTTGCTGGGGTCGGGATACTTCCATTCGTTTTACAAAATTTTGTAGCAATTTCTAGCGCCAAGGCACTCACCAACCGAATGCCCTTTCTGAAGTTGGTTTGGTTTTAGTGCTTTTTCGCCTTCTACGGCATGCACAGTCAATAGTTGGTCTATTCTTCAGCAACTCGGACACAATAAGGGTACGTGCATGATTCAAGTTTAGAGATTTTAATAAATATTTTCAATATTCTCTAGTATTAACCTTTTGTCTCTCCATCACCTGGGAAGTCCAGAACTCATGTGTGACTAATAATTACTAATAATAAATAATATAACTAATAATAAACGATATTTTAAAAAGATAAAACAAAAAATACTGAAGAGAGAAATATAAATCATAAAGTCCTAATTTACCTCTTAATGAATATCATAATCTCATTTGGAATAACTAAAACAGAATAGAATAATATATAGAAAATATAGTTGTACAATAAAATGAAAGAATATCATATATCTACACAACATAATATGTCCACAAGCTCGTCATTAAAGAAGATAAGCAAGACCACAAGCTCGTCATTAAAGAACAAAAGCAAGACCACAACCTCGTCATTAAAGAACAAAATATCAGGAAACTACCAGCAGACTCGAGAACAATGTGCAAGCAGGACCTAAGAGCCACTAGTTACCTGTATACCAGGACGTATCTCGTACGTGATTACAATAGTTGCACAGTCCTCGAAGCCTGGCAAAGATGTGTTGATAACTCTGTAAGACATCCAGCCATCGGGACAATTGCCGTGCTTCACTCCGTATATCTCCTTACACGTGGGACACTGCAGACTACCGTCCTATAACAAATGAACGTAAGTGTATACAACTTGTTGATACAAGCTGAAGATGTCACATTAAACACACAACACAGTCACTTTGCGAGTCGCTAATACAAAGAGAAAATGTTGCCATACTGTGTTACTAATGTATCACTAATGCTCTGTCCTATTGAACATTAGAGGTACAGCTATATAATACACACAACATATATACAGCAACCAGATATATTCTGTTAAAATATAAAAGAGTGCGGGAATAATTTATTATGCTGTTTAACAAGTTGGAATAACACATACAACAAAAATAATCCTGCACTTGCTGTCCAAATAAATCTAATCTCAAATAACTAATAACAAAATCTGTTTACGAGTTAACAACAAGGATCAGTTGAGTTCAGACAAAGGTTTTTAAATCGTCTTTGAAGAAAAGCATACTGTAAAAGTAAAGTAAACACGCATTATTGTGAAATGATCAACTATATTGATATCTATCACTTTTAACACCACATGTTTAAATCGTTAGGCAATTTAGTCCGTTTTCCATATAACCAGTCCAGTGAATGTCTAAGATTTTAGTCTCATATCAGCGTGGCTGGGATTCAACCCGCGAGAGTTCAATTCACCTCAGGATATGTCATTTAAAAGTTTGTGACGTTACCCCTACGCTATTGAGACATTCAAGAAATGAATGTAATTGTAAGAAAGCAGACCTGCACACTGCTGTTGTAAAGAGCATCAATGCAGTCCCTGTGGAAAAAGTGGTTACACTTGGAAAGTTTTATCACCTCCGTATTGGCTTTACCGTATTCAGAGGCAGATGTAAGGCTATCACAGCAGATTGGGCAATCCTGCAATATCATTAAATAACTTCAAATCACATACTAGCGATTTTGTAACATTATTCTCATAATATATATCACAAACAATGATGCAAACGTACACAAACCAAAATCTATAATTTACACCATCATCTTTAAACCTGACAAATAATTCTTCTAAGATGTCAAAAAGTCTTTATGCTTCATAAAATCAAACTAACTGGCTCTGAGAAGGCAATAGCAAAATCAAGCTCAGTTTTTTAATTAAGAACGACAGAAAATAATTAGTTAGTAATAGACATTGACTACTTAACTAATTATTAATTGATTATCTAAGTAATTATTAATAGTTTGCCACTACTATTCAATGATGTTAAATATTTATACTAAACAATAGTAATGCTATAAATAATACTCTATTTATATCGTTCTTATTTTTATAAACGCTATTATTACTATGATGACATACATATATAATTATTACTAGTAATAATACTTAATAAATAATAATATTATACAATACCTTCATCTTACACACTGTCATATGAAATGTAAAAGATTTTAGTCAATCTACTGATGCAAGTGAATCATACAACTCTAAGCCTCTCTAGTGAGGAAATCTTAGCGATATTAAAATTATTTTACTTACAGTATATAGAATTTTCCCGTGTTGTGTCCCGGACTCTGAAGAAAAGGCTGAAGAGTAACCTGCACTTGTCTAGAGGAGACTGAGCAAGAACTGAGAATGGCAACGAAAAACCATCTCAGGGGCCATATTATTCCCAAACTATAGACTACATTAAGATGTAGCTACGGCATAGCCTTTCATGAAAGGATTAACTCATTAATCGATGGAGTGCTCTTTAAAGTGTGAAAGCAGCATGTGAGTACGAATATGTATGTACCCTGGACCTGCCACTTGGCAGAACACTAGAAAGAGAGAGAGAGAGAGATGTAAGACTAGCAACAGTTGTTACCTCATCGGCTGGGGGTTTATCCACAGGTGTCAGGTATTTTTCATAAGATTTGTTAGCATGGGATGATTTTTCTGAAAATGCACAACACATCAACTAAATTGCACTAAAATGAAAATTATATTAAAATGAACAACACATCGATTATAATGAACTAAACGAGAATTAAATAAAAAGACACAATACATCGACCATATTGTTACACTAGGCCTAGGGCTTAACTTAAACTTCTTTTTGGCAACTTCTAAAGTTCAGTATCAATTGCATTCTATTTTACTCCGGCTACTAATTATAAAACAGTATAATAATAATCATTTTAGACTGCACTTGCACAACTCTCTCCATGCAACTATCAGTCAGATGGCTGGTCCAAGACGAAGAAATACACATACTTTCTCTCTGGCTTCTTATTAAACAAAACCAATCAACCGGTTTTCAACAGAAAAGTTTTGCTTCCAAATATTTTCATAGCAATAAGTAATAGATATACCACTTAATATCTAGCAGTACCTATATAAAGAGGCATTTATAGCATTTAACTAGATCTGTAGAATAGCATAGTGGTCATATAGAATAGACTAGTGTTTATATCTAGTAGTATCTTCAGTATATCTACTATCTAGTAGCATCAACAGTATCTAGTTGTATGTATACTTCATAGTACGAGTAGCACCTATATCTAATAGTATCTACAACATCTACTTAGTATCTACGATAAAGTATAGCATGAGTAGTATCTGTAGTATAACACGAGTTACGAGTAGTATCTATATCTAGTAGTATCCATAGTATAGTATGTTAAGTATCTATGAAGGTGGAACCTTTGTTGCTTAGTCTGCCGGACCCTGTTGATGACCTGGCTCGTTTGCTCGGCCCAGCAGAAGCTCTGCTCCGTGCACTCGACTTTGTTCCTGCACGAGCAGCACTGCCGCCTCCTATGAACGACAAAACTCAGCATGATCACTAAGAGAGTAACTCCACTACAAAGGAGCCATAAAACACGAGTTAACTTCTGTTTTCAGACTACAAGGTTACTGGAAGATTAGGCCCGGCTGAGATTCAAATTGTCTGCCACCTGCTAATACTTGCTTATATTGCACTCAAATTTATCTTATCTACACAGCATATTATGTAGATGAACATTTAGCACAGTTTCCGGTTGTAATATATTCCCTTCGTCTCTGATATCATCCTCGGGTAAGGAACCGGACGCTTAATCTTTGTAGTATTGTAGGTATCATATAAGCGTGTGCTTCCTTCACAGAGTGAATGCACAATATAAATAGCATATAAGTATGTAGAAAAGCACATCAAAGTCTTAGCTATCAGTATCAGCTCGAGTATTTATAATCAATTTAAGAAATCCTTTGACCATAAATAACATACCACAAAATTAGCAACAGAGCTGCAGTGAATGGTGATAACAAGAAAAGATAAGTATGGCACTTCCATCTATTTGAATCAAATCTGAGCTGTGGAACCAGTTCCAATAGTTCAAAGGTATTGAAATAAATTAAAATTATGAAAAACTTGAATCATAGTAACATAGAGAAGTCCAGCTTCTGCAGGGCACTGGCTTAGAATAAATATCTCTAAAATAATTATTAATTTTATTTAATGACTTTAAATACTTACAATACTTTTCTTCAACACACAATTGTAATCAAATGAATAATCTCGCAGGTTTACAACATGA